>JARHVA010003434.1:1452500-1877500 GCA_037957365.1 Torreya grandis
TCCTCATAATGAGTAATAAGTGATATATGGCACGGAAAATAAAGGTAGACATGTAGACTTCAATGATAGTTGCCATAACCAACTGCATGAAAGTGAATTCTCTTTCCACTTTGGCATGTATTAAAAAACTAATCAAGAGTGGTTTCACATCAAGAAAAAGTATAAAAAACTTGATCCCGTCATTGTAGCCACCATGGAACATCATTGAGAGATTAATATAATGATGCAATGAATTGAAGTGACCTAGATCAATTAGTAATGGTTTGAGTGAGATTGATTTCTAGAGGTAATTATAATAACTTTTCAAATGGATTTGAGCTCAGTTTATTCCCTTTTAAGTGCCAAAAATCCCTCTCTATTGATTCTTTTCTTCTATAAATATAACCTTCAAGCTATTGTTTTGGATCCCTCTCTTGGGCATGACTAAACTCTATCAAGATTGAGCCGTGTAACCTCTTGAGATAAATAAGATTACTATTTTTAGATTTAATTATATTAGTCTAGTGTGTTCATGTCAGTTTCATTTGTGTAAGCAGTAATACTTTCTCCCTTTCCAAGTCTTAATCTCACTTTATCTGGTTATGCACATCATATTTAGTGTTTAATGTCATTTGATTGAATTGAATAGTGTACATATTAACTAGATTAGTGCATTGAACTAAGCCTCTCCATCACCCCCCTTAGGTTTTTCTCACTTGATGAACCTCTACATGAAATATTTATGCATGATAGGCATTTGGAGTCATAGATTCCATCATTTATTTCTATCTCAATAGTGTTTTGAAGGCTCAAATATGAGTGGATGGACAAAATTTTATGTGCATCACCACATGTTAGAATAGGTTTTACTTCATGAAAATATCTTAACTCTTTTCACCCCAACCAATTTTAGGTTTTAGAAGTAAAGGTCCAAATTACAAATTGAAGGATCTAGCCTCATAAAAAATCCTATAGGTCTAGTCTAGTTAAAGGCATCCTATAGCCTTAGACCATTGTCATGTTAGTCCAAGTATGGGTCAAACTTGAATGAATCTAACCTCTATTGGGTGTTATATAGATAGCTAAAAAGGTTTTTAGAATCAATCTTTGGATGAATATGTTATTTTATGTAAAAATAATTTAATTGGTTTATTTTTTATATTAGGGTTAAAAATTTGTTTATTCATAACCAGATGAATTGTTTGGTCTTAAATGTAATTGGATATTATAAACTTATCATTGTTTTAAGTGACTGAATTACCCATATCAAATGGTAATAAATAAATACAATGTTTAAAACCCTTATTGGTTTATTTCTCTTTTTATGATTATATCTTGTTGTAAAAATGGTTATGTTTCTTTTAATTATTTTAGTTTACTTAGATCAAGTGACGAAGGAAAATGAGGTCACTTGAATCAATAAGTTGAATTCTATAATCCTTTAGATGAATATCAAGTTGCCAAGGTTATTATAAATATATATACTTGAAGTTTCAATGTGAATTTTTTTAATATTATACTACTGAAAGTTAAGTGATTGATTCCCTTAGTGTCTATGCCTACATTCCTAAAGTCCTAAAATCTAGAATCTATCTCCTAGTTGATGGATGGGGGTGGTAAAGCCATGAATTGGGGGGATCATAGGAGGGGTCAAGATAGGATAGATTGCATGAGGAAGACATATTTTTTTAAATTAGTTTATTTATTTTTTGTAATTATGATTTTAATTCATTTTTGTACTTTGTATAGTAATGTAACATACTTTATAAAATGACTTGTCTACTATTACAATTGGAATCATCACTATGGTTGTAGGATTATGTTTATTTCATTAAATTGTATCATATGGAATTAGTTAATTACATTAAAATTTTAGTTGAATTTATTAAATACATTTACATATTTTACTTGATTTAGTACATATTTAATTGGAAATGTTACTTTTAGTTGTAAGATTTCATTGAACTATGTGAGATTAATTTCCATAAGTATAAAATGAGTTATACAAAATTGGTTTCAAAAATTCTAATTTTTAGTTATATTAAATAAATATACTCTAATATATTAATTAATCTATTAGATATTAGATTAAATATTAAATATAAAGCTATAGATTTATATTATTAATCATTGAGTTATATTAAAAAATTTGTAAGGAATGTTTTATAGATGTTGAACTTGGATGTTTTATGGTTGAGTATAAATGATTATTTTAGCTTGCACCATTTATATTATATAAGAGCTTGGACCTTATAATAAATTTAAATATATCTATCTAATTTATGTTTCAATTATATAATGTCATAAAAAAAATTGTACATTGGTAAAAGCATTCTTGCTTAATTAGTCTTTAATTATTACCATGATGCAACCAATTATCATTATCAATTATATGGATGAAATTAAATTAATAATTTTACTTTCTAATTTATAAGTTTAATTATAGGCAAATTTTTTATATATATTATATTGAATTTAGTTTCAACTTCAAATCGTTATTCTACTTATTGAACAAGTTATTTTTCCATCATACTTGGCTTGAATATTTCATTTAGATAAATGATACTTTATTTTTATAATGACCTAAACATATAATAATCTCAATTGCCTAGGGAAATGAGATGATTAATATATTATAAAGGAATTATGTTTCAATTTAGTTTTATGCTTTAAGCTTTTAGCACTTGAAACAAATAATAATTTCAACTGATATCAAGATTTATCTTTACATGATGGATTTAACTATATTTCATTTTTAGAAAAAGGAACTTGCTTATAAATTATTAGATATTAATGAATCTGAAGAAATATAATTACAAACAAACATTATTTTTATTTTTTCATAATGACTTGAGTGTGCCATCACTATTTCAATGATAACTTGGTTAGAGTAGTTATTTCAATTTTACTAGATGTAGCAGAGCCATCTAAAATCCTCATTTAAATTAATTTAGTTACAAAGTTATTGGTAACTATTCTTCCTAATTTTATATCACACTCTTCATACTAAAAAAAATGCATATTATGATTTGATTATAATATGAAAAATGAGATATAGTGACAAAGAGGTTGATTTTATTTAATACACATTTTTAGAGAGCTAATGAATGCAATAAATCATGCTTACGATGATCAAATAGACATGTTAGAAAAATTTTTATGACATTAAAATGATTGTTAAAGTACAAACAATGTTAATGTTCCTAAAGGAACAAATTTCATAAGTTAATGTGTTCTAGATTTATGAATTTAAACAAAGTGGCATAAATTATTGGTCTCACAATTATGACCAAGTGACACGTAAATAATACTAGCGAGATATGAATCTATAGAAGGCTATTTATGGCATGATCTAGTGAGAAAATGATGTCACTACCAATTAATAATATCCTATCTAATTACAAATGACATTATATTGAAAAGAATTTTATTTAATTAGTTAAAATTGGAATTAATTTCTAAATTAAAGGTATGAGTTATGCTGACCCCATAGCCATAGATCATGGTATAATTATTTGAATTTAGGGGTAGTACTAGTTATATTATTCACATATACAAAGATCATAAATGTTCAATTTCATCTTAAGAGTGTATAGGCATAGTAAAAATTCTAAATTATATTCCAAATAGAATCATTATTTGAAGCTTAAACCTAATCTAAAGTAATTAATTATTGACTTAGCCAACACAAGCTTGAAGAAGGGCAAGTTGACTACCCTAACCTATATTGGGTTTCATATATGTCTAACACTTAGGTAGGATAAGGACACTTAGGTATTCCTATTAGGAAGGTGTACACTACTATGTAGTCCTATATATACTAATATGGATCACGTATTAGTATACCCTCAGTTGCATGAAGATATCCCTAGTGTAATTATCTTCCTTGTAAAATATTTTTAGGGTAATTACCATGACTAAGGGTTTCATATACATAAAAATAGTAATAATTTATAAAAAGATAAAGCTATATATTATAAAACATTTCATTTTTCCATTCCAAACTCTGAAATAAAGGATGCTTAAATTTTTTGTGTTATTTCACCTATTATCAAAGCCTGCACTAAGTTATCGACTCTAAATAAATTACAAATTAGAAGAATTTATTTCTAGAATCTACCTAAAAAAACTAATTGGTGGCTTCATAAGAAAATGGTTAAGACTAAAGATAATAATAATTAGTGTGATAATGACCAAGGGATTGATAGACCAATCATAAAAGGTTGAGGCTAAGGTAGAGGTAAAATCCAACGTAGAGGCCATACTACCAAAAACTCAAACCAAAACAATAATGATCCTATTCTATATAATAACAATAAAAAAAATGAATCACCAAATGATAATGTGACTGGTAACAACCCATATAAAAAAATAGGAGACCCTTCCTAGAATCTTATCTACTATGAATGAAATTTAAGGCAAAATTGAAAATCAAGAGAGGAGGCTAAAAAATCTTGAGGGTGCTCCTCATGAAGAATTCCCTCAATTGGGAACTAGACAAATGAGGTAGCAAGAACATCAGGAATTGCCTATAATAATTTTAGACATCATCATCAGAGAACTTAAAAGGCATCCCCCACCTACCTTCTCAGGTGAGGAATCAAGTGATGTATCCAATGCATGGCTCATCAATATGTATAAATACTTTAAACTTCATGATATGTCATTTAATATGAAGTTAGGGTTGTAATTTATCAATTAAATGGCTTTACTTCCCTATGGTTGAAATCCCTCCGTGCCTTAGAGGGATATCAATCTTTCTTTCAAGAAGGACCAATACCAAAACAACTAACTTGGACTGGCCACAAGGGAAAAAACTATTTTAGTAGATCCATAAATGATAATGGTGTGTTGAGATTATGATGATAACCACCACCACAAGGACTACCCAAAGTTAAAATTAGGACAACCAATAGACCATAGAGTATATGTTGTAGTATATAATCCAAAAGCTAATTTTTAGGCCACTCTTGTTGATATTAGAGGTAATCTTGATGTAAATTATATAGCTCTTTTAATTGATTCAAGTATTATCGATAGCTTTATTTCATCTATTATAGTGAATAAATATAATTTTAATTCTAAGCTATTGAGAGAAGGATGGGGAGTAAGTTAGGTACTTGTAAGAGGGTACTTATCCAAAAATACTTGGAGTAAAATAGACTTGATATGGGGCCATTAAAGATAAGGGTATATATATTTTTTACACCATTAGGGTCTTATTATATTATATTAGGCATGGATTATCTTTAAAAACATGATGCATCACTTGATTGCTCTAAAAAATGTTACAATGCATTAATGAGAGTGTCAAACTTGTTGAAATCCTAGGTCTTCAAGGGGAAAAAATTTAGAAATTGATTTCATCCATAAAATTAAATAAGGCTATCTGAAAGGGATGTAAGCTCTCTGTTGTCCAATTGTAAGAACTTCCCAAGAAGGAAGAACCATTTTATGTTAATTTTCCTATCTTATAGGAATTTGTAGATGTTTTCCCTGAGAAATTGTCTGGTTTACCACCAAAATGGGAATTTGACTTCTCTATTAAGATTATGCTAGGGTTTTCCACTACATCAATGTCTCCCTACTAAACGTATGTGGTAGATTTGTAAGAATTAAAAGTCTAATTACAAGAAATTTTGGCCAGTGGAAGAATTTGACTATGCATGTCACCTTGGGGTACTCTAGTGGTATTTTTAATGAAAAAGGATGACACTATAAGTTTGTGCATTGATTATCAAATGCTCAACAAAGTGAAAATAAAAAATCATTATCCATTACCCTAGATCAATGGTTGGTTTGATCAGATGAAAGATGGAACATTATTTTATAAAATTTATTTAAGATCTAGTTACCATCACTTAAGGATCAAAGAGAAATATATTTATAAAATAGCCTTTCAAGCTTGATATGGCCACCATGAGTTCACCATTATACTATTTGGACTTAATAATGCACCTTCAGCTTTCATGAAGCTAATGAATATTATTTTCAAGGAATTCTTATACAATTTTATAATAGTGTTCCTGGATGACATCCTCATGTACACCAAGAATGGATTTGAACATGATCATCATTAAAGGGTAGTTTTACAAAGATTGAGGTAGAATTAGTTGTTTGGCAATTTCTCTAAATGTTCCTTATACCAATAAAAAATACATTACTTGGGACATGTGATTTCTAAGAAGGAAATAAAAGTGGACCCAAAAAAAATTCAAGCCATTCAAGAGTGGCCTACACTATCTAATATACATGAAATATATAGTTTCATGGGCTGGCCCATCTATTATCAATGATTTATGGAGAATTTTTTCTTGCTTAACAAATACATTTACATCCTTGTATCATAAGGGAATAAAATTTATATGGACATCTTAGTATGAATAAGTGTTTATAAGGTTCAAGGATTTGTTAACAATAGCACCTATTTTGATCATACATGATCCAAACAATCATTTTTAGGTATGGGCTAACACCTCTAAAGAAGGATATGGTGGCGTATTGATCAAAAAAATTAAAGTGGTGGCATATAAATCTCACAAGATTAAGGAAACTAAAAATAACTATCCCACACATGATTTAGAGCTTAACACCATAGTGCATGCATAATAATAGGGAAAACACTTTTTTCTAGGAAAGCATTTCAAGGTGAAATATAATAACTATATCTATTACATATTTTCTTGTAAGATGAATTAAATGCCTGCTAATGTGGATGGCTAGAATTTGTTAGTAATTTTGACATGGACATCACTTATGTGAAAGACAAGGAAAATCAAGTGGCTGATGCACTCAGTAGCATACATACCTTGATGCCTTATCACTATTGAAAGGAAATTTTAGAAATGATGTCCTTAAGTAATATCTTGATGATAATTAATGGCAAGAAGTAAGTTTAGGATTATCTAATGAACCTTTGGCAAAAATAGTTACTAATTTTTATGTTGAATTGGATGGCTTTATAAGACATCAAATTAGATTTGTTGACCCAAAATAGGTGGACTACATAATATTATAATATTTTATTTAAATAAAACACCTCATTTTGCCCATACATGGGTCACTAAGATGATTCATGAGCTAAAAGGGCTATACTTTTGTCTTGATCTAAAGAAATATGTTGATTTAATGGAAAAGTGCCTAGAATATTAGTGTGTGAATGTTGAACACTTCCATCTTAGGATTATATTACACCCACATGACATACCAAGAGACAAATTGGTAATTATGTCACTTGATTTTATATTAGGATTGCCTAAATATTGTGGTAGGCATGACACTATATTGATAATAATTGAGAAATAAATTAAACTTGGTCACTTTATTAATGGAAATCTGACTGATGACATTGTTATTTTTGCTAAATGCTTTGCAAAATAAGGGGTATGATTGAATGATATGCCATGATTCATTATCTTTGATAGAGATAAGTTGCTCACATCAAGGTTATGATGGACATTAACTGAAGCCTTTGGCACTTGACTAAATTTTAGCTCTTCTTCCCACTTAAAAATGGATGGAAAAACAAAAATAGTGAACCAAGTAGTTGAAAACATCTTGTGCATGTATGTTATGGATCAAAAAAAAGTAGTGGAAGAAATATATCCAATTATTTTATTATATATATAAAAAATCTTATCATTTTATAATTAAAATGGCTCCTTTTAAAACCTTGTAAGGAGAAAAATGTAGAATTTCACTTGGTTGGGATAAGCTAGAAAATTGGGCCATTACTAGTCTAGAATTATTGCTAAAATATGATGAAAAAATGGCCATAATATGATAAAACTTGAAGACTACTTATAAAAATCAAAAGAATTATGTATATTTGAAGATAACACCACATGAATTTTCTTTTGGAAAGAATGTTTTTCTGCATGTAAGGTTGTAGAAGAGTTCCATCAATTTTGGGAAAACCTCTAAGCTAGCTCCTCACTTTGTTAGCCCATTTGACATCTTGAAAAAAATCATCCATTTTACCTACTAGTTGTATTTATCTCATTATCTATTAAAAATACATGATTCTTTCTATATTACATTGCTAATAAAATATATACTTGATCCATCTCATGTATTTGATTAGAAAAACTTCTAGGTTATAGAAGTGGAAAAGATGTAGCTATAACCAATGAAAATAATCATTCATTATAGAATTAAGATAATAAATCAATAAATTTATTAGGTTTTGATATAATTAAACCCACTAAATACCATAAATGGCACTTTTGAGGATACATAATAGTTTAAACAAAACTATGCCTGGTTCATCTGATTTATTATTGGGATGGCTCCTCTTTATGGGGAGGAGGATGTCATGACCCACTTGCTTATTTTATTTTCATATTATCATAATTAGTTTCAACATGGTTTTACACTATACAAAATTATTTTTAAATGTTATTAGAATATTTTATATGATGGACAAAATATTACAACTAGAGTTTATTTTTGCATATGAGTTATTTGGTCCTAACATTTGATTTTTTGTGTAATGATATTTAGTTTTTATTTGGATATGATTATATATTATAAGGACTGTTGATGCCATTTATGGGTGAAAGAACAGATAAAAAGATCTAGGCTATAGATGGATTCTAGAGGTTGGAGGATAAGGAATAAGGCAGATGACAAAGGTAACAAGTGGAAAGTAATGAACCAAAACATGCAATAGTCCATTTTATATTTTTATTTTTAATTTTCTTATTGAATCTTCACTTATGCAATTTAATATTTTCGGGATTTTTTATAATACTTGTGTGTATCAATTTTTATTTTTGTTCAATCTTTTTTTTCTTGTATGATTGTTCTAGTCTTGTATGAGCTTAGGCGCATCAAACCCTTGTTTAAATTTTTTGGTGTTGTGACTCATAGTGTTTTGGTTTAATTTGGTTTAATTATTATTATTTTTATTAAATTATTATTTTAATTATGTTTTGGTGTACCTTAGCCTCAATTATAACCTCACTATCTTATCACTCTCCCCCGTTAACTCCTAACAAAGATAACCTAGTGGATTGGTAATAATGTTATATTTTGACAATTTTAAAAATTACGATAATCAATATGGCCATCAAAATTTGACTCAAATAAAGTTTTATTATGGTAATTTTTTTGGTATTTGGAAAAATATGATCTAAATATATCATTATTTTTTGATATTGGGAAAAACTAGATTTGTGTATTAATGTCTTGAGGCAACATGGGAGGAGCTTGGCTCGAGCCACAAAATCTACCTCATTTTCCTAGGTCATGAAGTAGAGGGGAGAGGGAGGAAAGTAAGGGAGGGAGGTGTAAATAAGGACAGAGGAAGAAATAAAACCCTAGGAGCATGGTGGTGGCTTGAAGGAGGTGGTTGAGGGCATAATTTTCTACCAAGGAGAGAGAATCACTTACTTGGCCATGGTTTGAAAAAGGGAGGCATGGAAAGGTAGTGGAACACACAATTTCTTTAAATTTATCCTCCATTGTTTGCAAGGAAAATAAGTAATTTTTTGAATTATTTTTTATTTCCTGCTAAGAGTGTTTTAATCACATAATTTTGAAGGCAAGTACTAAAGTAGAAATTACTTGTAGGTTCATAAGGAAGTCATACGACTTCTTGATGAACCTATAAGGGTTTGTAGAGGGATTTTTCTAAAAACAATATTTCTTATTCCTTCCATGGCTGATAATAAAATGTAGATTCAAATTTTGGGGTTTTAAAAATTAAATGTTTCAGTCTAAAACCCTTTCCTAAAGCCATGGTTGAGTCATTTTTAGTTTTTATTTATTTTCATCTTGCTAAAAATGGTGGCGTGGATGACCTAGGGAAAGAAAATTTTAGTATTTTGTTTACATGGATAGAAATAGTGACCTAGTTCAACCCCATAGGTATAAAATTGGTTCCTTATTTAGCCATTTTTGAGTTTTAAATGCTACTCAAATTTTGTCAATTTTTGGAAGGTTATATTATAGTAAAAATGTGTGCATAATTTTATGGGTTTTTTTAGAAATAATTTTGTGTTGGTGTTTGGGGATTCTTTAAATCAAACTTTAGATAAATATGTTATTTTATGGAAAAAAATTAACTGATTCATTTTTTATACTTAGGGTTAAAAATTTATTTATTTGTAACCAACTAAACTAATTGGTCTTAAATGTAACTGGCTATTGGAAACCCATCACTATTATGAGTGACTAAATTACCCATTTTAGCCAGTAATGAATAAATACAATATTTAAAACCCTCATTGGTTGATTTATATTTTTATGAATGTATCTTATTGGAACAAGGGTTATTTTTCTTCTAATTATTTTAGTTTACCTAGGACTAGTGATGAAGGAAAATAAGATGATTTGAATTAGTAAGTTAACTTCTAGAATCCTTCATATGAATACCACATTGTCAAGGATATTATTAATGTATGTACTTAAGGTTTCAATGTGAATTTTTTATTATTATACTTTTACAATTTAAATGGTTCATTCCCTTAGTGTCCTCACCTACATTCCTGAAGTACTAAAATCTAGACCCACCTCCTAGATGATGGTTTATGGTAATAAGGGCCACCATGGTCAAGATGGGATGGATTGAATGGTGAAAACGTGTGGTTTCAATTATTTAGTTTATTTTTTTTAATTATGATTTTAATTCATTGTTGTACTTTGTATATTAATGCAACATACTTTGTAAAATGACTTGTTTACTATTCCGATTGGAATCATCACTATGTCTATAGGATTAAAGTTTTGGCATGTGAAATTAGTTTATTACATTCAAATTTTAGTTTCATTTCTTGAATATACTTAAATATTTTATTTTCCTTATTACATCTTTAGTTAGAAATGTTAGTTTCATATGTAGGATTTCATTGAACTATGTGAGACTAATTTCAATAAGTATAAAATGAGTTGTATGAGATTGGTTTCAACAATTCTAAATTTGAGTTATATGGTTTAAATATACTCTAATATATTAATTAATCTAGTATATCTTAGATTAAAGATTAAAATTACACCTATAGCTTTATGTTTTAAATCATTGAGTTATGTTATTAATTTTCCATGGATTGTTTTATAGATGTTTAACCTGGATGTTTTATGGCTGAGTATAAACACTTATTTCGGCTTGCATAATTTATATTATATAAGAGCTTGAGTATTGGAATAAATTTAAATATATGTATCTACTTTATGTTTTAATTAGATGACAAGTTAACATCTTTTACAAAAAAAAAAACTATACTTTTTCTAAAAGAATTCTTACTTAATTAGTCTTTAATTGTTACCATGATGCCACAGGTTATCACTATCAATTATATGTTTGTAATTAAATTAATAATTTTTACATTTTGATTTTAGAATTTTAGCAATAGGTGCATTTTATTTAAATATAATATTAAATTTGAATTCAACTTAAAATGGTTATTTTACTTTTTGATTAATTTATTTTTCCATCATACATGGATTGCATATTTCATGTAGACATCTAATCCTTTATTTTTATAATCACATAAACATAAAACCATCTCCTTTTCCTAAGGAAATGAAATGAGTAATGGATTAAAAATGAGTTATTTTTTATTTCAGCTCTATGCTTAAACTTTTAGAACTTGAAACAAAGTCCAATTTAAATTCATATCAGGATTTATCTTTACTTGATGGATTTAACTATTTTTCATTTTCAGCAAAAGGAACTTGTCTAAAAATTCTTACCTATAAATAAATCTAAAACATGATAGTTACAAACAAACATTACTCTTCTTTGATCATAATGACCTGAGTGTGTTATCACTCTTTCAATGATAACTTGGTTAGAGTATCTATTTTAATTTTACTGGATGTAGGAGTGCCATCTAAAATCCTCATTGAAATTAATTTAGTTACAAATCTATTAGTAATCACTATTCCTAATTCTAGATCATACTCTTCCTACTCACAACCAATTAATATTATGATTTGAGTATAATATGAAAAATGAGATACAATGACAAAGAGGTTGATTTTATTTAATACACATTTTTATAAAGCAAATGAATGCAATAAATTATGATTAAGATGATTAAATAGACATTTTACTAATTTATTTATGACATGACAATGATTTTTAAAGTACAAACAATGTTAATGTTTCCAAAGGAACATATTTTAGAAGTTAATGTGCTCTAGATTTATGAATTTAAATAAAGTGGCATAAATTATTAGTCTCACAATTATGACCAAGTGACATGTAAATAATACCAGAGATATATGAATATATATAAGGCTATCTATGGGATGGTATAGTGAGAGCAGGATGCCATTATGAATTAAGAATATATTTTCTCCTTACAAAAAACATTGTAGTGGAAAGAGTTATTAATTAATTAATTAAAAAAAAAAATTATAAAGTTAAGGCATGAGGTACAATGACCACATAGCCATAGATCATGGTATAATGATATAAATTTAGGGGTAGTACCATTTATATCCTTCACATATATCAAGTTCATGAATGTTCAATTTCATATTAAGAGTGTATAGGTGTAGTTCAAATTCTAAATTCTATTCCAAAAAAAACAATTACTTAATGTTTAAACTTAACCTAAAGTAATTACCTATTAACTTAGCTAGCCAAAGCTTAAAGAAAGGAAAGTTGACTACCCTAGCATATATTTGGTTTTATAGATGTTAAACAATTAAATATGATAAGGACACCTAAGTGGTCCTATCTGGAAGGTGTCTACTACCATGAAATCTTAGATATACCAATATGGATTGCATATCAATACACCCTAAATTACATGATGATATTCATAGGTCCATATTCTTCCCCATAGAATATTCTAAGGGTAAATACCCTGATTAAGGGTTTCATATGCATAAACATGGTAATAAGTTATACAAAAACCAAGTTTTATATTATAAAACATTTCACTTTTTTCTATAAACTCTAAAATATAGGACACTCAAATTTTCTTCTCGGGTCATTTCAACATGTTTTCTTATTTTTAATCCTTAATTTAATTAGGTAAACAAAGAGATTACTTATTGAACTTTAAATAAAATGAAATAAAATGAAATAAAATGTAACTAATAAAAATATGGAAAACACAACTCAAAGATTTAGCTTGGATAAACTTAATACTATAAAAAATATAATAGAGTGACGTGTTTATGCCTCCTCATCCCACTATATAGTTCTAAAGAATAGGTTTACTAGTAAGTGATGGCCTATATGGACACAAATACAATTCATAGTTGTCCAAACACCTAAACATGGCCTTATACTTATTACACCTATTATAAATGTTTGTATAACACATAATAAACAACACCAACTAAAAGAATAATGGAATATTAAATTTGGACTTAAATATTTAAAATTAACTATTAATACCAACCTCCATTGCATGTCTTTCCTCACCCAAATGCATGTATTTATTAAAAAACTTATAAACAGGGGGTACACATATTACTATGAGATAAATTGAACCATGATGGGGAACCTCATTTCTAAATCAAAGAACTAGTCAAATTGATTAGATTGAAGTGTATTATTGGAGATAAATTGAAATGTCATTAAGTCTAAAAAATATACATTTATAATTTTTACTTGTCTAAATTCATTTTTTTTTAATTCTTTGATAACCCTTTGCACTATCATGCATTTATATAAAAAATCATGGTGCTTCTATAGGTTTGTATGAAAATATGTAATGCCAATTATGGATCAAAATGGTGAGACATTCTCCAAATGTCTGAATCACCATGAGATTTCCCCCAACTCTATAAACTCTTCATGTAACTTTATAACGTATAATATTAATTGAATTATCTTCAAGATGTGTCTTATAAGCATTTATTACATAGATGAGAAAAGTGGAGGTAGTTAGCTCACATGTCTAACATACTATATTTGAATTTGTTATCATGCCTCCTTAATTAAAAGAATTTTTTTCCTCAAAATATTTAGTAAATTAGTAAATTATTAAATTTTATACCCATTTTTGACATGAATTTAACACACACCAACATACAGTTTGGGTGAGGACTCACCCAACCTCTTCTGAAATGAGATTCTCATGGAACCTCCCCAAAGTATTTGTTATTGGGTCTTAGTGTATTGATCTCACTTCATTGGTTGTGATGGTCTATTCCTGATCAATGAGAATTTGTTAGTTAAAACTTTTGAAAATAATCTTAGACTAACAAGACTAGTTCACTCAGTTTTTAAAGAAAAATTATATCTAACTGCTACTTATCACTCTTTAACTAAATCAAATAATGTATCAATAAGGAAATATAAAAAAATATCATGTAATATATATAAAACCTTAGTAACTAATTATAAATCAAAATAATTATAATACTAATCTAACCAAAGTATAAAAAAGAGCAACATAGAGAGTGGGGTAGGGAGAGAAGGAAAGATGAGCCTAATCTATAGAAAAAAAGATTTGTTTCTATTAGGTGCATAAATATTTTGGTAAACTAGTATTATTTTGGTTAATATAGCATAACCGACATGCAAATATGGTGAAAGAGTCTAGGATAATGTTATATATGTAGTATAGGTAAACAAAGTCACCATATACATGTGTACACCTCAAATATCAACTAATAAAGTATCTAGATTACAAGTATTTCATGAAGCATAAATGGGATTCATTACACACTCTAGATGAATAAAAAACTAAACCTCAATAGTATTAACTCATGAAAATAGAAAAAATACATATAAAACATAAAAATAACATAAAAGGAAGAGGAAATATATATGATTTTCTACCTAACTATTATATTCTATTAAATGATCAATTAACCAACCCTTATTCAATCAAAGAGGTTTTATTTTATATGAAATTCATGCCCATTGGGTCATTAATCCACCTAATAACTAACAATTTTATAATTAATGAGATCAACCATTTAAAATTTGAATTTTTGAAGATGTTTCTCAATCCCAAGATAATAGATCATTAGGCCATGCTTTATATATCTTGAATTTAATTATGAGTGGTTGAATGTCACTGGAATAAAATTGGGACAACCTTTTCGCCATGCTCTATGTAGAGATACCAAGGCATAAATTAAGGTTTTCTTCTATATTTTGCATCATTAGTCACCCAAATTTAATGTTTATGATAATTCTTAATTTAATGTCACTACCCAGAGAGTGTTGAATCTTGTATTTCATGATGAAATTTCCATTTAAAGTCTTCCTCTAAGTTTGGCATTACAATTGATATTAGACATGTATTTGGTTCTAGGATATGATGGTTTTATGGGTTGAGATGGATATAAATTTTGGTTCCTTGAACTACTTATGATGACCTTGCCAATTGGCCTAAAAATCAAGATTCATCATGATGTATTATTTCCACTTGGAATTATTTTTCTATTTGAGGGACCTATGGTAAGATCTTGTAATCAAGGTAATGATATGTGGAAATATTTTTATATATTCACTCCATGGTTGAGGGCCCAAATTTTATTGGTCATCTTTATGGTTGGGATCACCTAATATATTGACACATGGTCACATCCCATATTTTAACACTATGGGCCCAAGGAAACATGATAATTCCATGTGGCTTCATATTGAACACCTAGAGGGATATTGGGTGTGATATGTGTTCAATGTGTTCCAACTAATCTATAAATTTTATATTTTGACATGTAGCCTCATCCCACACTTTTTATCAATCTCCCATTTGTTCTACTACTTAATTGACCTAGGTGCATAGATAAGAAAGATGTTTCCATGTGGTGTTATCCCATTCACCTAGAGAATATATTTCTTTCTTAGTGTACACTAACTATCTTAGGGGATCAAGAGACAAGATCATGCCACATGTCAACATCTCAAGAATCTATAGGATCCTCATGTGGGATCATTATTCCAATCACTCTCGAGGATTGGATAGTGAGGTCTCAATAAGTGGTAGCTCCTCATTCATTTTAGGATTGCAAAAAGGAAAAATTCATTAGACCTTTTAAAATAGAACTCAGTAGTTTGAATTATAATATGAAACCTACCAAAAAATGCATAAGTAAAAAACCAAAGAAAGACAAAGGGGAAGACAATATCCATTGAGATTAATGAATAAAAAAAGACATCATGTGAATCTTAAAGCCAAAGTTAGCCCACCGTTTGAAAGACCAAGTTTTATAATGAAACCATTATAAAACTTATTCAAATAAACTCAAAATTAATAAAAGATACCAAATAAAGATAAATTTAGTAGATAAAATGGTTTAACTTGGATAAAAATTGAAGCCAATTTAACATAATATGCCACAAAGTGACTAAGTTTTAAAAGTAAAGTAATAAAAACACCTAATCATTCAACCTAATAGGAGACAATATTAGACCATATTATCCTAGGCAATTTTGTGAGAACTATGCAAAAGTTAGATAATATATATACATATAAGGCAAAATGGTCTAGAAATGGAAATTTTAATGTAGTTAAAAACATGACTTGAAATAGACCAAGAGTTATCAAATTTAGGTAGATTTAGAAAGTTATATCAATGAGGTCCTAATTACCATATATTTTAGACTAAGTACATATAATATACCTTTTAAATTTGTATTTAGTTTAATGATTAAAGAATATATAACATTATGACTTCAAATTCTCAAAAACTTTTTCTAACTAGATTAACAAATGAAATATGCCCAAGTACCAAAATCGATTAAACCATAAGACTAGAATCCATATTAGAAAGAGGTTCCATGATTTTAGTAATCAAATTATGGCATGTTGTGTAAGAAACAATAAATGGAAACATTTTTGGAAAATACTCATACATTTTTTGGAACAAAGAAGAAGTTAACGAACCCATAATTTTTGGCTAAAATAGTGTATGAAACATGAACAAATCAAAAAAGGTATAAGATGAGAGTAGATAAGTGACCAAAACCAATATCCACATTAACTCAATGTGTGTAAGATGGTATAATTTACCATTTCATAGGATTTACATGGATTAATTGTTATGGTTCTAGCCATTAGGATAATTATTCATACCTTGAATATATTTACCTATACATTATTCCATTTCTAGATAGGTGTCCATATCCCTAACATAGTTTCCTCTGATCCCACTCAAGGCCTTTCTCTACTACTATTCAGGAATCCATAACTTCCATATATATTTATTGAATCACTTAGAATTGAGTTTTTATAAAATTTATTTTATTTTCTATTTCATTTTCATTTTACTATCTTAGTTTAGGGTTTGGGACCACTATGGAAAATAAAAGGTATAACTATATATTTTTCAGCCTAGGTCTTCACCATAATAGGTTTACCCAATTGGATTCAAAAACAATTTAAAATAATAAAATTGTGTTTGGTTTCAAAAGGATACCTTCAATATCTAATTGAATTTACTCAAACTTACCCAAATAAGAACAACTATAGAACACATACAACATTCAAAGCCATTGAAACTAACTCAAAAACACAATCTAGATCTACAAAATGGTCAAGAAATACTCTGGTATAAATACATTAGTGTGTTACTTATAGACCTCCTCTCTCATTATTTTACATTGATAAATGTGATAACCACAGAATAATAATTGTAGGAAATTGAGAGATGAAATCAAAAGGAATCAACAAAACAAACAAAAACAAAATAAGAAAGGAAATAAATAGGAAAGAAAAAATGGAAAAAATAAAACAAAGTTATTTACAAGATTGCACCAGTATAATTCTATCCTAGAAGTAATTCTTGAGGAATTTTACATTGATAGGAACTGGGAAATCCTCACTAGTTAGAAACCATATGTGGAAAGCATTCTCACCTAGGATTTTATAAATTTGGAAGGGTCCTAGTAAAAGGGCATCAAATTTTACATGTTGATCATTTTTGACATGATCCTTATCCCAAAGAAGGACTAAATCAAATATTCAAAATACTTTGGTTTTGGATATTTTGTCAAACCAACATTTGATAACATCTTGATGCTTACTAAAGTGTATAATATTTGTGTCATAATTCTCTTCCAATTACATCATGTTTATACGGTGAGCCTCTATCTTGTAACTAATTTATAGGTAATCCTTCATGAAGTATAAGGTAAGGATAATTAGATTTAAAATAAATATTGGATCTTGGCCATAAACTAGATGATATGGGGAATATCCTAAAGAATACTTGAACCTAGTCCTATTAGCCCATAAAACAAACTTTAAAACATTATTCTAATCCCTAAGATTATTTTCTAAGATTTTATTAATTAGGCCCAATAAGATATTATTCATAGATTTAACTAACCCATTACCTTTTGGATAAGAATTGGATAAAAATACAAGGATCAACTAATTGTTATATGCCCACTAAGTAAATTATAATGAATATAAGGTAGGGTTGTTTTCACAAACCATATCAAATTGCATACCAAACCTAGTGCCACGATGGTCCTCAATAAAAATGATCACCACTTCAGTCATGAAATTATGAAATACATTGGATTTAATATAACATGTGTAATAGTCAATTGTAGTGAGCATAAAATTTTGTTTAGCTAAGGAATTGGCATTGATGGTACTCATTTATTTTATTCCCCACTTTACAAATGTCTTGACCTTTATGACGAGTTGTAATGACATAGCTAGGGTGTGTTCTTAATGTGCATCTATATGATAGGTATGGAAAATTAGCACTTGAGAATGTGAATATTTAAAAATAAGTGGATATTTATATCACACTTTTATTATTTTATGGGTTGTAGCATTTATTTAATTGTGTCGAACTCCATACTTCTTATAGATGTCTTCGAGTACTTGAGTTACCTCTTATTTTTTTAGGAACCTAAGATATATGCATTCATGATTTATTATATATGGTATGATTGATTTTACCATGAAGTGCTTTCTCTTGAAACATAATGCTCCTCTTTATGTGGAGTTTAATTGATTAGGACATTCATCTTTTAATAAATAATCGATGATATCCTTACACCAATCAAGAGTGGTGATGCTTTGCAATCTATACTACTAGTGTTAATCTAAGGATCCACTTATACCATGGTTTTTCTAAGCTCTTAACCTCTAAAATTATTCATTGGTTGTATATCTAAGTCAAAATATTTTATAATTTTCATCCACTTCCCATGGCACAAACCTATCTTATTTTTCATTAGCATTTCCTTAATAGTTAGATCAAACATAAAAAATAATACATTTCTATGTATGATGCAGTGTTTGAACTTATTGACATCTATGATTAAGGAATTTTTTTAATTTATGGTTGAGTACTTGAGTTCAAAACTTTTGAGTGGGGATATCATGAAAAATATAGGTATCTCATCCCCAACTTATTTTCTCTTTGTCATGATTGCATCCTTTGAATTTTTTGAAGTGAAGGATTAAATATAGAATGGTTAAAAATAATTTGGAATGATTATCATTGATGTGTTAATTATTAAATATTTTATTTTAGTGAAATCCACTTGTGCTTCATGAGTCCATTCAATATTTACATCCTTCTTGAGTATATTATGCGGTGGTCAAACTATCTCTACAAATCCTAAAATGAACTTATTTACAAAGTTGATTTTTCCAAATAATGAATTTAGATCCTTCTTACTACCAAACACTAAGATATTTATAATTTCTTTAACTCTTTCAGTGTCTATATAAATGTCTCATTTTGATATGATGTAACCCAAAATTTTTCCTTTGGATACCCCAAATATGCATTTCTTTAGTTTTAAGGAAATACCATGATATCTAAATATACATAACAAAATTATCAAGTCCTTCATGTGGTTATCTTGGATAATTAAGTTATCCATGTAAATTACAATGTATTTTCCTATGACATCCTTAAATGCAATGTCCACAGCCCTCTAGAAAGTATCACCTGCATTGATTACAACAAATAGAATCCTATTATTTATAAATGTAATCCACTTAATTTTTAATTTTCTCTTGATTATGTATTCATAATTGGCCACCACATAATTATATCCTAATTATCCATCCAATAATGACATCATTTGGGAGCCATTTTACTATTTGAAATACCTCATCTAGTGAAGGTAATGGATAATTATCATTCTCAAAAGATGTATTAAGGTTATTAAAATACACATAATATTATATCTCTCCACTCTTATTTAAAATCACATGAAATTGGGTACCTAGGTTGAGTATAAAATAATATATATTATCTTCACCAAAAATAACGTCTAAACTTATTTGAATATTATAGGTTTTAATAGTGAATTAACTATTATTTTATTTTGGTGAATCAGTTTGAAACTAGGTTTCAAAGGTATATTATACATAAAAATGAAGGTTTTAAACATATGTAGATCCTCATATTTCCATGCATTAGTTTTCTCAAATTATTTTAAGTCTTACACAAGTTCTTAATCCTCTTTCTCAATGCAGGTAGTGCCTAAAATCGTATGTTTTGATTCACCTACCTTGCTTAAATTAAAAGTCTCATTGGGAATAAATTTGGTAGATTCTACATTATCTTTATCACCATGATAGTCTATGTTAAATAATATTTCCATTGAGACCATACTTTTTAGTATGTTATTATTTTTTAGGTTGGTGATTCCTTCTTCATCTAGATCAAACTCATATCTATCATCCTCATTCATAATATGTGATTAAAATACATCGTTATTGGTGATGAAATCAATAATATGTTGGTCATAATTAAAGACTTGTAGGTTATTAATTTCATCTATAATAAAATTGATAGAGAATATTTATACTAAAAATATCTTAAATATGGTATTAACAATGGGTTATAGGGTACTCACAACTATTTACAATGTATCCACCATGTAATTATTTCTTTCTAGAAATATCTAGATGTTGAATGCATCAAAGTCTTCCATCAGGTTCCACATTATACTAAAATATATGGAAAGACACTTGTAATTAAGAACATTTTTTTATTTTGACTTATTTTATAAGTTTTGAATCTCCTAACACTCTCAATTTCTTGACTTTATTCCTTAGTTCAAACTCAAGTCCATACACCAATGCTTCATATTCAAAAACATTATTTGTGCATGGAAAATATAATAGATTAGTTATAAAATGTGACTTCCCTCTTGGTTTGATAAGTTTGATCCTAGCATAACACCTAAACTTAGACTTAGATCCATTAGACTTAAAGATCCATATGAGATCCTTAGTTTTGCACAATGGGATTTGGATGGTGAATGCTATAACTATGTTTATATGTTAATTTTTTATTTATTTGATAGTTTAGGAATGTTTCAATGTTATATTGACATAGATATTTTGGTCTGATATTTAGTCATTAAGGTAGGCATTAATCTATTTTGAATGATAATACTTTTTTCCTCCAGGCCTTCAAACACTTGTTTGTCATAAGGACACCATGCTTGATATTGTCATATGTTGAGGTATAAGTATGAAATGGAAGCACCTAAGGTGCATAAACATATATTACTCATCTAGTTGATCAACTTATTTAAACTTAGATTCTTTCATAATTAACATGGTAATGAAGAAATTCACACTGGCTTTTACTTCTTTGTCTAGTGCATAAACTCCAATTTAGAATTTTAAAATATGATATCTTTCATCCTATTATACTCCATGATCATGTTAGACATATTTTTCCCTCTCCCAATCCTAATCTAATTAGGTATACTTGATATGTAATCCACATGTGGGATAAATCAGTTTCCATCTACCCATTGAGTGTTTTAAACCAATGTTAACTAAGAAGCATCCCAAACATAAATCCACTACTTTGATATCAATGAACTATTAGACCATAAGATAATAGGATAACTTTTTATGAATATGGTTGAGATATAAAACCACCTTGACCTATAATTTATCCATCTAAACTACCTTTCTATTTTATTTTGTAGGCGTTAGTCCTACCTATCATCAAATGGCATAAGGCATACCATTTTTTGAATCACCTAAATCCACAAAAAAAATTATGTAACTTTTTACAAATATTATAATTGCTAGTTGAAGTGGATTTCTAGTTTTATATTTATATACAAAAACATGATCATTAGTTTTTTCATTAGTATCTTTCTCCCTCATAGAATACAACTCTTTTAATAATAAGTCCATTTGATTAGATATTTGGAGAAACTCAAACATTGTTATGTTGGCCTTAATTTTATTCATGTACTTAACAATGTTATAACTTGGTTTTTTATAGTGATATATCAACTTTAGTAGGTGTATAATTGTTCCTGAGATATTAGGATACATAAAGTCCTTTAGGTGGGGAAGGCTTATTAATTGAGTTTTCATTAGGTAGAACTTGAATGCTATTTATAGGAGTAGATGTTGTCAAAGGATTCGATAACTTAATCTTCAATTAATATTTATTTCCCATTTAGAACTATTTGAAGGCATAAACTAATTATAAGTTATCCTTGGGAGAATTATCACTCTCAAAAAAAAATCATAGGTATCTAAATTCATGGAAGTGATCAAGTTAAACCCACTTGACCCTACATTAATATTATCTAGTACAGGGATTATTTATAGATTATCCTTCTCATTTTTGAATATGTTTGAGGCTATTACAAATTGAGAACAATTTGTCTCAACATGGTCAACTATGTTATGTAGTATATATTAAGTGGGTAAGGCTATGCCTTCCATGTTGAATGAGTTAGAGGCACTATTAATATTCTGATTAGTGTTGTCAAGGGGACTAGGCACACTTACACTATTGGTCCTAGTGTTCCATTAATAATTAGTCCTTTCAAAGTTATAGTTTTTATTCTGAGGTGGGTTATTTGTAGTGGGTTTGGTGTTTTGAGATGTTTGACTTCTCATTTTGACCATATCATTTATCAATATCTTGACCATTTACTAAAAATTAGTTGCCCTAGGGTTCACAATGGTACTTTGGTTACTTCCTAATTGGGGTGTTTGGTTAGCCACTAGTGAATTAATGTTTATAAACATAGGGGTAGATAATTTATTATTATTATTATCAATGTAGTTACTTTAACTAGTCATCATATTAGTATTATATGTAACAAAGACAAGTTGTTGATTTATAGGCCGAGAAAACATATGATTATGAGTCACATAGGGTTGATTATTTTGCATGTGATTCAAGGGTGATGGACTGTAAACTAGGTTTGGGATTGAATACATAGATCTTGGGATAGGGTTTATTAGATTAATGTTATGTATAAGATCTTGGTTAATCATAGGGATTTGATTATAGGAACCCAATTATAGTAGTGAGGTTAAGTGATAGGCACCATACCCTTAAGATGTCATTTATTGCTTAATTTTGGCATCTTTAATATAAGATAGATATAAATATATGATGTTGTTTGGGTCCTTTTAAGGATAATATAATTAATATGGTATATACCTCTAAAATATGTTTGCATAGTAACAAGTTCTATCTATGTGTATGGTTCTTTCAACCTTTTATATATTTTTTATAACTGAGTATTTAAAATACTCATTAGATCATTAGGTTCTCTATGGGTAGATATAAATTGATGATATAGTATGGTATGGTCTAAATATTTTATGAGGTGGTTATTGAAAATAGGCTCTAGGTTATATCAAGAGGTGATGATGCATTTGGGAGACCTAATTACCAACCATACACTGACTCATTTAAAGTATAAGGGAATAGTCTGAAAGTAACATATTCATGTTGAACTTGATTTTTTATCAAGGCATCCTTAAAGGCTTTGATATGTTATCGAACTATTCTCACTCCACTATGGACATATCTTGGACATAAATTAGTAAGGTTTTTTTCCAAGTAAGGTGTAAGACTTGGAATGTTCACATGAAAACTAATTCCTCCCATTCAGGTAATATTAGCCATGATAGGGTTCTCAGAAAGAGTAGAGGGTTTGAGGAAATGAAAAATAATAGTAAGGGAAATACTATTTGAGTAAATTTATTTTTTTTGTATTTCCCTTTATCAATTTTACCTCTCCTATGCTTTATGATGTGTAATATTTAAAATCCACCCTCAACAAAATTTGACCTCATGGTTATTCTCCTATTTTCTAGTTTTAAGACCTAGAATCTCTTAATCTAATAAATATTTCTTAAGTGTCAAAAGGCCCTCTTTCTAATGTCAAATCTAATTGGTGAGTGTTTTGGTAGACACCAACATGTAGGTTAAGTGAGGAATCACCCAACCTATCATGAAAGGAGGTTCTCAAGGAACCTCCATAAGGTCTTCATTACCGAGTCTCAATGTACTAATCTCACTTAGTTGGCCATTATGGTTTATTTCAGATCAAGGGGTCTTCACTAGTTAACAATTGTGAAAAGAATATTAAACTAAAAAAACTTGCTTACTCATATTGTTAATAAAAAATCTAGATGACTACTATTTGTCACTCTTTAACTAAATTAAATAACAAAAAAATAAGAAAGATCATGAAATCTAGATAAAACCTTGGTAACTGACTATAAATCAAACTACTTATAAGACTAATCTAAATAAAGTATAAAAAGGATAAAAATAGAGAGAAAGGATAGAGATAAAAATAAAGATGTGTCTACTTTATATAATAATAGATATTCTTCTATTAGGTGGACAAATCATTTGGTAAACTAGTCTTTGTTTGGTCAGTGTAGTACAACCAAAATGCAAAAATGGTGTAAGAGTCTAGGATAATGTTAGCTATGTAGTGGAAGGAAATAAGTTCATAATATACATGCATTGTACTATAATATTAGATAATAAATATTTTATATTAAAGGTATTTTATGAAGCATAAATGGGATTCATTACACACTTTGGATGAATACAAAACTAAACCTCAAGAGTCCCAACATTTGAAAAGAAAAAAACTGCCTAGAAAATATAAAATTACATAAAGGAAAAAGGTAAATCTCTTTGATCTCTTGCCTAACCATTTTATCCTATCAGTTAGTCAATGAACCATCCCTTATTGAGTCAAATATCTTATCTTTTATAGGCAATAAAATCCCATTAGTTCATTAATCCACCCACTAATTGATTATTATAGTACTTAATGAGATACAATCATTTATTTATTTTTAAAGATCTTACGTAATCCCAAGATAATTGACAACTAAGCCATGCTCAACTGATCTTAAATTTAATTATAGATGGTTGAATGTTGTTGAAATATCCTTGGGATAATGTTGTGGCCAAGCTTTATGTAGATATACCAAGGCCTAATTTAAGGCA
The DNA here is from genome assembly GCA_037957365.1 of Torreya grandis. Taxonomy (NCBI): domain Eukaryota; kingdom Viridiplantae; phylum Streptophyta; class Pinopsida; order Cupressales; family Taxaceae; genus Torreya; species Torreya grandis. The sequence goes on from JARHVA010003434.1 coordinate 1,477,635, forward strand.
TTATTATGTGTTTTGTGTCATTAGTTTCTTGACTCCAATCTGCACACCAACTCTTAGTTTAACTATAACATAAAATTAACATTAAATGTTGCATTTAAAAATAAAATTTACATTAATATGTTCCCTCTACAATTTAACATTATAGGTGAGATTGGATAGATAGTTGGTTCTAGGCTAAGACAATTTGGTGAGCTGAGATGACCTTCAATTTTGAGCCTCTAAGCCGCTTAGGATGACCCTGCCAATTATATTAGAAATTGATATTCATCATGATGTCTTGCTTCCACTTGGTAATATTTTTTTAGTCAAAGGACCTAAAGTAAGATCTTTTAATCATGAGAATTCTATGTGGTGATTTTTTTCTTACTACTTGACCTAGGGGCCAAATTTTGTTGATAATATTTTTAGCTAGGATACTCTAAGATCTTGACATGTGGACACATCATAGACATCTTGAAGTATATTACATTTTGAATATGCACTAACCACCCTAAGGGATTAAGGAAACCTACCATGTGTCATCATCTTGGGCATCTAGAGGGTTTTGGGTGGGATATTTGTTCAATGTGTCCAATAAATTTATATACATGATATTTTAACATGTGGCCTCATCTTGGTCTATATTTTGATCTCCCATTCATATGGATAAAACCAAGGGAAAAAAAATGTGGGATATTACCATGTGGTAGCATCTCATTCAATCAAAGAGTCTACCACCTTCTAACCATGCACTGATTATCCCTAGGAGCTAGAATCATGCCATGTGTCATCATCTCAAGCATCATTAGAATCATTGAGTGGGATATTTATTATAAGCACTGTCAAAGAGTAGTTTGGTGAGGTCTCGACAAGTGGTAGCTCCTCCTTAATTTTTGGACTATAGAAAATAAAAATACATTAGAATTTTGAAAGGAACTTATATATTAAAATTCAAATATACAACCTACCTAAAAAAGACTAAGGAAAAAACCGAAGAAAGACAAATGGGAATGAAATATGTAATGATATTAATGAATAAAAATATACATCCTACCAATATTAAAGCTAAATGCATCCCACCATTTAGAAAATAACCAATTTTTATAATGAAACCCTGAAAACACTTAGTAAAATCAGTATTAAGGACTAAAAGAAACTAAATATAGATAAATTTAGTAGATAAAATGATCTCACTTAGCCAAAACTTGAATCCAATTATCATAACATTCCACAAAGTGATTGAGTTTCAAATATAAAACAATATGAACACCCAATGAATCAACCTAAAAGGAGACAATATTTGACCAAATTTCTCAAGGAAAAGATGTGAAGAATTTGAAATAGTCAGATAGTCTATCTAAATCTTAGAGGAAATGGTCTGAAAATGGAAATATCAATACAATTAAAAACATGACTTGAAATATATGAAGACTTATCAAATTTAGGTAGTTTTAGAATGTTGTATCAATGAGGTCCCAAATACAAAATATTTTAGAATAAGTGTACAAAATATAGATTTTAATGTTACACTTATTTCAATGAGTGAAGCAAAAACAAAATTATTACTGCAACCTCTCAAGGACCTTTTCCAACTAGATCAACAAATAAAATAGTCCCAATGCCCAAACTAGATTAAACTATAAGACTAGACTCTATAATAAATAGAAGTTCCATGATTTTAGTGATTAAATTAGGGCATGTTGTGAAAAAAAAAACACCATTCTTTCATGAAATATCATTTGGGGTTTTTGGTTATTTTAGCCTTTAAACCAACCTCCATCTTTATTTCACTCCTCTCTTCATATCCATTATACCTTCTAAAACATGATATATTTCTCTAGTTATATTTGATTATCAAGAAGAATACCTCCCATAGAAGGAGAAATAGATATTATTCTTCATCATATAGCATATAAAGCTTAAAGAGATGTAATTTTTCAACACTTAAAATGGAATATATTTTTTATAGGGAGGCAAGTCCAATCTAAAATTATTCTTACCCACTTTCTAAAAAATGACAAGTGGACCATATTTAAGAGGTTTAATATTATTGATTTTACCTTGGAGTCACTCTCTACTCTAGTAAAACCATACCTTATATCTAAAACATAAATAACATTTAGTGTTATGGTGGTCATGAATTGATGTGTACTTGTCCTATGATTAATTCAATTTCTTTTACACTTGGAGGTGAATTTATTGAATCTTATTTATGGAATGTTTAGTCTTGTGGATATATAGATCCACTTTCCCAATTTATTTATATGGTTATCTTAAAGCATCAAATGCATATGGATATAATTAACCAAAACATGTTTCAAATTTAGACATATCGATATAATTATGCTAAATTCAATTATATGAATTTTTAATATTCACTAAATTGTCATTCTAAGTCTTAGGATGATTCTCATTATAGCCTTTATAGATCATCACCAAGGTTATATTTTACCACTTTAATTTACCCATTAATTTATGGATGAAAAGTGATAGATTTTATTGGTACAATATCCATATTTCCCCATAATTTGGTCCAAATTTAAAAAAACAAATAAAAAATCTTAATCTAAAATGATAGAGCCAAGCAACTAAAAGTGAACCCACACATTAACAAAAAACAACTTAGTTTCATCACTTCTTTTAAGGTTATTTTTACATGGAATACTAGTGTAAATATTACTAAATTATTTCAAAACCATAAATAATATTCATGTAAATCCTTTTATAGATGAAACACACCTAAAAAATCTTTACAAATTCTTTCCCATGACCTCGAAGGAAGTAGAAATGGAAAATATAAACCCAAGTTCATATTAGTAAGTTTTATTGAACTACACAATATGCATCCTCTTATGAAGTTTTAAACATCATTTTAGATAATTAGAAAACTCTATAGATTTTCCACCATATTTGGAACTCCAAAGTGACCTTAAACTCTTTAAGTATTTGATCCTCTCATTCATTGAAATCTTCCTCCTTTAGGAAAATAAAGCTTACCCATTTACTATAAAAACCTATCTAAAAGATAGTAAGCCTCCTTGGAATCAAAAATTTCACCTTAGGTTATATTTCCATGAAGAAATGTTTCAAAAAAATATGTATCATGTTCATAGCCTTTTACTTAATATTCATGGACAAAATTTTCAAGAAGGGTTATAGTACCCATGGATTAATCAAAGTATGTCTAGAAAAACATGTTTCATAACTTGTTAGTCATACCTATATTATATTTTATAACCAAATTATTATTTCTACAATAAATAAATAAATTTATAGTGTATATCTTGGTAAAATTTATTTTAGTTTCCTTACCGATTATATAGTTATTCCATTTATTGAATACTTGACCAAGAGTATACAAATGTTTATCATGTGTAGAATAATTAAGAATTTCACCGAGAAATAAATGTGAATGATAACATATGGGCTTAATATTTTCAATAGGACAATTCAATATCATAATTACTAGCATATATTTCCACATCAAAATGTTCTTACAATTTAGGTAAAGTTAAAACTAGAGAATTGTCAATCTTATGTTTGAAATCACAAATTCATATTGTTTATTCTTATCATAATTAAAATAATTACGCATTATTTTAATGGCATGAAAATGTTATACTATAAAAGAGAAATCTAGAATGAACTTCCTCAAATCCTAAACTGCATTTACAAATCTTAATTTTTTGGTCACATTATAAGACATATGCTAAATCATGATGATCTCTATCTATGTTAGATTAATTATAAATTTCACAAATCCAATCACATGACCCACATTATTTAATTATTTTTATGAGAAAACATAATTATTTTCTTATAAAAACTACTCATTATCCTTCAAAACTTATAAAACTTATTTTATTTTAATTAGATGTTCCTCACAAATTCTCTTGAAAAAAAAATATCCAAATAAATAATAAAAAATAATATATAAATTACCTAAATACCTCATTCATCAGATTTATGAAATTATGTTAGACATTTTACAACCTAAAATGTAATACAACCATTCATATAACCCTTTCCTTATCTTGAATGTTGTATTCCATATGTCATCTTCTCTAATCTAATTTGGTGATACCTAGGTCTCATATCCAACTTAGTAAAGTATGGTTTTAATAAAATATCATTAATATGTGCAATAAATTACCCTTTCTTGATGTTAATTTTATCGAGTCCTCTATAATCAACACACATTCTCCATCAACCATCTTTCTTAGGTACTAAAATATTTGATAAAATACATGGAAAATTACTAGGACATATTTTAACTTTATTAATAAAATACTATATCTATTGTTTTATGTCATTGGCATACACAAAATACTATTTATAGACACCCAAAATTTCAAGATCAAACCTTGTTTACTCAAACACTATAACTATTATTTTACGTCATTAACATCCAACAAGGACTATCGATATAGACCCATATCTTGAAGAGAATAATTTGGTAGAAACTAAATCCTATGCTCAATAGGCCTCATGGGTTTCAAATCCATGTCCTCTTGGAAAATTATTTGAGTAAATACACTAAATATGACTTGCATTTCTTATATTTTTTTTATTAAACATGCCACAATAAGTCTTATGTGAATCCAATTATTTAACTTGTATATCTCTTAAAATAAGTAAATACATCTTTCCACTATAAGTAATCATATTTTTGTCATAAGAATAACTTACCAAGGATATATTAAAGTTCTATTTATAGGATTTAATAATTTATATTTTTCCATGCTTCACAAAATGGTATTGATTTTATCTTCTCATAAACATGGCATCTTGAATATATAAGTATGGCTTGTCAAAAAATACACCACACACATTAAGAGGAACAACATCTACTATGAATTAATAAATGAAATGTTTATCAATAACAAATATGAAATTTCCATTATTAAACTTTGAATATGCTCTTTAATTTACCAAACCTAAAGCATATGCATTAGAATTATTTTAAGTTTCTAATCCCAAATTGTCTGCTATCTCTATGTTTACCAAATTATCTTTAAATAAAGAATTAAAAAGTGCATCCAATTTAGTCTTATTAATTTGAAATTTAATATGTAATGTTTTTGTGATTTCACCTTTATCTTGATCAATATTTTTACCCAAGCATATTTCCTTGTGAATATAGGTACCACACAATTTCTCATCCACATTAGAGTTACCAAAAAAATCCCTTGGAAGGAATTTAAATCCTTCCTTTTCATTTTTTACTTTTATTAATGAAATTATAGATGAAAATTATAAAAATTATCTTACAAATGACTATAAATATAAACATTTCCACAATTCCTTTTATTATCCTTTTTATAAAATTCAATAGTAGCATAATGCTTACCATTTAATTTTCCTTATTTATTTTTCTTAGAACAATCTTTTTGTTTTGGTGTGTTTGAAGAGGTATATGGACCCTTATTTTTGTCCATCTCTAGTTAGTGAGCTTGAGAGTAGGAATATATACATTGTAGGCTTGGAAAATATTATGGATCTCCTAAAATGGATATAGAGTCCACCCATGTACTTCAGTAGGAAATCATGGTTTACAATATCCTATCCCATCTTGAATTGAATCTTATGAAATTTGCCTTTTTACTCCCACATATGTTTTCCTTGATTTTTGCCTAAGATATTACCAATGCATGGACATATCTTCCTCATATTGAATAGCATAATTTTTTTCTTATAAACATAGATTTCAAACTAAGTTAAAGCATGATTGGTTAATTGTAACCTTGATTTTTATTTTATTTCATTAGGTAAATAAGTAGGTTTTACAAGGATCCTACAACTAAAATTTAAAATCATAGCAAAATAAAATAGAGAAAACCTTGAAGGATGAAAAAAAAGTAGATTCAATCCAAAAATAACTAGTAGAAATATAGAGTAGAAGACAAAATAATTTTTAATAAAAAAGTGAAATTACTCAAGGGGAAATATGTCCTCCATGAGTTCCTTTTAGGGTTCATATCCATCACCTTATCCTTCAGCCTATACTTGATGATATTTTCTTGGGTCTTATTAACCAAGCCTTCAAAGATGTCCTTTAGGAGGATCATCCTTATCTTCTTTCGAGGATCCTTATTTGATATCTTCTTATGGTGTTTGTCTTAGTGAGGAGTTTGGAGGTGGGTTTGGGAGTGAGATAAACCTATGCATTTTTTTCATTATATCTATGAGGGTAACCTCTACCTCATATAGATGTGTAAAAACATGTAACATTTTTTTGGACTCCCTATTAATTGAATTGCATTCCTTTATAAGACTGGTTAGGCCTAAACCCACTTTGTGTAATTTACCATTAAAGTCTTTCAATTATCTCTTTTCTCTTGATAAACTAAGACATGAAGGCCTTACCTTTCCCCAAATATTATGTTACATCCTTATCTTAAAAAAAATAGGTTTAGGTTTGTTTATAATTAGCTAAAGAGGAATGTCCCATATGAGACATGTAATTAGGGCTTGTAGAGGAAGGGTTGGGATGAGGCTATGGGGAGTCTATGGTTGGGTCTTCTTCAGGGGAGTCCTCCTCCAAATAAGATTCCAAAATCAAAACTTCTTTCTCACATAGAGTCTCTCTATGTTTAACAATCTAAAAGATAATCCCTTGGTGAATGATGATGTTTACTTCATAAATCTAGAAAGTAAGGGATGTACTCTTAAGGGACTTTAGCAAGTAATATGGTAAACTAATTCTAAATCCTTAGAAATGATTGAATATTATAAAATGGTGGAAGAAAATAAGAGTGAATTTATCTTATAATGTAAATTATTTCATGATATAAAGGAAAACCTCAATCCAGTACCTTGACAAGTTCATTCATGAAAAACCTCTTTTATCTATTTTCAGTACCTCATTCATCCCAAAAAAAAATTCATTAGCTCCATCTTATTATATTGGTCACTAAATGAATTTTAACCCTCACATGACATCCCAATTACCTCTCTTATAAGCTCCTCAGTCACATCGATTCTAAGACCTATCATCTCCATAATTTTTTTATTCCAAGCTATAACAAAATCATTATTAAGCTCCAAGTCATGATTTATGATGTTCTACATGTATTCCATTAGACCCCAATTTTACATCTTCCATTAAAACTTTTTATTATAATGAACCTCCATGCATGATAGTGGATTGATACTATCTCTATCTCCCCCCATTCTATGTCGTACTTAAAAGAGATTATATGAATCATGAAAATGATTTTCCTTTTCCTGGTTAAGTTTGTTTTTAATGTCAATATTGGGTATTAATGAAGGTTCTTTCTCCCATCTCAAAGTAGTAATATCCCATGAAAAACTATAATGGTTTGACATGATATTTAATACATGGTAAATAGGATGTAAGTTTCATGTGTGTGACCAACACCGTTGCACCCTAAAACATGATGGATTCATTTTTAATGGCCTTGATGATGTGTAGGACTTAGATTCTTTGATTCCAGATAGATATAATGACTCTTGTTAATTTTATGCAAACTAAAACATACTTCAAGTTGATTTATATAATGAATTAAACTTTTATTTTTCACCTCCTCATTCATATGGATGAATATTCATCTTTGATTCAACTTTGAATGGTAGTGAAGCTTGGTTGGTATATATTCTTTCTTCCATATTATCATGTTTCAGATTTTTCATCTCCTCACTTATTTGTGTAGCTTCTATAGAAACACCTATATTCAACATGGTAATTTCCATAATTTACTCCATTGCAAAAATATTATTCATCTTCATCATGGATAAATGTATTTAATAAACATATTATATAAGTCTCAAAACCATTTTTAATTGAATTAATGTACTTCATCACCAAGATGGGCCATGCCTGTAATTTTTATTTTCTACTTCATTGTGAAAATATCTTGCTATAATGTAACCAATATAAATTCACCATTACCATTTTTTTCTTTATTAATGGGCATAAAACTAAAAAATTAATCACACAAAAACCATACATAATGGAATTAAATCATTTTGGATACCAATCAGATATATATTTTGGTGGATAATCCACTCAAAAATTATTAATATCAATCTTATCCAAATTCATAACTCATTCATATTTTTTTATTACTATTATAACTTAATTTTCTTAGGGAAGCATATATATTAAATGGTGAAATTAAAAAAACTAAAATTCATTTTGTATCACATAATATTTTCAAATTTTATCAAGTACTAATGCTTTACATCTTGTAGGAACCTGTCGAGACTCAATCTCTCTGAGTACAAACCCTAAGGGGTGCACTGGGAAAAGGGTGGGCAAACCTTTGGTGTTTCATAGGATTTTTGTCTCTTATTGCCACATTATCACCAATCCAACTATCTCTTAAAACCATTCCCTAAGTTATTTATTCTCCCTTGCACACTCCTCTAGTATTTTCCTCTTTCCATCCTCCTTTTTTTGCCTTAATTCTCTTTTTGACTATCAACTATACTAGGTCAGCCATGGCCAGCCCTATACAATTTAGGGGTATTTTCTAGTTTTTGGGTTTGTTAGCCTTTCATCTGACCTAGCTTAGACCTAATGAATTATCTCCAAAAACTTATAGGGTTGACCATGGCCAGCCCTATATAACTGACATTTCTAAAAGGATTTAGGGAAATATCCACTCATAAATAAAATATCATTTCTATCATTATCAAAATATATGCTAACAAGATTTATTATTCGCTCGTGCTTCTTCACAATTTTCCCTATCACTATTCTACTTGAGGATTCTAGTTTAGGGTTTATACTTAGAGAATCTAGTCATGTGGTTAAGTCTTGGATGCTTTGGCCTTTCTTAGTTATCTTTAAAAGCTTAAAAAAACTCTTGTGAATCCCCTTTGGCCAAGGAAAATATTTAGTCTCAAGAGGTTCACATTTAGGTAAGTATATTTCTCCTCTCTTTAGTAGATAGAAGTAGCATAAGTGTTAGCTTGAATAATATTACTCTTCATATTACATGTATTAGGGTCTTACTCATATTAGCTTAATTTATATTCTATTATACATGTTTTTATTACTTTACTATCCCCTTTATTGTGCCACAAGATTTGGTGTGCACTAGAATAGATTTACTTTCTTGCTTATTAGACTTAATTGAAATATCAAACCTTAGGACTCTTTTAGGGTTGTTGCATGATTGTGTTATACTTTAGGCTTTGGAACCCTACCTCACATGTTGTATTGTGACAAGTTATCCCTTAATCGGGTCTAGTGGATCCCCATATTGGTCATGTTCTTACTTAAAAAATGTATTCCCACTCAGAAGTGTAGGTATGCTATATATTCTTCAAGCTAGGATTGATTTATAGACATGATGCATTTTTTAATGCATATATTTTAGTGAACTTGCTATAAAACTAACCCTTTCAAGATTATTTAACTTCATTTCATTCTTTCTAACATTATTTTTATCATATATTTATCATAATAGATCGATTCTATTAACCTAATTATAATCTCTGTGCATAGGATTTTAGGAACAACCAACTAAAATAACTTAAATGACCTAGTACAAGTTTCTAGATATCTATTTTAGACTACTAGGTTGACCTAGTTGACCCTACACACTTTCAAGCATCCAAAAAAATACAAGGTCAACCTTGGTCGACCCTATACATTTGTAGGCTTCTATAACAAGTCCATGCACAACTTGATCGATCTAGTTGACCCAGTTATCAAAATTTTCCAATATTATTCAAAATTTTTGATCAAAAATATTCCTCCTTTGTATATTTGATCCATCAAGGTTCCTTTTAATCTCTCTATCTATTTCTTTTACTATCTTTCCTTTCACAATTTGAAGTATTCAAAACTTCCCCCGCATAGTCAACTAGATCAACCATGTCAACCTAGTTCTATGTTATATATGATGTCTTAAACAACTAGGTTGGCCCTAGTAAACCTTGTACATTTTTAGATTTTACTACTATAATATAGGTTTGACCCTGTATCAACTCTATTCTATTTTTTATGCATATAGTGTCAACACTATACCTTGTTTCAAATTGAAATTAATATTTATATGTTATTAATTAGTTCACACCTTTCTTTTCTTATTGCTTACATGCTTAGAATATTTCACGTAGTCTAATTAAAGGATTTTTAATAAACCATTTAGTTTCACTATTTCTATTTTATGTACACATGGCCAAATCACATAATCTAAATAAGAACTTTAATGTTTATCTACCCAAGGCCAACCTACTTGGATTTCATCACCATGTGGGAAGCCTTATTTATACTCTGGTCAAGTATAAAGTGTGTTCAATGGTATATTCTAGCTAAGCACCTAATACCCTTATGATTTTAGTGTATGAAGTAAGGGGGGAATACCAAGCCTATATCATTACCACTACAATCCCTTTTATCCCAAACTACCTGAAACCATCCTTAGATTTATATATAGTTCCTTGCTTTATATCCAACTTCTCATCACACTTAAAATATTTTATTAATAATATAATAAACATCTTAGGTTGACCAATTAGCTAGGTCTTTAATTTTTAAGTTAACTATTTGCTCTTTGCTCAATTATATGTATAAAAACTTACATTATCTAGTGTTAATACAAGGTTTTATTTTGTGTGCCTTAATTGAACTAGCTAGCATTGATCTAATTGACTGTTTGTTTCCCTTTAGATCTTTATTTATTAGATTAACTATAAAAATTGTCTTGTTTTATCTCATTACTTTTTATCAACTTTCTCTTTTTCCCTATCTTCTATATTAGGTCGACCTAATTGACCCTATGCCTTTTTTAGCTCCTATCCACTATACTAGATTAACCTAGTCAAATATGTATAGTTTTTAAAACGTTTTACCTCTTTTTTCTAGTCTTTGTGCACTATATTTGATCGACCCAATCAACCCTATACAATTTGTATGCCCTATTCTTTGTACTAGGTCAAACTAGTTGACCTTGTACTATTTTTTGCTTTCCTTATTCATCAATCTAGTTCCCTATTTCTCTAATATTAAATTTTATTCATCTCTCCTCAGTCAGAATGAAGTCCCCTATGATAATATTCTTGGATAACCTAAATCCATTTAGACACTATATGTGGTTCTCTTTACTTCTTATCTTTTCCTATATTTTCCTCCTCTTTTCATCTTGTGTGGCATCTTTCAATATCCATTCACACATTTATTTAACCATTATGTAATCTTAAAATTCCCATCCACATATCATTTTAGAGTTTGGGTCATCTTTTGATGCCCATCCCTACATCCAATTACCCTCTGGGGCATTTAGTAATGCCCATTCTTATTATATCTGGCATGTTACCAAACTAATTCAACTCCAAGAAACCTTTTGAGACATAAGCTTGTCTCTCACATGTTCATCCTTGATATAGACATTAATGTATATTCATTCCCTTCTTTTCACACTTTTTATATTCCATCTATCAAACAATTTTTATAGGTTACTACCATGGGTCTCTCCCTCTGTAGCAAGTTTCCTCTTTTTCACAAACATTTAGTATGTTGTATCAAGTTTCTTAATGTACCATAGTCTTCTTTATCTTCTTGCATTTTCTCTTATTTTTATCATACCTTAGGTTTATCTTTTGTGAATTTATTCGCAATACCATGGAAAAGATCTGACATCCCTCACAAAATCACCTTTTTTTACTTATTTTTCTCATTTATACTTTTTTTCTTGACAATGTTATTTTGGCATCCATTGGGTTCTTCTTTTGTGCATTATTTTTTAAGACCAAAGATAGGACCTGACATCCCTCAAAAAACTAACATATATTTGCTTTATTTTTTCCTTATTTTATGTAGTTGTAGTGTAAGACCATGGATAAGACCTAGCCCTCCTCATAAAATTATCACCTTTTCATGTTCTTCATTCTTGTTCTCAACTTTATATTTTTCTTCTTTTGCTAGATGAAAAATGTGCAAATAATCTATGTTAACATGTTTTCCTCCATTTCCCTCATTCTTATGATAATGAAACACCCTTTACTATCATTGTATCCCTTTTTTGCCTTTATCACTTTTTTTGTAATTTGAAGCAATTTAAATTGTTTCATGTGTCACTCCTCTTGATTTCCCCTTGATTTCATCTCCATATTAGATAAAACAAGGTCAAAGTCAAGATAGAACTTTTAATTCACCTAGATTTATGAGACTCTTAGACTACATGCTCTTTGAAGTTTCTCTCTCTTAGCAACCTTATCCCAAGTATTAAAATGAAAGACATATTTAGCACCCTCGTTTGGTCTTCCAAATCCATATGGAGGATGAATAGAAAAATCCATCAATAAAGTTAAAATATAAATCATTTGAACAAAAGTAAATGATATCTAAAAGGTAACATACAAATCTCAAAATTCAAATTCACACCAAAATATGTGATTATAATCACATCTCCTATCTCCAATCAAAGCTCAAAATCCATAGTTGGCCTCACATAGAGCTGATGTATTTTAAGGTGTAATAGGCCAAGAGATTAGAATAGGGGAATTCAACAAACTATATGGTGCTACCTACTTTATAATGCAAGTACCCAATATTTTTTAGTATACCAATAACTTTGTAAGGGGTCTTAAAGAACTTGGAACACATTATGGGGAGGTAAGTCTATTTTAGTTTTCATGCATATAGCCTTCACGAGATGATCTATATACTTCATTTGTTGACCTAAGACTTATGTGGCTAAAATAATTTATTTAGAGTCCTTAAGGTCGAAATTCCTCTTGTTTTGACAAACCTAATTTAAGTATCTTGACTTCGATAAAGATTTCATCTACCTTGGTTTTTCCTGGATTTCATCTATTTTATTTACCCCCTTGATAGATAAATTGTAATTCCAAATTTATTTTCCCTTCTTATTTACTTCCTTTTTCTTCACCTCTCAAAAACATGCTAGCACTACTTTATTTGGTCATTTGGTCTAACATAGCACTTGTCACCCCAACTTTCCAAATTTACCAAGTACATCCCATCCTCATAGCACCAACTATCTTAGATTTTCTTGCATTTGTTTATTTTTGATTTTTAGTTTTGCATTTTTGGGTCTATCAAAAATAGTCTTTATGCCCTACACAATCAAAACTAACAACACAACAAAAACCATCCCATGATAAAGGTAGGTCAATGTACACATCACATTTAATTTTTATTTATTTCACTTTTACTTATTTTTGCTTTAAAATACTATAATTTTTTAAGCAACATTGTTGTGTATTACTATGTTATTTCTCAAAGCACCATACCCTATTTAACCTTAGTGACACGTGATGAAATTCGAGTGGGGAGTATTTATACACGTAATATTTTCAAATTTTATCAAATATTTATGCTTTACATCTTTCAAGAACCTATTGAGACTCCATCTCTTTGAGTGCACACCCTAAGGGGTCCACTGGGAAAGGGTAGGGTAGACCTTTGATGCTTTGTAGCACTATTGTCCCACATTTCCACATTATTACCAATCTAAATAGCTCTTAAAACCATTCCCTAAGCTATTTATTCTCTCTTACACACTCCTTCGGTCTTTTTTTCTTTCCATCCTTATTTTATTGCCTTAATTCCCTTTTAGACTATGGACTATACTAGGTTGACCATGGATAACCCTATACAATTTAGGGATATTTTTTTAATTTTTGGGTTTGTTAGCCTTTTGACTGACCTAGCTCAAACCTACTGAATTATCTCTAAATACATATAGGGATAACCATGGCCAAACCTATATAGATAATGTTTTTGGGAGGATTTAGTGCAAGATTCACCTATAAATACAATTTCATTTCCATCATTATCAAAATATATGCAATCAAGAGTTATTATTCACTCATGCTTCTTCGCATTCTACTCTTCCACTATTCGACTTGAGGAGTCTTAGCTTAGTGTTTATACCTAGATAATCTAGTCTTGTGGATAAGTCTTGTATGCTTTAGACTTTCCTAGTTATCCTTAAAAACCACAACAACCTCTTACAAATCCCTTTGGCTAAGGGATATCTTGATTCTCGATGGGTTTGCATTCAGGTAAGTATATTCTAACTTTATTCTCCTCTCTTTAGTAGATAGAAGTAGCATAAGTGTTGGCTCAATTATATTACTCTTCATATTCCATGTACTAGGGTCTTACTCATACTTAGCTTAGTTGAGATTCTCTTATACATGTTTTGAATGCTTTACTAACCCCTTTATTATGCCACAAGTTTTTTTATGCACTAGAATAAATTTAATTTCTTGATTATTAGACTTAAGTGGAACATCAAACCTTATGACTCTTTTAGGGTTTTTGCATGATTGTGCTTGACTATAGGCTTTTGAACCCTACCTCACATCGTGTATTGTGATAAGTGATCCCCTAATCAGGTCTAGTGAATCCCCATATTGGTCATTCTCTTGCTTAAAAAATGCATTCCCAATTATAAGTGTAGGTATTATCTATATTCTTCAAGCCAATAAAGATTTATAGACATGATGCATTTTTTAATGCATACACATTTCAATTAGGAAAACTATGTAAAACACATGACATAAAGATTTATCTAGAGAAACTAAAAATGAGAAAATTAAATCAAAGTGAAGTGAATACTCCTCTTCATTACACTATATCACTCTTAAAAATGTGTTTAATATTGATTTATTTCCTTCATGGAAACATATATACTTAATAATTTTTCAAAGACTTTCACCTCTTAATTTTTTTTTAAAAAATAATTTAAAAAAATTAACAAATAATATCCAGGATAACAATGGAATACTATAAATTAGACAAAAAATTGAAACTACACTAATGAATCATACTTCCATTGAATATTTTGACTCTCCTAAAGGAATTTATTTATACAAAGAACTGATACTATGATGTACATGGATTACCAAAGAGATGAACTATACCATCAAAAAGTACAAAAAACCATGTTTTCAATTATTACTCATTTGAACTTAGGTTGTATGATTATATAATAACCTAACATTTCTTTAGGGTTTTTTTAAATATTTATTGTAATTTTACAAGTTTATTTTAAAATACATAGTTCCATATTTGTGTGAAAATAATGATATGTTCTAAAAGTGTCCAAATCACTATGAACTTCCCCTATGTTTTTAAAATTAGCTTAAACCTTTATAATGTGAATAAATTTTGAATTGTCTTCAAGATGTGTCTTATAATCTTTAATATATAGATGAGAAAATTGGAAGTAGTTATCTCACATGGGTAACATAATACATCTAACTTTTATATCAGCTATTGTCACACATTTTGAACATTGTGTGGGACATATGCATACATCTCATATTTTTCACTTATTTAAATTTTCTCTTACAAGCTTCATCTGCACTTTAATATCCTTGAGTACACATCCTAAAGAATGCATCAAAATCAAAGTGGAGTAAATCTAGGTAATTTTTAAGATATTCCCCCATGATAATCTAATATATCTTACTATATTCATTATCATGTCATATTCTTAGTATAACCTAATATTTTTCCATTTTAGCCTCTTTTCCTCCTTTTATTCATCTTTGTGTACCATTTTACTACTGTATCAGTCCTACTGACATATATTTATAGTGTTCCATATTATTCCATTTGATATTAACATGGGTGATACAATAGTATCTCTAGTGTCACTTTTTGTACTATATTGATTACACTGACATTATAATATTTTTATCTTAATTTAATTTTTACTAATTAGGTCAAGGTAAGTCCATTAGATTTTTAGATTGGTGAGATTAAATGTTTTATCCAAATATATAGAGTTAAAAACTATATTTTTTAATAATAAACATATACGATATGATATTATCACCCACATAAATCCACACTCAATAAGAATAAGAATAATTAAGGTATAAGAGCCTACACTTGGATGTCTAGTTTGAATAAGGCTTTTAAAGGCCATAATAAAATAACATAAACCACCAAGGTACACCTATTCTTTAGAGTCCCCAATTAAGAATAAATAGGTATTATTTCTTACATATTTATCTTCCCCTAAAACATCTCTCACAAAGTGTCACTTGATCTAAGGGGGAGATTCATGGGTTGAAAATTCAACATAATGTAGTTGTTATCCTTATACTCTTTATTTATATACTTTGGTGAATATATATGTATGTGTGTGCATGTGTTATATTTTTATGTTGTTATTTTCCACGCTTAGTTTTGTACATTATTTATATTATAAGTTTATCATTTTGGACATTGTTTTTATTTTTAACACCTCATGGTTAAAACCCTACCTTAGATTCCTCTTGGTTACCACCTAATTATTGTTGTGGGATTTTACCCACTATGTGATTTTACCTACATATTATAGTTATCTTTATGGAATGTGAGGGTCTTAAACAACCCTAGGAAATAGAGTAACCTATGTAATCTCATTAAGAGGGTTAACCCTTCTATTCTTATCATCCAAGAAACTCAAATTTCTAATTCTATCCTCAAATCTTATGTTATGAAAATATGGAGAAATGCTCATGTTTTAACCATAGATTCCAAAGGTGCCTTAGGAGAGTTGGTAGTTTTCTGGAACCCAAATAAATTGGGAGGAGATATTTTATGGAATATAATTGACTATATTTATATCTTATTCACTAATTTAGATAGAAATGATAGATGGATCTTATCCAATGTCAATTCTCCAAATGCTAAATCTATTAAAAATTTTCTTTGGGAAAACCCATTATCTTTTCAAAGGACCTATAAAAATTGGAATTGGATTATTACTGGGGACTTCAATACCCCCTTCACTCTTGGGAACAAAAAATGTGGACATATAGACTTCACTAATAGCATGATAGAATTTAATGATTTATTTACAAATGTAGGATTAGTGGATGTGGACCTAAATGGCAACCCTTTTACATGGTCCATAGAATGATGGGTGAAAATTTGATCTAGGTCTAACTTGACAGAGTCTTAATTTTCTTAAACTAGGATATCCATTTCTCTAGAAAGCTCTCTTCCCTCCCCAGAATTGGGTTTGACCATAACTACTTCATTTTTGAAGGGGATAAAATATTGAAACCTAAATGCTATCCCTTTAGATTAGAAAACATATGGATTTATCATCTTAATATCATGGAATCCCTAAGGTTTTGGTGGAGAGAAAATTTCTTGGGTTCTGCCATGTTTATCCTTACAAAAAAACTTAGCTTCCTCAAAATGAAGCTAAAGATTTAGAACAAAAAAAATTTTGATGACATTTTCCTATTAAAAAAGGCTCTAGAGGCATAAATTTTTATTATTGAATATATTTTTTCTATGGGAGGTAACAATGATCACAACAATTTTAGGGGTAAATAACTTCTTTGATAATTTCACAAACTTGAAGTAAGAGAGGAAGCCTATTGGAGATAAAAGTCCATATGCACTTCGCTAAAGGAAGGAGACAAGAATACCAAGTTTTTCTATAATTTAGAAAAAATACATAAGAAAATTAATAGAATATATTAATTGAAATTGGAAAATGTGTTTATTAGTAGAGATGAGGATGATATTTCCTACCATACAATAATTTTTTTTTAAATATCCTCTCAGAAGAAAGACTCCTAGATGATCACCTAGTAGCCACCACACTGAATAACTTTGATAATGTCCTCTCTAATGATTATAACATCTCCCTATTTAAGTTTCCTTCTTAATAGAAATAAAAGTGGAGTATTTAAAATGGAAGGATCCAAATCCCTAGGACTTGATGGGTTCCCTACATTCTTCTTACAAAATTTTTGGGACATTATCTATAAGGAGGTCAAGGCAGCTACTAGAGAATTTTTCCAATCTAAAATAATCCTTAGGGAAATAAATAATAATTTATTAGTAATGATCCCTAAAAATTAGGATGTTACTAATGTTTAGGACTTCCACCCCATTAGCCTTTGAAATACCACATACAAAATATGATCCTCAATCTTGGTAAAGTGAATGTAACATCTTTTAGATAAAGTCATAAGGAAGAAACAAGGGGATTTTGTGGTTGTTAGATAAATAATGGGTGGTATTGTCCTGGTTCATGAATCCATTCATTCCATCTCTAAATCCTCAAGGTAGGGAATTTTTCTTAAGTTGGATATGTCTAAAATCTACTATTGGGTTTCTTGGCACTTCCTCATGCTGATCTTGGATAGATTGGGAATTAATCAAGACACCAAAAATATAATCTAAAATTGCATTACCACTCCTAAATTTTCTATTATCATAAATGGTATACCAAAATTATTTTTTCTTGCTTGTAGAGGACTAAGGCAAGGTGTCCCTCTCCTTCCTTACCTTTTCATCATTATATCAAAAATTTTGGGTAGGTTTCTATTGAAAGCCATCCTCAAGGACTGATAAAAGGAATTTCAATGACTCTAAACATAGAACCTATCATGTATGAATAGTTTGTTGATGACACCATCATCCTAGATGATGCCTCTATGGAGGAAGCCAAACATCTAAAACTTATCCTAAAAAATTATGAAGATGTTTTGAATCAATACATAAACTTTCAAAAGAGTTCTCTATTCTTCATTAACCCTCCACTCTTTTAGCAAAAAATAATTTTCAAAGTTCCAGATTGTCGGGTGAGTAAAATTATGGTAAGTCATTTGGGCATCCCATTTTTTGATGTAAAAATATATTCTAAGCTTTGGAACCCTCTCATTAATCAAATACAAAGAAAGCTAGTAGGGTGGAAGGGCCATCTTTTGACATAGGTAGGGAATTAATAACTACTTAAAGCTTTGATCTAGAGAATTCATGTTTACCAAATTTTTATTTTTAGAATGCCCTGCAAGGTGGCCAGTAAAATTGAACAAATACAAAAAAAAACTTGTTATGGAGGGGCACTAAAGAAAGATTTATGTATAACCTCATTTCATGGGAAAAATATTATCTTCCTAAGAAAATAGAGGTCTAAGACTTTGAAGCATAAAATATATGAATAGGACCCTGTTGGTGAAAATGGTTTTGAGGCTCATGAAGGAAGATAGTGAATGGTTAGGAATTATTAAAGATAAATACCTAGAAGGAGCGAAAGTCAATGA
Source organism: Torreya grandis (assembly GCA_037957365.1). NCBI lineage: Eukaryota > Viridiplantae > Streptophyta > Pinopsida > Cupressales > Taxaceae > Torreya > Torreya grandis. The sequence goes on from JARHVA010003434.1 coordinate 1,496,622, forward strand.
ATTCATATTGGAAGAAGGTTTTGGGGATGGATTTTTTGAAGGCCATCACTAACTATAAGGACCTTTTAAATAAAGGCATCATATGGAAAATTTGTAACAGAGAGAAAATTAACTTTTGGGAAGTTTCCTAGTTCTCTTCCACCCCCTCTCTTCATAATAGACTTGGGATAACTATTATAGGGACCTTAATCAAAGATGGGGATAAAACATTAAAGATTACTTTATAGTGAATGAAGGTTTAAAAATATAGAAAATACTCCATTCATAAGGGATCTCTGTAGAAGAGGTTAGGTAATAAAAACCCTTAACTCTTCAATCAGTTAGATCCATATTCCTATATTACAGATGGAAGACCACTTTATATGGGCTACTGAAGATAGTGCATCATACTCAATGGACTTAGGACATGCCACAAAATTTACTCTAGAGAGTGAATGGAATTTAAAAAAAATCTTTTGGTTAAGCACCTGAATCCTAAATTCACCCTTTTCCTTTGGCTAGCAGCACATGATAAAATCCTAACTATGGATAACCTAGCCAAAAGAGGACTGATAATACCCAATAAATTCCCTTTATGCCAAAATGTGGAAGACTCAATCCAACACCTAATTTTTGATTTCCCCTTCAACTTGAAATTGTTTAACTAGTTGTTATTAAAATTTAACCTTATCTGGGTCAAACCAAATAATGTGCTTGATCTCATAATATAAAGGAAACCACCCTAGAATCTCCCATCCCTAGATTTTGTATGGTACTTATCTATTCCGCATTGGTTCTAGTGTGTATGGAAATCCCACAATGCTCTTTTTAAATAAAAGGCAACAACCTAAAGGGGCCTTCCTCTAAATTTCCTAGGCTATCAATTAAAATTAGAAAGCTTTTCCTCCGAAAGATAAATAACCTAAACCTCATTTAACATTATATATATTTATAAATGAGGACATAGTCTAATAATTAAGTTTGCCCTAAAAATTGCTTATCTATAAGCATACAAAATGGAAGGATCCACCAAAAGGATCAGCTAAAATGAACTTTTATGGTGCCTCTAAAGGCAACCTAGGACCTGAAGGTGAGGGAGGAGTCATAAGGAACTCAAAATGTGAGTTGATTATTGCTTACATGGGACCACTAGGAAACCAAACAAACCACTCTTATTAATGCAATGTAGTCCTTTGGGGTATCCAAGTAGCTTATAGTCTCAAATTAGAAAGAATTATCATATAAGGTGATTATTTAAAAAATTTAAATGCCTTGAATGGAAAAATAATCCCTTTTCACACTATAAAATACATCATATATGATGTAAAGATACTATTGAGTGGCATGGCATAGGTCCAAATTATGCACACATATCATGAAGGCAACAAGGTGGTGGATCTACTTACCAACATCAGAGTAGAACTTCACATTTTAACTAGTTATCATGAAGGAGGTCATGTCCCTAATAATGTCATAATGGCCATATGGGATGAAATTAAAATAGGTTAAAAAGGTTATCATGTCATCACACACATGAAATATTCATATCAATATATGTAATTTAAAAATAATGATCCACCATTATGAATGAACAAGGTGGTTTAATTTCCATAAGATGAAGATGGAAGGTATCCCAAGCTTAATTTGTTTAGTTCAAACCTATCCTCTCTAGAAACATCTATCCATTTGTCTTGCTCTATTTTCACTATGCTGATGGGGGGAGATAGAGAGTGGCTAAAGCCTATCTCATGTGTTGAGGTGTAAGAATAGAAGAAGGTATGGAAAAATCTAAGGTAGGGGGGTCTTCTAGAGTTAATGGTGTGAATTACTGATCATGATGTTGATGTGGTCCATGAATTTATCACTACATGGAACAAGAGATCAATGGTGATATAGGGAATAAAGATCATAGTCATGAAGGAACTCATATGGGAGGCCACTAGCATGTCCTTTGAAAGGATAAAGGCCTTATAAATATCAAACCAAGAAGTAAGAGTTTTGTCAATGTTTTTTTCATGAATGAATTCATGAAAATTGATAAGAAGGGTTTCCTTAGGGTGGACCATCTACAACATTAGCTAGATATACACCTATAGGTAATTAGATAAATGACCTTAGAGGTTAAGTATACCCTAATCTTTTCTCATTTTTTTATTAAATAAATTTATAGGTTATAAGAATATCCTATCATTCTACCTACTAAAGTCAATGAAATGCACTACCTGGGCCCACTAAGTGAATGAGTCCAACCCCATTCTTCATCAAGGACTTATTCTTATACTTATTAAGCATGGATAAACTCTATAATGGAAGGAGGTCAATAGGTGGAATACTTTACCAAGGAGGACTCTTAGGAGTTCCCTAGAGTATGACCCCACCTTAGGGTCCTACTGCCCATCTGTTAGCACTCCCCAAGCTAGTATATCTAAAATTTCTTTTGAATACCTTCCACTTAAGCTCTTTTCTCCCAAACATAATCCCATTTTCCTAGATGTGGTAACTTCCATAGAGGCCACTAGGAAGCTAAAATTCCTTCTATTTGATGAGATGAAAAATAATAAAGAGTAACTTGATAAATTTAACAATAGGGTGTATGAGGCTAGTCTAACCCTAGTTATCCTTAAACAAGAGTGGAATACCCTACATAGGTAGGTAGACATGAATATTTATTACTTTATCTAGTCCACAAAACTAAACCAAACCCATGTCAAGTAGTTTTTGAAGGTTATAGAAACTCCCTTGCTAGGTTCCCATAATCTTACCCCTATCAAGAAGACACCCCTATAGGTTCAAGGCCAAAAAATGCCATGCATGATTCTCCCAAATGATGTTGTAGAAGCTCCTAATAACTGTATGAGGGAAAGGGTATTTAAGATCAAGTGGGTAATTCTAGAAAAGACATCTGAGGAGGAGAAAGAAACATCAAAGGTTCCCCATCCTGATCTTATTTTATGTTGCTTTTTTTCTCTACTTCTAGTACTCTATAATTAGTTTTTATTTTTTTTGTTGTTCGGTCATGGTTTGGCCTGTCACTCTTTTTGTAGAATACTTTTATGGTTCCTAGATCCCTACAAAACTAGGTTATTTACCTTATCAAATTAAAAATGTTTGTTTTATTTTATTAAGAGTTCTTTCAATTCATTAGAAGTTTTTATTAATTTTAGTTTCAATTCCCTATACATAATATTATATTATTATTTATTCAAAAATACTTGGTATGCCCATACAATGTTAACCCCTTTCTAAAATATATCTCTTTGGATTGACATTTAAATATACACTTCTACATCTATTGAAATAATATGTGGAAATAAAAGTTTTTTTTGAAATGTTTAATAATTTCATTACTAATAGGATTTTTTGGGAATGGGATTTCATTAGCATTAGTAAAGGGAAGGGTAATGGTTCTAATTAGTTTTAAAGTAAATGATTTGTTTAGTCTAATTATCCATTTAGAAAATATGTTTTTGTATTTTGACTGATTATTTTTCATAGATTACAGAAGTTCCATTTGATCTATCATCTTATCAAGGATTTTCAAACAATAAAAATAAGGGCTTAGATTAGATATATTATTGGGAGGATGATTATTCAATTTTTTTTTGAGATTGGGATATTATTTCTAGTTTTAGCTATTGATATATATATATATATATATATATATATATATATATATATATATATATATATATATATATATTAAGGTGTCTAAGGTTTTCATTGTGTGGAGTATAAACAAAATTTGAGTAAATATCATTAATCTACTTATTAGTATTTCCATGATCACTATATAAATATATTAAAACCGTATTATATTAGATAGAATGGGATTGAGATTGAGGAACTCTACATCATGAGGAGTTACCTTCAGTGGTGGGAATGGGAGGGATAAATTAGATACCAATAAATAATCTAAATGATTTGAGGCTTTATATAAAACTATTAAGATGAGACATCACTAAAAATTATGTTTAAAACTAAGAGGATCAAGGAAAGGATATTTAAAATTATGTTTGACAAACTAAAAAAGGTAAAATATTAAGAAAATTAAATGTTAAAATGTGCCAACATAATGGTGGGGTAAAATTCATGTGAGGTTCACCATAATGTATGTAGGAGAATTTAATGAATAGTATAAATATCTTATAATATATGAAAATTAAAAAGACCATAATATGTCTAACATACATAAAATTTTATATTTCACAAATCAAGATGAGTTTATAATCAATTTTTTTTTAATAACGATATTATGGACATAATTAGGAAGTATATGTAATGAAATAATGAACAAAGACTCACCAACATTTGATATATAAAGTGGGAAAGCTAAATAGATATATATTCCATTAGGTGGTAACATAGAGGCATATAAATTAATGATTACAACAAAGAGGTATCTAACATAGGGATTATAGCCAAGAGTTGTAATAAAATTTAATAAACCATGAAAATATATAATAATAATAATAATAATAATAATAATAATAATAATAATAATAATAATAATAATAATAATAAATGAATATAATCATGGAAAATAATAAAATACTAATATCACACACATAGACATCAATGTAATAAAAAAGAGAGTACATGAATAGAGATACATACCTAAAGTTGACACGTTAGAGTATCGATCTCCCCCTTAGGTCAAGTGGTACTTTTTGAGAGATGTTATAATTGAAGCATAAGGTGTAAATAAGAATACATGGGTATCATTAGTTTGGGAATATAAATATTAAGTGTACCTTCTTGTTTTGACTACTCTACTTAATACCTTCAAAGACGTGGTTAAACTAGCATTTTACAAGTGTAAGATCCTAATCCTTTATTCCTTTTATTCTTAATAAGATCAATTTTTATTCTTGATCAAAGTATATTGGATGTATTACTTATGAGAAATGATAATTACGAATCCTAAATATGGACCAAAATTTAAAAATTCACATATCAATCTTTGTTGATGAAATTAGCTCAGTTGAAATAATAATAAAAATATACACATGCATAGTACTACATGGGCTAGGATAAAGTAGTATTATAAAGTGTTGATATATATATATATATATATATATATATATATATATATATATATATATATAGTAATACATTGGCCTAGCTGATGAAATTGTTCAAGAGGGAAAACACTCTAAAATGCTTTTGGATATGTTGAAGGTGTTAATAATAAGCACACAAATGGGAATAATATGAAGGAAAGGTGAGAGTGGAAATTAATAGAGGCTATAATAAGTATATTATGATATATTAGAGCATGAATAATAATTTACCATTGATGTAATACATCATAAAATAATCATAAAATAAAACACCCCAATATTAGTACACTCCTTGAGATGTTCACTCAAGGAGATTGATGTGTCAACAAATATTGTAAGAAAAATTTCAATAAGTGAAAAATATAGGTGTATAAACTATTCATTTTCTACAACATCATAAAAAAATTAGGGTACACATCAACCACTTATGAAAGGTAAGTGTTAGGATTAATAATAATGGAATAAAAATATTCACATAATATAAAATTTCCACTTAACCCTAAAGACAATCCATTGAGAATAATCTAAACTCTAATATGTAATATTTTTTTAATCTTCAAGTGTAGATAAAAAAAAATCAACACTATCATTCACCAAGGACTCATTCTCTTTCTAGTGAAATACTATGAGACCATTTATCATAAGGAAGTTTCTTTAGGAGGGTCTTCTATGGAGGACGACTCCCATAAGGAAGACCCTATCTCAGATTCCCATCGCCTAATGGCTAGCCCCTCCCATATAAGCCACATATCCAAAATATCTACCAAGGATATCCCCCTAAAACTCATTGTAACTAAACCAAAACCCCTAGTAAATGAGGAAGGGTACTTTATAGAGGTGTCAGATAAAGGGAAGGCCCCCCTTTTAGAAGAGATCGTAATGAACAAGAAACAAATAGAAGGGTTCAATAATAAATTAAATGGGTGGGAATTATCTTGGAAATATTTATTAAATATTGTAAATCCATTAATAAGGAATCTTAAAAAATGATTCAATCCTTTTCACACTTTTCTAAGGCTGAGGGAACTCTTAGGAAATAAGTCACCAAGGTGGGAAAGATTCTTTCCCTAAAATCCTCCTTCAAATCAGCCTTTAAGAAGACACTAGAGAAGGAATTTTCATAGAATAAATCAAGAATGATAATTATAAAGGAGGATGATAAATGTTTTAGCAATAAAACCTAGGCCAAAATCATTAAGAATAGATTGATAAAGTAGGTGAATGACATCGAGCCAATTATGACACTCATAGAGGGATCCTCTCTCTCTAACTAATTTCTCTTTACTTTCTATGTTTTTTTCTTCACTATGTTTTTTAGCTTACTATTTTTATACTTCCATTTTTGGTTCATTATCCCATGTGGATTTCTCTTTTTAATAACACTTTTATTTATACTTAGGTTCTAGGTCCTTGTAAAACCTAGTCGTTTACCTAATCAAATTAAAAAAAGTCACAAGTGTATTTTACACATAATAAAATTCACTATTATAAGTGATTATTTTGTTATAAATTTATTCTCTAATGTATTATTAATATAAACAGACATGTACAAGTTTCTTCTACTAACTGCATGAGTCATTCATGAGTTAAACTGGGTCACACACATTTAACTTAATAACAATATACCTTAATGTAAGATAAAAAATTTAAATAATTTACATCTATAAAAATTCATACACATACCATTTGATATCTAGTAATAAATCATGAATTGAAAACATTTATGCATAATCATAAATTTCATAAAAAAATTTAAGACATTTAAAATTTATAATCAAAGTGTTTATAATGTGGTTATAATGCAACTTAAAACATCAACTTGATATCACAATAAAAAACCCTTAAATTATTTTACCAAAACTTTGTATCCATATTTCATAATTAAACATGATCATATAAAAGATATAAATTACTTATTATAGTAACACAATATATTTAAATAATTGTATAATAAAATATACCAATCAAACCATACTAATCCATGATTTGTCATCAATACCTCTCTACTCTATTTCCTAACAACACATATTACAATACTAATGAAATAAGTCAAAAAAATAAATAAAACACAAACATGTGTTTGAATTATTAGATATGTATGGATATTGAGATCCTTACTAATCCTTATATTTTCTAAACTCATAGGTTACTTAGTATAAAACCCATTTATTCATACATGGAAATGTAAATAGGTTTGATAATACCTCATGTAATGAAATTAAAATGGTATTTCTATAATATTAGAAAAAAGGTGCACATATATTTTGGATTAATTCCTTAATTATCATTAATAAAAGTTTAGGCTAGTTAGTTTTCATTCATATTATAATATATTCATTTCATTCATACCTCTCAAAATGTGGATATTTATCTGGTTAAGTGGATCAACTGCCTAGTTACTAATTGAAGCTAAATTTTGATGGTGGTGAAAAAGGTAACTTAGGCTTAGTTTGTTGGGGGTGGGGAGTTTTTAGGGACATTGATGGAAACATGTTGGCTTCCTACATGATACCTTTGGGTGGTCAGCCTAGGCATCAAATTTTTCCAAGTTGAAGGTGATTATCTAAACATCCTTGGCTACCTATTAAGAAAATATAATTCCTCATGGTTAATTTAAAATGAAGTGGATAATGGGAAAAGACTCCTTTTATAGATAAATGTATCCTCAATCACCCATACTTATTGTGAATTCAATGAGGGAGTGGATATAATGGTGAACATTGGGATACATAGTGCCTCCTCCTAATGTTGGTTGAAGAAGGATGATTTCCAAAAAAAAGTGATAATGATTATTGAAAAGGAAAGGACTCCCCTCTCATTTTCAAGGTAATCTCAATTAAATAACTAATGATGTATTTCATCATGGATAATTTCCAATGTAATTAGGATTAAAATCATGGATAGTTAAAAGTAATTAGTTTGAAGCATGAGAGCAAATATGCCATGTAAAACATCAAAATCCTTGATTTTATAAAAAAGGGATACCAAAAATTGGCCACCTATAGTAAAATTCTAAGAGTCATGTAAAAATTGAGCATGGATGGTGACCATGATAGAGTTGAACCAGTTTATTATGTGGAGGTGAAGGAAGATCTATAAGTATGGAACAAACTATCCAGAAGTGGCCCTATAAACTTCATGAAAATGATTATGGAGCATGATCACTCCATATCTAAATATTTTTCTAGAGGCTAGGAGGATTGGGTTTTTGGGATGAGAGGTCTCACTATTAACATCACAAAGAGGTAACTAGTGAGATTATAAGTATGATCTACTATGGAATTAAAGAATTTAAAGATTAATAAAGGATGGATGAATTGATGATTTTTTTCAAAACTAATAAATTAGTTTCCTCATCTCAAAAAGGGTTTCCTAAAGTATACATACCAAGGAAGTTTCCTAATATTTGTCTCTATATAATGAGATATATAACCTTGGAAAGTGAGTACACAATTATCTTTTCACACCTTTTTCTATTGATTAATTATTTTAAAGGGCACAAGATTAGTTTGCCTCTTTTCCTACTTAAATCCATATAAGTATTAGTCAACACTTTTAAGTCAAACCCCTCCTCTGACCTCATACACAAAGGTCTCATTATTCTTATCATGAAGATAGGGGAGACCATATGGGTTAAATATGCCATAGAGGTCATGGATGTTCCCAGTGAGGAGGAAGAGTTGGAGGAAGATAGTTAAGAGGGTTTTGACAGGGGGAGGAGGACTTTTATGACTTTGAGGGGAAGGAAGAAATGGGTAAAACCACCCTTAAAAGTAAGTATGAAGGATATATCCAATATCCCAAGGCTATTTAAACCCATCAACCCCCCAGGAGTAGCAAGATTATAGAGGTGGAGTGAAACATGGAAAAGATTCAAACAAAACTAGATATGCAATAGTTGATTTACACTAAAATGTTCGAAGAGATCAAAAAAATAAAAACATTGATAAGTCAAAATGAATTCATTACCTAGGAGGGCACATGTGAAGGAAATTTTGAAGACACTAAGGAGGTGGGGGAAATTTTAGCAACCCATCTCAATAAGAAAAGGAAGTTGGCACAAGATACAGTTGAGAAGAAGGTACATGAGATGAATAATTATGAAAAATTAGAGGAATTGACACTAAAATATCAAAAGAAAAGCATGATTGAAGATTATTCCTAGGGTCCAAGAAAGATAACTAGGAAATATTCCAAGAAGAAAGATAGGAGAAATAAATCAAGTAGGAAACTTGTTGTTTACTCTGATTCTGAGGAATTCCACCACTATTTTTAGTTGTTCTTCTATCTAGTTAGATTTTTTCTAATTATCATTCCTTTATTGTAAGGTTTTTTTTTACTTTTAGTCAAAGTTAGCCTCACTATTCTTGATCCTCGGGGCTTCTTGTTTTTATCTATTGCTTATCTCTTTTTTTTAAACATATTTTATTACTTGTATGGTTACATGACCCTAATCCTGACTTTTAACATTATCAAATAAAAATACCTTAAAAATAAAATAGGTAAGATAAAATCTCATGTGATAAAACTAAAATAATTTTCTATAATATTAGAATAAAGGTGCATATAATTCATGTATTAATACACCACTTATCATTAAAAAATATGAAGGTTAATTCATAATCATTTTAAAAACACACATTACAATTTATTCACAATAAACTTATGCAACCAAGACCATAAAACGTTCCATATTATAAAAATAAACAAAGACATGATAAGTCCCTTTGAGATTTATTCCATGCATGTGTAAAAAAATTCAACCCCCTCCCCCAAATAAATAAATAAATAAATAAATCAAGTCAATGAATTGAGTTTTTTATGATCAAATGAACAATAATAAAATACAATGTGTAGTCCATAAATGGGATTTTTTATTTAAAAAATAAAACCATAGCTAAGTAATATTAGTAAAAATTATAAATATAACTAAATTTTTAAATACCATAATTATATATTCCTTTGTACTCAGTCAATAAATGTTAAAATAAAACTTTGATTTTAATAAACTATTATTTTATTTTTAATTAAAAAATAATATAAGAAGAAATAAATCCTTCTCTGATAAATTATGAGTATGTCAAAGGTTTCCATTTTTTAATAGAATAAAACTTATAATACCATATTTTTCACATGTTTTATATTCTTCCACTTTTCCATCCCCTTCAAGAATGTAATTTTTTATTTAACATAGTAATTCCATCTTCCACTTTCATTTCCAATGTAGCATCAACATCACATAGAATAATGAATTCATTAATATTGATAATAATGAAACTAATCACATTCACTCCTAAAAACCTCACAACATTATCAAAACTATCAATAATAGTGATAAATACAATATTAATAATTCATCAAAATAGTAGCAACTATAACCATGGAAATCATGTAGCAAAAAAATCCCCATATATCTCTCGAACCCTAACAACTCATATTTCATGCAAATATAATAATAAATAAATAAAATATTATAATTCCAATATATTATTTCACAATGTTATAAAAATAATCTAGATAAGTGGTGTCTTAATTGTGATTACCAACTAAACCCTAAATTATAAATAACTTTCTAAACAAGATTCAATAAATACATTTACAACTAAAATGTCTTTCCCATAATTTTGCGCATTTAATTCTTGTAAAATCCCTTATTATATAATATCCTCTCATTATTTTTTATTTACCATTTATTTTTACTAATTTATTTTCAAAAATAACACAATTTATAATTTAGTGCCCATGCTTCAAATAGCAAGATCAGATGCTAAGAAGTATTATTTAATCCCACAGTGGTATAAAAAACTATACAATATATAGATTTTTTAAAACCTAAATTAAACCATGTTCCCATACAAGGTTGAAAACTTGAAATAAAATTCTAAAGCTTCTAAATAGTATTTTATTAATATTAAGAATTACATATTACTAATCAATTTAATCAAAAAAAATACTAGCTCAATCAATTTTATGCAAGAAAAAATAATCATAAGATAAAAGATACAAACCAAGGAAAACAAAAAACATTAATGAATTTGACAAATAATCATGAGAAAAAATAGACTAAATTGAGATAATCATAAAGAAAGTGATAATATAAGTGATCACAAAACTATGTTCCCAACATAATAATGGCATGTAAAAAAAGGTCAACTAAAAGAGATAAAAAAACTCCAAGGCAAATCCAAAATGAAAATAGTTATATAACATTCAAAATTAAGGTAATTAGCACATGATTCAATGATTTATTTATGAATGTTAAGTTATATAGTATTCAACACTATCCCCAACAAGACCTTATCTTTATCATTATAGTTTTACACATATACACAAACTAGAATCCATCAATTGCATTTTTTGGGGACATAGATATGGAAATAGACATAATTAATGACCTAACTAATCATAAATAAAATAATATATCATATTTATTAATAATAATAATAATAATAATAATAATAATAAAATTAACATGAATATAATTGATGAGAATAAAAATATCATTATGTCATAAAGCAATGATAAACTAATTTATCTATCATAAATTTTATTTATATCAAAATTTCAAATCAAAATAAAAAAAAGATGTTTAAATGTCAACCAAAAAATTTACAAATGATAAAATTTACATGATCCAATATAAAAAAATATCTATAAATAAATGTCTAAAGATAATCAAAGTGTGATGAGTTAAAATAGGGTTTATTACATCCTTTAACTTATAATTATATTTACATTGGGTTCTTAATGAATTATATAGGGATAAATGCTTCATATGGGATTTTCATCTTCCTTTGTAACATTTATTTTTCTTTATTTGTCCCATTAAATAAATACTTGATGAATATTCCTTTTTCATCTTTTAATGTTGTGTTAGTCTTGAATCTGAACTAGATCTAGTTAAATGGATCCCTTATCCTTTACCTAAATATTTTCCTAGTCAATTATATGAGATGAATTAGAAACATATTTTCTAAGAGAATAAATATTAAAAATATCATGAATATGGGATAAATAAATATGGATATGTAACTAATATAAAATTGGGTTGATTTTATCTAATACATAAAATGGGCCTACAAATATAAGATAAATTTTTTTTGATTTTTTTGAATTTAATCAAACTACCTATTAGTTGAACCCTTAAAAATTGTTTTTCACCAACTTGAAATTCCCACATTTTTATTTTCTATTCCACATAATTTTTTTGATGATTAGAGAATTATTTGATCCTTTAAATAATCGCTTGACTTTTAATATTATGCTTATGCATCATTTCATTCCCAAAGTGACCCTATTTTCCAAGCCATCCCAACCAACATAACCCTAGTGTTCTCCATTTTTTCCATAGATTTCTTGAAGTGGTGTCATATTTACTGAAGAATGATAAGTATTATTATGAGTAAACTATAATAAAGGTAGATAGTCATTTCATTTATGTGGTTGATATATGTCATACATTTATATCATATCCTCAACCACTTGGTTTACTCTTCTAGTTTTCCATCAATTTATATATTGTATGTTGACTAAATTTTAGTTTAATTATAAATTTCATTTTCAAGATTTTTTTAACTTTGAAGTAAAACATTTATATTTATTATATGTAATTAATTTAGTATCCTCATTAAGATAAAATTATTTTATTAATGTTATTTCAAATATGGGAGTGTCATAGTTAATATTCTATTAAATAAATTGGGAAACTTTTGTTAGCTTATCTTCTACCACAAGAATTGTATCATGTTTATTTTTATATGTAAGGATACCTAAAATAAAATCAATGGATACTATATCCCATTTAATATCTTTTTCATTATGAGGGAGGGTGTATTTAACACAAAAGATGAAATTTTTATTCTTTCAACTTTGGCATTTAATTATTTACCAAAAGTAAAACTTCTTCAACTCATGGATTTTTTTTAGAACTCAAAGATGAAGAAAAAGGATTATTATATAACTCAACTCGAATTTATAGCATAATATGTTGCGATTAGATTTCACATTATGTGAATTTGGGTATTTACGGAGAGGTAAATAGTAAGGCTGAGTATTTATAGGTTGATATTTATCAAGAGGTACATATAATCAGTTAGTTTGCTAATCAACATATTTGTATATAAACAATATCATGATATTAGATAGTATATAGTTGTTGAGATATATTGTTAAAGAGTTATAAAAATATATTATAAATATTAATTATAGTGTTTTGGGTGAGAGAAATTAGTGGAGAAATTATAGGAATTATATCACTATATATTTGCATAAAGTCCTAAATGATTAATTCATAAAAATAATATAGTACAAAAGATTATTATTTATGATTAAAATTCTCTATGTATTTGTGTTAGACTCACCCATTCTTCAATAGTGGTATCATATTAGGGGAGATGATGAATGATTAAGTGGCTTGGCATTAGATTACATTAGAGTCTATGGTCTTATAAATTCATATCTTTAGATTTGACGTTACATTAGGACAACCTATAATACATTTCTACCAGAATTATAAGTTCATATCTCTTTATGTAATCTAATTATTAAAATTATACCCTTTGTATTGATGCCATTCAAATCTACTACTTCTTGTGTGAAAATTTGATGGCATTCTAATATTTTACATCTGTTCTTTGATACACTACTAAGATTTATAGTTAAATCCTCTACTGTGTAATTCATGACAGGTATCTCATTATATTATAGTAATAATCTCTCATAGATTTCTGGGTATATGGTTTACTAATATGTTGATAGTCATGTTGTGTCTATTTAGAATGTTTTATTTTTTATTTTAGCTATTTTTTTTGACATCATTTTTAGTTTGTCTATTATAAGCATTTATTTGTTTGGTCATTATAAGGTAGATTATGTCAATCTTTGGATCTTTAATTTTAGTAGGTGTATTTGATCCATGTCGATAACAATTGAATTAAAAAAAATTATTTACGTTGATAATAAGTTATCTTACACTTAGGTTTATTTCCATGTCAAAAGTTAAATCTAGAGACTTTATGAGTTAAGAGTTAGAGTCCTTTTGTGTCCATCTAGTTATGTCACAAAAGTCAATGTTTTTTAGACTTAGATTCATAGACACATTTTTCCTTGTATGTGATGTTCACATTGTGGGGGGAATTTCCCTCAAAAAATTCATACACTTAAGTTAAATCCACATACTATCTAAGTAAAGAGTTTCATCCTCTAGAGGCTAGAGGATACACATAGGATGAAGGTATTTTAGTGACCTCTCATTAGTCACCAATGAAGAGGCCACACTAATGGTGTGGTGATATTTTGTGTAGTGTGTTATTTTTAGTTGTGTGGATTGTAGTTTTCAATTAAGGTGGTAGTTATATTTATTTTTAAACACATGTGAAAAATAAGAATAATTATCCCTATTCACTTATGAATAATATTCCCATGTAACCCTTTTGGATATTTACATTGGATAATATTGATCTAAAAAAAATAATAGCAACATGATGAAAGGTTAGTGTTAAACCTATGAAAACCATTTTGTAAGGTTAATGGTGAACCTATTAAAACTATGTTTTAAGGTTAGTGGAGAAAACCATTCTATAAAGTTAGTGGTGAACCTAACAAAACCATTTTGTAAGGTTAATGGTAAAATTGTGAAAACTATTTTGGAAGGTTATTGGTGAACCTATAAAATCAATTACAAATGAGTGTGCAGGAAGAGATGTGCGATGGGATATGTATGTAGAGAAGATCATGAGAACAATGAGGTGGTACACTACAATTAGAAAAAGAGATATATTGTATGATGTAAAAATTATGTGAGGAAATGTTAGGATTAGTTTTCACATTATGTGAATTTGGGCACTTACGAAGAGGTAAATAGTAAGGTTGATTATTTATAGGTTGATATCTATAAAGAGGTAAATATAATTAGTTATTTTGTTAATTGGAATATTGTTATATAAATAATATTATGATATTAGATAGTATATAGTTATTTAGATATATTGTTAAAGAGTTATAATAATGTATTATAAATGACAGTTTACATAATTATAGGATTTTGAGTGAGAGAAATTAATGGAGAAATTATAGGAATTATATTCCCATATATTTGTGTAAAGTCCTAAATGATTAATTAATAAAAATAATATAGTGCAAAAGATTATTATTTGTGATTAATATTCTTGTGTGTTTGTGTTTGGATTGCTCATTCTTCAATGTAATATTGATATTATAAGAAAAACATTTTAAATTAAACCTTAATAATTCATAAAAATATAGAGTAAAATCATATATTTATAATCCCTAGGGAATTATGACAATTAAGAAGTTATCTTGATGTAAAAGTCATTAATATTTTGTTATTTCATAATAGAATTTATAAAATAAAATATAAGTCATTAAAATGTAGAAATATTTTCACACATGCTAATTAAATAAATAGCATGATTTTACTTAACGTTTACATAAGAAATGTTTGAATTCTAATTTCTAATAAATTGTAGCAACTTACACTAATTAACATTAAGGTTCTTTTGAGTTAAATTTTGATCCAAGATTCGATGATGATATTTTAAATTGAAGGGATTAACCAAAAGGTAATGAATCCACATTTTTAATGAAATTACAATAGATAAAAAAAATTAGATGATGTGTAAAATAATTATTTTCATGGTTTTTTAGCTTTTCAACTCATAAGATACAATAATAAGTAGTGAGTTCATCAATGGGATCAGGGATCATAAGAATAAGAGCTAAGTTAAGGATTTTTTTTTTATCTTTTAAATATTTAGCTCATATTCAATAGTCTACACAAAATTATTATCTTTTTTGAAGGGATGTAATAATGTTTGAAACTATTGACAAGTTCTCAAAAAAAGTGTAATAATATTGGGAAATTCACATGAATCTTCTTACTTCATGAATGTTTTTAGGTGTTGGCCATTCAATATCATCTTTGATCTTTTAGAAATATTTGTCCATGTGTCTTCCTTATATATGATGTGTTCAATATAATGAATATTTTAAAAAATACCTTATTTTGGTTTTATAAACCCTAATAGATATAAACTATCATAGAAATTAAGATAAATAGATATGGCATTCAAGCATTCATTTGAATGTAAAATAATAAAAATATTTCATTGATTTAATAAGTGGAATTTGTTAAATATAATAACTAAAACATAGTGATAAGTACTCATATTTTATGATTAATTTTTTGATTGTGACTATATTATGATAGTGTAAAATATATTAAAGTATGATTTTGATTCATCCAGCTTAGGAGTTATGTTTCTATTTATGAAGAGTAATTTATATCATATTTGGGTTAGTATTGAATATTCATATTTATGAATAATGGTCAATAGTGTACTATGTGAAAAAGAGAGTTTAAAACCATATGGTCACCTTCACCTACCCTTGAAATCTTTATATGTGTGATGTCTAATATTGATGATGCTCAAAACTCAAAGAATGAGATTCTTTCACATTAAAACCTTAGGGGTGATTGTGAGGATATAAACTTGTAAAATCTAGGAAGATGTAATGATTTGATCTAACCCCAATCACTTACATTGAACATTGAGCATTACATTTGCATTTGATGCTCCAAGTAGGGAAACCAAGCCACAAATACTTCTCACACATAGTTTGAATGTAAAATTTTTCTCCTTCACTATATGAATGCTAATAATGATTTATATTTGATACTTGATAATGATTATTTTGAATTGGACTTATTATGTTATTTAATTTAATCATGACTACTCCTATTGAGTGATTCACAATTTAGGAAAATAGGGAAGATTTTCTTAATATGAACTAGTGTATATATGTGTACTAGATAACTCCTAAGTTCCCTATCAAAGGAGGTCTTGATATATATATATATATATATATATATATATATATATATATATATATATATATATATATATATATATATATATATATATATATATATATATATATATATATATATATATATATATATATATAAGTCTAATAGGGTAGTTTGTCACACCACTAACATGCTAGGTATATGCTTTAACCATAAGAAAATATGTGATTTTAATAAGTAGTTGATGCTAGGAAAGGGTCACCATTGATAGACGTAATTTATTATTGATGGATGATTTTGATCTAGTCTAACATTAATGACCTATGTACAAGAGGTTTAAACTAAGAATTTGGGCATGTTTGTGTAGATAGTATGTAAGATTAAAATAGATAGTGAGGCTGATATAAGTGTGTGTTGAGGTCAACTTACCCCATTCTTGAAAAAGGGGACCCTTGTGTTGAATTATGCTATTTATACAATAAATTTAAGAATTCATTTGATCAAAGTACCATTATAGTGTTTTACACTTTATTTTTATTTGAAGATCATCCACAGCTTGGGTTGTTTAGTAAATTTTTACATGATTATAGTTTACCCTTGTCTAAATTTGCTAAGATTTGATCTTTATTTTTTGGGTTACAGCTCCAGTGGAGTTAATTATAAATAAGAAACACCTGGAGATCATGATTCTTCTATCATTTTGGGCCCTTTACTAGCTTTTGGTCTATCAAAGATCAAATTAAATTCATGATTGAGAATCTTGAAACCCTTATTCAAAAAAACCTAGCTTAGATCCCTTTGATTCAAATTTAAATTTACATGGGAGCAATTTATGTGAGAATAGTTAATTAAACCATAAAATTAGCTTAATTTTTATCATAAGAATTAGTTGTGTTTTTCAACATGACTAAGCCTTAGTCTAAAAACCTTCTGCCTTTTCCATTTTTGCCTCATGGTCCCTTGGTCTATTTTAATATTAGCATAGTCTAACTAAACAAAAGGTCCCTTTTACTATAGACTTAACCTAAAATCCTTACCCTAAAGTTCATTATATTTATTAATAAAACAAACCTTAGGCTAAAATATATATGATATGTCTTATATTATTCATGGGGTCCCTTTTATTATGTTTCAAAACTTAGCTTAAATTTTTGTAAGGCCTTGCCAATGTTTATCAACACAAAATAAAACCATAGTCCAAACCATTATGCTAGGTTCTTTATCTTCCATAATAACTAACTTAAATGTAATTTTTACTCACATGATAAATGATCCACATTTTATCAAATGATCAAGATCTAATGGTGTAATCTTAAATTCAAGACCTTGACCCCAAGCGCCAGATTGATCCAATGATGCATATTGAGTCAAAACCTAAACAAAGCCATGAGATAAGAATGAAAGTGACAAGTGTCACAATATCATTCAAATAACACTCAACGATAAATGATATTTGACCTCAAATATTAAGATCGAATGAAGCATGTTTGCCTAGACAAGGATGATCCAATGGTGAAAGATGACTATTAAATATTCAAGATAAATGCAAACATGTGGCATACCTATTATATACTAAATTAAAGTTTAATCATATTTTAAATATTGATGGTTTATGGATGAGCATACACATTTAGATCAATGGTCCATGGAGTAGGATGTACAATTCAATATATCAAGATCAATGGAGTGAGATTGATCTATTCAATCAAGTTCAATGGTACAAGATCAATGTTGAAATTAACAAAGATATAAGTGAATGTGGAAGTGACAAGTATCATAATCATGGGGAATGTAGAGAGAATCCAATGGTGTTTAAGTTCTCAAATCAATATCAACGGTATGTGTTAATCTTTACAAGGATGATCCAATGATGCAAAATCAAGCAAGACTTTTTTAGAAGGCAACAGTCATTTTTAAAATATGAATAAGAAAAATGCCACAAAAATTCCATGTGGATGCCATGGTGATGCCACATCAGAGCCACCTAATTATAGTGTCCCAAATGGAAGATCTTGTAGACTTGATAAATATAAGGGCATAAGAAAATAGTCTAATTAGGAGATAAGTAATGAAGCTCATGTAAGATCATATAGTTGTCACTATTAAAACACTATAAAAACATTCAAAAATCCCTAGTTCAGCCTCGTATTTCCCATAATTAAGCCAAATAATATGAATTGTCATCTGTGTAAAGCTAATTCGATCTAAAATTGAACTATAGACCACTAGTGAGAAATTTGAACAAATCAACAACCAACAATAGAAATAAAGGGATAAAACAAAGGATTTGATAAATGTCTTAATTGAAAATCAAATTCCTAATTTTAAAATAATTAACCTAGCTCATTTAAACATAGTCATGGGACTACTTATGGACAAGATCAAGGGTTTGAACACCTGGTCTAGGAACATGGAAAACTTCCTTGATTATGATAAAAAATTGAAAGATAGGATGGAACTCTTACTTGGAACCATGATCATTGATGTTATTGTACTTATTTCCCTAAGCCTCATCCCTGATGAATAACAAAAGCATAATATCATGGATATGATTCTAACTATAAAGGAAAAGATTAGGAAAATCCAAAAACATCCCAAGGCATTAATAAGGGTAGATAAAAACCATAAGAGCTTAGTAGGGAAAATGAAGGAGCTCTACATGAAACCAATTATCAACCTTGTGTTAATTAAGGAGCTACATCAGATAGTAATGAATAACCTATTATAGTAACAAGGTACTTAAACAACAAAAGGGTCCCAAAGATTAGTTGAATTCAAAACATTATTCCTATAGCTAAGCACTATACATTTTTAAAATGGAATATTCTATTTATAAATCCATGTGCAACTTGTAAAACACATCACCTATAGATTAGTCCATTTGGGAAATCCTACTATATTATAGAACATTTGTAGAAAGGATAGTTGTCCTAACACTAGTACATTTCTAATTAGATAGGGCTGACCATCATAGTTTCATACATCATATAAAAGGAGCATTGTCAATTACAAAAAGGGGGAAGTTTTTTGAGCCAAAACCAATTATAACTTTTGAGAAATTAATATAAGAAATTAATTCTACAAATTTTTTCTAAATTTGCTTGTGTCTTTTGTTATCCTAGTGTGTCTCTCACTTGTATGTTCTAACTTCCAAATTTGACTTGTTATTATGAATTATTGGTGTGTGTATTGGAATGCAAATCTGTTAACTTATGCCAATTATAGTTTTATTGAAAGTTTTTAGTTTCATTTCATTTTCTTACTCTTCTTGCATTTGGGATAATGTTATTTTCTTGCAAGGGTAAATATTTAAAGTGAACTTAATTCTTACTTTCATTATTTCCCAAATTTCATAGAGTTTACCTGATGTGTGATAGGATTTGAGCTTATGTTACTTTATTTCATTCATTAGTTAAGTAAATGCTTGGATGATATTTGACCTTTGTCTTGTTTTTTGGAATGAAGATCAACAACATCTCTTGTCTATCTTACCGTTCCTTTTGCTCTTTTTTTAAACCAGATCACTCTAGCTTAATTTTCATTATAAATATCAATCTTAGATTAGTCTTTAGATTAGTTATTGACCATAATTCACCGTTATTAGCATAGCATACTTCATATTTTGCATAAATTATCTATTTGGCCATGGTGGCTCCTAACCACCAAACATTATAAATATTATGAAATAGTCCACTTACTTTGTCTCTATTCCATCAACAAATAACATGATTATCAAAACCTACAACTCATGAACTAAATTATTATATTTATAAAATTATAAGTATTAATGAACACTTAGGGCACCTATGATACATATTTAGACATCAATAGTGTGTAATGATAGAAGAAAAGGATGAAAATATTAAGGTAGCATGTAGGTGTAAGAGAATGGTAGGTTAGGATCATATTTGTGAGCATAAGTCATGCATGGTAAATGTACGTAAGGATTGTAATTTTAAAGTACATAATACTATAATTTACTATCTAAAATTTCCTTCATTTTATTTTTTGAGTGGGAAACCACTCATTCCAAATATTATATTGGCAAGACATTATCAATTCTCATAAAGAATCAAGTTTGGATGTGGGAAAGTTATTTTACTTGATTTATTGTTATTATATTTAAATTAAGAAAGCACTATAAAATTAATATTTTAAAATAAAATATGATTTAATTTACTTAATAAAATTTCATTTAAACTTAAAAAAAATAGAATACAAATTTTAATATATGTTTTAATTATAGCTTTGAAAATACAATGTGGTTAAAAATAAATATTTTATACTAGATTTTTTTGTGTTTTATAATAATTATAAATAATAATAATTAAAAAATTAAATTATTCTCCATAACATTTTAAATATTGCACAATAAACAAGCTTACAAATGCAATCAATAGATACATAAATAAAATAATTAGTTTAAATTTTGTATATTTGCATGTACCTATGTCAGTTATATTTTTTAATTTTTTTAATCGTTTTTAATAAAATAAAATTCAAATCATATAAATAAAGGTAAAATGTGTGTGTGTTTGTTTTTATACATGCACGCGCACACACATTTTGTATAGTGTTTTAAATAAAATATTTCAAATTTTGTATATAAGGTTAACAAGGTGGGGAAATGTTTAAATTATTTTAAATTAAAGTTTTTAAATTTTGTATATTGGATTCATTAAATAATTAAAAGTATAGATATGAAATAAAAGTATATGATAACTATGTTTCTCTATAAATCTTTAATTCAAAAAAAAATAAACATTAGAATTTTCAAGTAAATTTGGTACTGAAAAAAAGAGCAAAAAAGTGAGTAAATATTCAACAAATTATCATTATAAAGAGTAAAACTACTCATCTGTACAATGAGATATTTAATTAAAATTATAAAAATAATTATAAATTCAAAAAAAAAAAAATGAAACATAGAAAAGAGTGAAAAAATTCTTGTGTGAATCTTTAATAAGTACTTATCTAAATAATTACATCTTTCAATAAAATTGTAGAAAATGGTTAGAAAAAAAAAAGAACTTAAAATGAGACAGAAAATAATGAATACTTGTTTATGTGAATATCCACCCAATAGGCCTTCAAAACCTTATCTTCTGGGATGATGTTCATGTGCTAGGAATTAGTTACAAATATTATTTATTAAACCTTTCTAGTTTTTTTACTTGTCATAGCTAATGTTAATTTCATACACATTCTCATAATATTTATTCATTCATACAAGTTAATGTTGCATTCTTTTTTCATGTAATTGACTACAATATTATCCTCCCTTGAGAGTAAATTTTTATATTCACTTATTTGAAAATGATTGATATTGATCTTTTATTGTAAAAAATATTGTATTACTATTTCACCTAAAAATTAAAAATTAAATTAAATGTTATATTATTTTTATTGTTATTATATTAATTTATTTTATTTTTTCCCTAAAAAATCAAAACCAAAACCTAATAGATTTGATTCCAAAAATAATGTAAGGTATATCTCATACAAATTTTCGGCTTAATTCAAAATGTGGCATTTTCAAAAATTTAATATGTCATGTTAAAATTTAGCCCTTAGTTCAAAAAGTGTGATTTTTAAAAATTTAACATGTCACATTAAGATTTATGGGATTTGTTAATTTTTTTGGGTCAAAAAATCTTATCATGGCATATTCAAATTTTAAACATGCCATGCAGAGTAACTATAATTTAAAAAACACATGTTTTAGACATTCTGAACCTTAAAGTATAAAACATAGTTTTATAGTGAAAATAAATTATGAATTTAATTTTGAGATATTCTAATGTATTATTACAATATTTTATTATAATATTACACTTTATTTATTGTTACAATTTTATGTTATAAGTTTATACTTAAATATTAAACATAAACTATTATAGTTTTAAATGATTTTTTTTTCTAAAATTAAATCAACATAAAATAACCATATTGTATATTGAATGTAAATTATCTTAAACTTAAATGAAAAAACTACTATAATATTAAATGTTAATTATTATTAAAAAAAATTATATAATAAAATAGTCATATTTAAATATTGAATAAAAATTATTTTAGTTTTAAATAAATAAATTATCACAATATTAAATATAAACGTGTATAGTTTTAAATGGATAAAACATATTTTCTAAAAAATAAACAAAAATAATATTAAATGTTACTAATTATATATGGGCCAACATAACATATATAATATTGTATTTAAAATATTATTAAAATATTATATTCAAAGATTTATTATAATATTAAATATACAATACTACTACAAACTTCAAACTTTTATTATGAATTATTTTTTACAATATTAAATGTAAATTATTATTATAAGTTTATAGTATTAAATTTTTTTTTACATTAATAAATTTAAACTACTATGTTTGTTACACTATTAAATGTAAACTATCATAGTTTCAATTCATTAAAATTGATTGTGATCTTTTTGTATATTTTATTATAATATTAAAAGTGAACTATTATTAAAATATTATATTATAATATTTTATATTGAATGTAATAATTACATGTAAAATCTAGTTGGTATGAAGGAAGCCATGTCCCCAATAATGTCCTAATGGCCATACGAGATGAAAGTACAATACATTAAATGGGTTATCATGCCATCACATGTGTGAAATATTCACATCAAGAGATGAAATTTAAAAATGATGATCCACTATTATGAATAAATGAGGTGGCTTAATTTCCATAAGATGAAGATAGCCAATATTCTAAGCCCAATTTGTATAGTTCAAACCTATCCTCTATAGAACCATCTATTTGTTTGTCTAGGCTCTATTGTCACTATGCCAATAGGGGGAGATAGATAGTGGCTAGAGCCTATCTATGTTTTTAGGTGCGAGGATAGAAGAAGGTATGTAAAAATATAAGGCAAAGGGATCTCATAGAGCTAATGGTACATATTACCAAGAACAATGTTGACATGGCCTGGGACTTCATCATTGCATGGAACAAGACCATGATGGTGATATAGGGTATAAATATCATAGTCATGGAGGAATTTATATGGGAGGCCACTGGAATGTCTTATGAAGGAACAAAGGCCTTTAAGGATCAGACCAAGAACCTAAAGCTTCTTCAGTGCTTTTTTTGCATGAATGAGTTTATGAAAATTGACAAGAAGGGTTTTCCCTAGGTGGACCTTTTATAACATTGGTCATAGATATGCCTCTAGGTAATGAGAGACATGACCTTAGAGGATACATATACCCTAATATTTTCTCATCATTTTTTTCTATTAAACCACTTTTTGGGTTATAAGACCAGCATACCATTTTCCTTGATAAAGTCATTGGAATACATTGCCTTGACCCGCCAAGTCAATGAGTCCAATCCCATTCTACATCAGGGGCTTATTCTATTCCTTGTTAATCATGGTCAAACTCTCCAAGGAAGGGAGGTACTCAGGGGGATCCTTTATTGAGGAGGACTCCCTAGAGGAGAACCCCACCTTGAGGTCATACCATCCATCTATCAGCACTCCCTAAGCTAGTTTATCTAAATCCTCTACCAAATACCTACCACTTAATATTTTTTTCTCAAATCCAAGTCATCTTCCTAAATGAGGGAAATTTTATGGAGGCCACTAGGAAGGACAATTTCCTTCTATTGGATGAGCTAAAAAATAATAAGGAGCAACTTGAAAAAATAAATAATAGGGTAAATGAGGCAAATCTGACCCTATCTAACCTTATACAAGAGTGGAATACCATACACAAGTAGGTAGACTTGACTGTTTAGTCCTTCATCTAGTCCACTAAGCTAAAACTGACCCCTATTAAGTAGTTACTAAGGGTTATGAAAATGCCCTGCCTAGTTCCCCTAATTTGACACCTATCAAGAAGACACCCCTACAGGTTCAAGTCCATAAAAGGTTGTGAATGATTCTCCTAAGCGATGGTACATAAGGTCCTAGAAATTTTAAGAGGGAAAAGGTCTCTAATATCAAGTGAGAATTCTATAGAAGACATCTGAGGAGGAGAAGGAAACACCAAAGGGACCCCCCTCATAATCTTATTTTATGTTATATTTCTCTAGTTTTGGTATGTTATAGTTAGTTTTTGTTTTTTTCTATTTGGCAATGGTTTGCCCTGTTACTCTTTTTGTATAATAATTTTATGGTTCCTATATCCCTATAAAACCAAGTTATTTACCTGATCAAATAAAAAATAATTACATGTAAACTATTATTACAATCTTATATTATAATATTTTATTTCAATATTAAGTATAAACTACTATAGTTTCAAATGAATAAAATTAATTCAATATTTTAATATAATATTTTATTAAATATTAAATATAAATTATTATTATAATATGTTAAATCTAATTATGTAAAATATAATAAATTACATAAAATTAAATTTTAATTAAACATATTTGATGTAATAATAATATAGACATAATTACCTTCTAAATATTACCATACATATGATCCACTGTAGGCATAATACAAATAAGTGTTAATTGTCTTATTTAAGTATTAACATCCCCCATCCACTACATCTACATGTCTAATTTTAAATATAATAGAAAAATATATCCTAAAATCATTGCATTCCATGAGACCACATTGTATTCATAAATTTTGTTGAACAATTCACATGAATGTTGTATGCCTCCATGATTTGTATACATCTAATTAGACAATTCACATACTTATTATATATTTCCACATTTTAGAGTATTAAGTCACCCACTCTAAACATTTTTAGTGGGTATCCATCCACTCTAAATATTATCAAAAGTTCCATTATTTTTTAATATGTCTTAGAACTATCCATAAATAAGTTCAACCATACATGTGATGTAATTCAGGTAGAGTGAAAATAAGTGTCAATTATCCCATTGAAGCATATGCATCACTCATCCACTATAAATACATGGTTTCTTATAAATAAAATGCAAAACATATGTCATTAAATACATTAATTCCATGATACCACATATCATTCACACATTTTGTTGAACAATTCATGTCAATATTGTATTCTTCCACATTTTCATACATTTGGTCAAATGATTAATGTGCCTCATGTATGCTCCCATGTTTTAGAGTAGATATATGACCATTCTAATTTTTTTGTGTGATAAATCACCCATAATAAAAATGGTCACAATTTTGATTTATTTTAAATAGGAAGCTTAGATATACCCATAAATAGGTTCAACCATACATGTAATCCAATGCAATCATAGTAAAAAATAAGTCTCAATCATCCCATTAAATCATTTGAATCTCTTATCCACTATAATTTCATGGTTAGTTTTAAATACAACAAAAATATATATCCTAAAATTAAAATCATTGAATTCCATGATTCCAAACCTCATTCTTACATTTTTTTGAAAAATTCACATGAATTGTATATGCTTCCATATTTTACATAAATGTAGTTAAAATAATCATGCACCTATTGTATGCTTCCACATTTTAGAGTGGATAGTTTTCCATTATAAATATTTTGAGTGGGAGGTGGCCCAATATAAAAAATATTGCATGTGCCATTGATTTTTCATATGAAGCTTAGAAACAACCATAAATAATTTGAAATATACAAATAAGTTCAAACATAAATGGGATCCAATAAAAATACGATGAAAATAAGTGTCAATCATTTTATTAAAGAATTTAAATTTCTCATCCACTACAACCACATAAATTATTGGAAATAAAACACAATATGATATAATGTAATCATTGAATTCCATGAGAGAGTATCTCATTCATACATTTTGTGAAATAAATATTGTGTCTATTGTATACTTCCATATTTTGAAACTATCATAAGTTTAATATTTTATTAACATGAAATTTAGATTTATAAAATTTATAAAATATATGTAATCTATTTTGGGCATAGTAAAAATAAGCATCAATCATGCTCTTAGATTATTTACAATCCTCACTCATGTTATCTTATCACATCTCATTCACTTCTCACTCACATTTTTTCAAAGAATTCACGTGCACACATTTTTCATTCATTAACATTATAATAGGATACCACCCAGTCTAAATATTGTTATTGGTGGTGACCCACACTAAAAATCATGGATGTTTAATTTATTTTGAATATGGAATTTAGATATGCAAACAAATAAGTTAAATGATACATGTGATCCATTTTAGGAATAGTGAAAATAATTTTCAATTTTTATATTATCCATGATTGTATACCTCTTTTACAAATTTTGTCAAATAATTCTTCCATTTCATTAAACAATGAAAAATTATGTTTATGCCTTGATTGTATACCTAGTTTTGGTATTTTTTCTTGAATTTATATTTACAATGAAATGGAAAACCACCTATTGGAAAAATTATGTCACTCTTATCTCATAATTATTAATGTAGGATTTGAACCAATTACAACTCAATTAAAAATGTAGAAGTCAATTTGGAATATATTGATAGACATAAAAAAAATCAAGTATACTCATGCAAAGAAATTATCTATGAATAATTAATTATCTCATATGGAAACATAGTCCAAAATATATATAATGTAATTTTTAAGAAGTGATATCATTGTATTATATTTTTCATCTATTCAAACACATAGTTTATTGTTGTGACATATTTCTATGATGACCTAATTCACTTTTTTATTTCTTTTACAATTATTTTTTTAGCAAATAAAAAAATATATATATTTGTTTTGAAATTATTTTTATTTCTTATATAAACATGCTCCAACTTACATTAAATATATATTTTAGGTAGTGTTATCATAATATTTTTATTATTTATCTATCACATACATAGTTCATTATTGAGACATTTTTATATAATGTGTTTTTTAATATATCTTTGTCAAAAAATATATTTTTTGAAAACTACATTCCATTTTATAAATTTGAAGTCATTTTTTTTCAATTAGTTTTTATTCCACTTTATGAAATTAGGTAAGAAATGTGTTTCACCATTTTTAAAACTTACATATTATTATCATTTTAGGCTAAGTGAATATCAATTTTAATTTTTATTCATTGAAGTGAGGGGTTATTCCCCAATAATCAAGGCATTATATAACACTTTGTATAGAATTTAGCTTCCACATAACTTTATGTATATTAGTAGACCCCATATCTTTTTCAAAGCTTATTCATATGAATCTTTTGTTTGTATTTTTTTATGGTGTATTTATAATAAAATAGCCATGAGAAGTTATTAGCAACTGATACACCTTTAACCTTCAGTATGTCTATGGATATGTGTAGCTGACTTATGGATTACATACATTTTTTATTATTTTATTGAATTTATCTATGCTTAGTATGTTAGACCTATGAAATTACCATGGCTAAGCAGAGAATATATATCACATACATAGATCATTATTATGACATTTTTATATAATGAGTTTTTTAATATATCTTTATTATTATTTTTTTATGTAATAAATTCTAATTTATTAATTTGAAGTCACTTTTTTCAATTAGTTTTTCTTCCACTTTATGAAATTAGGTAAAAAATGTGTTTCAGTAGTTTTAAAACTTACATATATATATCATTTTATGATAATTTAATATCAATTTTACTTTTTCTTCAGTGAAGTGAGGGGTTATTCCCCAATAATCAAAGCATTGTTTAATACTTTATATAAAATTTAGCTTCCACATAACTTTGGGTATATTAGTAGACCCCATTTTTTTTCAAATATTAAAAATAATAATATTTTATTCTTATTTTGTTTGTGTTATACTGATAAGTGGTTAGCTTTTAGAATCTATAAGCAATTGATACACCTTTAACCTTTAGTGATTCTATGGATATGTATAGCCAACTTATCGATTGCATACATTTATTGAATTTGTCTATGTTCTTAGTATGTTCAACCTATGAAATTTCCATTGATAATTCAAGAATATATTAAATGTATTAGTTAGTCATTTATCATCATATTGTGAATTCTTCTATTATTGCATTATTGTGGAGGTTTGTCCCTTGAAGCAACGTAGTTATAATTATCAAAAAAAATCTCTTCTGTACATTGATGTTATGGATCTAATTATTTTGTTATTAAATATATGATATATTATTCCATTATTTTTAAACATCTAAGTAATTTCACTAAAAATGGTAGCAAAGCATCAATTTAGTCTAATTTCAATGATGTTACAAAAATCAAATGAGCTTCAAGATTAGGAAATCATAACTTGTGATTCAAGAATAAATTTTTTTGCCACTATTTTATTTTTCAAATTCTTTTTTCTTAACTACATTTTTTTAAACCCTTGTGAAAATTAGTAGTCATTGAATTCTTCTCGGTGAGATGATAGTAATGAAATAATCTATTGGTATACTTAATTGGGGGTCAAACCCTCCCTCTTAGAGTTTTTACAAGGCTAGTCCTAATATTTGTAAATGCATGAAAGGTCAGGACACTCCAAAAAATACTAAAAAGGATGACATGGAGTTCATAATTTCATATCCATCATTTTCTAAAGTGGTTCATCAAATTTATTCAAATATATTAATCATGATGAGTAAGGATGATCTAGATGTAATAAAATGAGAAATGGATTTTATAAAGAATCAATTAGTAACTCTAAGAAATTCAAATTATGTAAAATAATCCCCCACCACTCCAATCAAATTCTCCCAATGTAAACAATCACCACTCTAATAGTGGTTTGAATCACATGTTTTCAAAGGTATAAGTGTGAAATTTTGATGGTAAGGATCCTCTCATTTAAATAAATAAAATAGAAAAATTATTTGATATACAACAAACACCATGTGTGCAAAAGGTTATCACAACATCTATTTATCTAGAAGCTAAGTAATTCATTTGGTATCGATGGTTACATGCTCAAAATAAAAATAAGGGAAATACGTTTTTACCTATTTAGAGTTTATTGAGGAGATAGTAATGTACTATCAATCAACATAGATCAAAAAATCAATTTAATCAATTAAAAAAATTATGACAAATAGGTATTAATAAGGATTACATTTAGTAATTTAAAAATCTATCATTATGTGTGGATGAATAATGATAACAACATGACTACCCTATTTTTTACGGTTATCAATAATAACATCTAACTTTAAGTTCACATGTTTAATCCAATATTCATTTATGAAGCCATACCATTCATATTCTAGATAGAGGAAAAATATTTGGTCAAAAGGAAGGATTTCACTCATGGTCAAAAAATGTAATTTCATAACACCATTTTTATAACCTAAAATATTTTCCCCTCAAAAAATTGAAGAGAAGTGTAATAAAGGGATTATTTTATTTCTATAATAAGTGGATTAAAGGACAAAAAATGTGCAAAAAATAAGTTTTTATACATTGAAGGAGCCAATAAAGATGAAGAAGATTTTGAGGCCTCAAGTGAGGGTATGGAAGATCTAGAGGAGGAATATAAATATTCTCACCCTAATATCATTTTTCATGCCCTTTTAAGTATAATTATTCTTGAAACTCTTAAGGTGGTATATTTCATAGGAAATAAAAGGTAATAATGTTGATTGACTTATGAAGTACACATAATTTCATAAATATTAATTTGGATACTCATTTGAACTATTTTATTTATCAAGATCCATTAGTTGAAGTCATAATTATAGATGATGTCACAATAAAGTTCTATATAAAATGCCATATTATTAATATTTAAATGGGGGGCTACCTACTTAATTATCATATGTTTGTACAAACACCTAAAAAGGTATTTGGATTTTAATAGTGTTGTTTGAGATAGGCTATTCTAAGATTACACCTAGACCTATAATATATCCTTTATCACACCTTTAAATCCTCTATGTAAACCACAAACATCCCTAGTCATCTAAACCACATGCCTAAACCTTCATTCCCAGAACTTAGCCCTTTATGCTTAGTAGCTTACGAACTAGACATTAGTGCCAAATTAAGGAAACTAGAGCCACATGGCACTAGTTTCCCTTATATTAACTCTCCCTAATGGATATATTTTCAAACATTAAACCTTTAATGTTAGCCTAAGTACATTTTATTATTTTTACAAGCTACAAAAAACTATAAATACATTACCTTTTAGACCTATATCCACAAAATGGAAAATAAATGTAAAAGACTTATTTAAACAAGAAATAAGTTGAACAAAATCAAGTATATTCATACCTATTCTTCCCTACTTCTACATACTACCATCTACAAATTATATAAGCCTATATTTCAAAGATTTCTAGTCTCAATCAAACTCAAGGAATTCATGGCCACTATCATTCTAGCATCACTTGTACTTATACAGGAACTTAAGTGGGGAGAACTACATTAGGCTTGACCCCTCCTTAGAGTATTGGTATGTAGGAAATTAAATTTAAAATGGGGTGTTGAGGATGTATAGCCTAACCTAATAATGAACATGTATTGTCATCTCATTCCTTAATTACAAAGAGGATTAAGGGTTACATCATAAATTAGTTGTTACATGCACAATACAGATTTTTAGACTTCATGTGTGTAGGAAAATAACATATATACATAGGCAAAGGTACACCTAGAATTTATTTATAGTAATACATAAAGGACATGAGTGATATTTTTAGGACACTAGAGCCACATGGTGATACTATCCAAGTGTGTCACTACTATCTATGAGAGGATATGACTCAGGTATCCCATAGATGACACTTAGACCTATCTATAACCTAGTTTTTATCACTTAGATCATGATGGAATTAGAATACTATTTATATCTAGATCCTGACCAAATTTAATATGCTAAACCTAAACAAGGGATATCTTACCACACAACACCAAAGAACAGGGTTATAAATCATCTATGAAAATGATGCTAGGTAATAATCCTAACTACATCTAAGTACATAAAATAAAACTAATCTAGTGCTTACCAAAGATTGTGGCACAAAGGGGCATGGGTAAATAAACAAAATAAAATAAAGGATCATGATAGGAAAATGGGGGCCTAGATCACCTATAGTGGAAGATGGAAATAAAATAGGACCACACACACACACACATGCTAAGTTTAAGTATATGGCTAATCTATGTAAGGAGATATACATTAAAGACATACTAATTTATATTATATCTCTCTATCAAATGAAATAACAAGAGTTAGGAAAACTTACCTTTTGGTGAACATGTCGAGTATAAATATCTCCCTTGGATAATCATGATTTGAAATAGGTTTTTATGGCTCTATAAGGATCACATCATAAAAATTATATATAAGATAAAATAATCCTACTTTACATCTAAGACTTCCCATAAGACAAGATATCTTCCCTCTAAGGAAAACCCTAATAAATGGATTCATCAAATGTAGATTTAATAGAATTGTAAATTCTAATGATGTGGAAATGAATGTTACTCTCTATTAGATTAAAATGAGCCTTGTATTTATGGCAATGGATAAGTCAAAAAAATTATGAAAATTTATATGATGAGGTTGGTTAGCATGATGTAATTTAAATAAAAGAGTTATCATTAGGCCTAGAACTAGGTTAGTTGGAATAACTTAGTTTTATAATGTGTGTTTAATATATATAAAAGAGTTGACTTTGATTGACTTAGTAGGAAAAGAGGGTGTATGCTTTGCTAGGGATATTCCAAAGGATAATTATTTACGAAAGTGGATAAACAAGGTTTGGATTTCTTTAAGAGCCAAATAATCAAGATTTTTAATAGGTTTAGGTAATGATAAATTTGACCAATAATCTTGAAAATCAGCAATGGTCTACCCACCCCTTTCTTGCTGTACCCTTTAAGTCTTGAAATCAAAGAGATCAAGACTCGATGGGTTATTAAAAGAGAGAAGTCATAGTAAATGATAAATTTAAATAATGTTATTTTTATACATATGAAACACTCAAATATCATCATGTGTCATGTAAGTTTAACATGATATGGTTCTTCAAGAAAGAAAATAGTAACACATAATGTTGAGCTAACAAATTATAGTAAAATTCATAAATGAAAATAACAGTAAGGAATTTTTGGAAATAGTTGAAATTAGCGTATACATACATTGATTTACATTTACCATTGAATGATTGGATACTATTATTATATTCTTGATCATGGAGGGTGCACTTACCTACTTTTGGCAAACCCTAAGGATACAACGCTAAAGAGCAAAAATAGACAATCCTAAAAAAAATCAAAGTAAATGATAGATTTTATAAATAAATATGTCACTTGAAAATTAATAAGATAGAATTAAAAATGCTAAATTAGAATCAAAAGATCAATAAAAATAGATGAAATGAAAATAATTTAGGTAACCAAAAAGACAGGGCTACTAAATGACCAACAAACCCCAAAAAATTATCTTAAGAAAAGTAACCATCTAGATCAAACCAAGGACACATGAAATTGAAAAAATGTAACCAACATATACATAGGAGAAGTAAAAATATATACTCAAACAAAAATGTAAAATTAGTGATAAATTTGAAAAACATTGATGAAGGAAAAGTAACAATCCATACTCACTCAACAATGGAAAAACTTAAAGTAGTTTAAAATAAATGAAATAAGATGCTCTACAAAAAGGTGAAAAAATAATTCATAGTCTCAACTGTAACCAAGAGGAATCATATAAGGATAATGCAATTATTATTAAAGTATCTTGTAACCACTCAAAGATGTAGTGTTTATTCTAATGATAGATGAACTAAGACAATCATATTTTGAGCATGTCTAAAATAAATGAAGAATAAGAAGTAGAGAAATTGGGAAAAGATTTAGAAACAAACTTGCCTATCAAGGGGAGAATATGAATGGCTGGTGGGGAAAATTAAGGTAGCACCAATGTGAATAATCTTTATTAGAAAACAAGAAACTCAAATCAAGTGGGTAAGGAAAATAGACTTTACACATTAAGGATTCTAGAGAACACTCCCTATCAACAAAAATTTGGGTTAACTAGTGAAGTATAAATATCATCCTGTGAAGAGTATATTTTCAGAAAAATTAAAATAGACCTAACTTCCCATAATGTGTAACCAATGTTTCAAGACCCATTATATATTTTCCAATCTACTATAAATGTTGGGTACTTACAATGTAAAGTAGGTGGAACCACACACACATACACATACATATAGTTAAAAGTTTTAGACCTCCTACCTTGGTTTACTAACATACCACACCCTAATGGACCTCATTTCTATCATGAGGCCAATTATTAATTTGAGCTTGTTGATTCCTCTAAATGTATCACAAGTGTCCTTAGTGTTCAAAGAACACTTCTCATTTTAGAATTCTAGGAATTTAGAGCATGAGTAGTAGGTTCTGGAAAATTATATTACGTATGTTGAAATAATAGAAGATCAATGTTTAATTATTCCATAAAATTTATATTAATTGATGGCTGGGAAATATCATGGTCCAAATATTTACAAAATGTAAATACATATGCTAATATTGGTGAATTATGATCAAAGTTTAAACTATAGACTAATCTAATGGATATTTACAATGAAATATAAACTAGAGTGATCTGGTTAAAAAGGAAACAAAAGAGAAGGGTAAGTTAGAAAGAGAATAAGTGATTATTGATATTAGAATCAAACAGTATGATAAAGTTTCAATTACAAATGAGTATGAATTTAATAAGTATATAGTGAAAAATGGCATAAGCTCAGATCTCAGTACACACCAAGAAAACTTCAAAGGATGATAAATACAGGTAAAAGTAAGAACTAAATTTACTTTAAAGATTTGATACCACATTAAAATATAATTTTCACATTATAATGCATAGTAAATAAAATGAGTAAAATGAATAAATTTCAAAATCATTCAACTAATCTAGTATAAGCATAAATTATCAACCCTATAATCAAAGATGCAAATTAGAATTCATAGAAACCATTCATCTTCAAGACTTAAGACTAGAAATTGAGAGAAAATCCATATAACAAATAACATAAAAAATCTTGTACAATATTTATAAAATTCCTTGATTATATTAACTACTCAAAATATACAATTTTTTCTCAAAATTCTCTCCCTTAAAAAATGGTTTTAATGCCTTTTATAGGAGGACAAAGAAGTATACCAATCAATTACAAGATACAAATGTATAAGAAGTAAAGATAGTTGTCATTTTTATAAAAAGTTATAGAATACACTTACCTTTCTAAAATGGACTGACCCAGAGGTGAATATGCTAACAAACTAGCATATGACTTTACAAAAGAATATTCTTTTTTCAAAATTTTACAAAGCTTTTCAAAATAGAATACTATTTAATTAATTCATAGGACCTACATCTAATAACTTACTTACTACTACTAAAGGATGTTCATATATTTTTGATGCTATTCATTAACAAGTTCTGAATCCATATCCTTAAAAGACATTCCTCCTCTTTGTCATCTAAAGCATTCAATTCTTTGTCATTTCTGGCCATGGCTTCTTTGATGCTTCTACCTTAGCTATCCTTTCTCTTGTACTAAGGATCACGTCCAGGATCCTATTATTGTCTACTCTAGACTAGCCTTGATTCTTATTTGTTATTTCTTATACCACCAAAGTAGCCCTATGTTTGAATTCATCATCTACCATGATGCCTAAGATTATGGGTTGTGCAAGGTCAGTTAGTATAGTCTAAATGAGTTGTTAAATCCTTTTTATTATCTTCTTTTCATCCTTTAGGAGTCTCTCTAGTCCTTGTGACCAAACACTCAAACTCTAGACCTTTTCAATAACTATTCCTA
Source organism: Torreya grandis (assembly GCA_037957365.1). Taxonomy (NCBI): domain Eukaryota; kingdom Viridiplantae; phylum Streptophyta; class Pinopsida; order Cupressales; family Taxaceae; genus Torreya; species Torreya grandis. The sequence goes on from JARHVA010003434.1 coordinate 1,532,221, forward strand.
AAATTACATTCAAATGTCCCAAACCAATGGTTTTGAACCTAGGAATCTATCTTCCAACATGTATGTTGATTAGCCCTATTATTTTATCCTATGAAGTATTGCCATTGGGATATTAGACCCTTAGCCACTATATTTTGTTACACCAATACACTCTACCTTAGATTCATTATCTTAAATGCATCAAACATGTCAAATAAAGATTCATCAATAAATTTGACCATTACCTTAGGCACAGATAATATAACTTGTGTCTCCAAATTCTCCTTTTCCTTCTCTATCTTATATATTATTTTTCTTCATGCCCCTAATACCTATTTTAACTTGAGTTGAGTGAGCCTCAATCATTTATTCAATGTCCTCTACATGGATGGGATGTTCATTGGGTCTCTAGCATCCAAATGCAGTTAAGCCTACCAATGGCTAAAACTTTTGAAAGGTGAATTATTCAATCCTCACCATGACCTTTATAGTTTTTGCTCTTTTTAAGCCTGTTATCTTAAGATTGAATTATACAGTGGTATTTGGTTCTGTGTACTTTTGAGGTTTAAGCACCTCCAATTGTTTGTTGTTTGATGATCTTAGAGCATCCATTTGTTTTTTATTCAACCCTATAATGGCCACTATTCTTCTCTCTTCTTCCTCCTTCATCAAAGCCCTTATCCATGGATTGATATCCTCATGTACATCAATACTGATGATTTAGGTTAAGGCCCATGAGTGGGATAAGGAGTGGATCTTCTATATTTTCTCATAGATGAATGAATTAAGGATGATTGGTTAATGAATGGGGTATTCATCAATGAATAAGTTAATTTCACTCATAGGGTGAGTGAAATTCAACTTGGGCTTCTTTTTCCCAACTGGGACCATTGATAATTTTGCCTTTCTCTTCCTTAATGGTGCCAATGGAACTAGATCCAGGGTAACTTATTTCCTTTTTCTTTCTTAGCATCCTCTATTTGGGCTTGTGCTTCTTAAACATGCTCCTCTTCTTCATCTGACTTATATGCCTCAGCAAGGACCTTAAGGGCATCTTACACTATCTCATCAGGCTCTAGGGCAATCATGTTTAGGAATTCAATGGGGGATGTTGGTCTTTAAGGTAGGGCTGAGGATGATGGGCCCTCACTAGATCTCTCTACTAATTTTTCATTACTAATACCTTGTGTAACCTATGCTGAGAGCTGTGAAACTTCTAGTTTTGGTTGCTCTTAAGGGGGCCTAGAAGGTGAAAGTAGTAAATGGTATTACAAAGGTCCCATTTTCCATATTTCACCTAGTGGCTTCTCATTACTAGTTAGTTTATGTTCAAGTCTGACAATATGCCTTTTGAACCTAGCCAATACCTCCTCAAAACTACTGGTCTTAATGTGAAAAGTGTCATAAGGACCATGTTGATGTTCATAAATTGGTTTGGGAAGTTGTTTGATTTTCAAATGCTTAGTGACCTTCTCATTACGGTCCCACTACCTTAGTTCATCTAGCTAAAATTTGAAGAAATGTCTGTGTTTGGAAATACTGTCTACATGTTTCCAATTTTATAAAATAGTTTTGCTAATTGTCAAAAGAAAGGGATGGAGGAGGCCTTTCCTTTTCTCCTTGCATTCTCCATCAATGCCATTTGATATGTAATTTCTTGTTCTACTAGTTTGGTGGGAACATAGATGGTCAACTTGTAAGGTTAAATCAAAATTATTTCAATTCTAATCATAGTACAATCTAGATACAACCATATATCTCCCATTATCTCTACATATTTATTGATTAGAGGGCCAAACTTGGGCATGGAAATCCTATAATGGCTTATACTAAAGTAGGATAAACACAATGACAAATGAACTACATGTTGTGTCTATATTTTAAAATGTCTAGTTTTAAATAGTGGTGGGAGACCATAAATCTACCTACAGGTGACAAATTTTTGATATAAGGTATATTGGTGGAGGCTATTAAGGCATCCATTATATATGACATACTGAAGAATTGGTTACCATTTTTCTTCTTAATGGTTATGAATTATCATTCTAAATAGATGTTGATCATCTCTCCAATCGAGGGAGTGAGCTCTTTCTCTACTAAGAAATAAACATATGATACCCAGATCTTATTGACATATGTGGAGAGATGAAACCCCAGATAATCTATTTAATAGTCATAATTACCTTAATCCCCTCTCTAAATAGGGAAACTAGGATTCTTCTTATAGGGTCCCAAATTACATGGTTCCCTTAGAACAACCATGGCCTAAGGATGGTGTCTAAATCAGTTTTGCTAGTCCATTCTTTAATGGTGGGTAAATCCACTTGGGGTTTTCCTAATTTGTAATATATTTAAAAATATAATTAGGATATGTATGTAATTCCCATAAAGATTCCTTCATGAATTATCTAGTCTTGTTTGATTCTATAATATTTAAAAATGGGAGCAAGGATGTCAATATAATGGAGTACCTCAGGTTTAGTAGTAGCATGGTGGAGACTGGCCATTTAGACTACAACTAGGTCATAGTATATTTTATTTATGGTGGTAAGATTTTATTACCACTTCCTAATGGATTTCATCTCCTTAATGGTCTAAAAGAGGTCAAACCAATTCTTATTGCTCATGTTCAATGCTACAGTGTCCAGGTCTATGTCTTTGAAAACCCTTCCCTCATTAGTTATTAATAGATACAACTCTATCTCATCCATTTTTTGTTGCTTATAAGATACCATGGCTTACCAGACTTGTAAATTTCTTACAACTAGATTAAAAATTATCATTGGGTCAATTCGCCTTGCTAAAACTATAATTGAACTCCTTTTATCTTCAATATGATCAATCCAATCTCAAATTAGGGACTTTTGTATAAGTTTTAGGGCCTTTTGAACCTTTAATGGTGATGGCTTCTTTGGAATTAGGCTCATTCATATATTATATTTGATTTTGACCTTTGCCTTTATATTTTTACCCTTTCAAGCTCATTAAATCTTATATTTTGTTATTTTGTGTTTGTGTGGTGTTTATTTATCATATCTCTAACAACTTTTGTAACATTTTTCATAAATGCCTTTAAAGCACTAGGCATTATTTTTTGAAATTTACCCTTTTGTTTCACATCATTACATCTTCATCCAAGGATAAATGTGAGCCATTGATCATGATCTGGGATCTCACCTATTATTGTTTATATTTGCATCTAGCCTTATGGTTGTGCCACCTAGCACCTAATAAGATTTTTTTAGCTCTATATCCTATACCAGTCATAAATCAAACATGCATTTTCCATGTGTCAATCCCATGGGTTCTTAGATCTCTACTAAATTTTCTTCAGTGATTTTATGCCATTGGATCATCTAGTCCTGATGAAGCACAAGTCATTGATCTTACAAGATACATGAACTCTAATTAGCGCATGGTCATAGAAAGGAACATAGGCTAAAATAATTTAAGCTAAGTTTATTTCATGTTAATGAACATGCCATATACTTAGGCTAAAATATATTATGCTAAGTTTTAAATCATGATATCAAATGACCCCTTGAATGATATAAAACATGCCCATTTTTTAAGTAAAATATTTGAAGAGCTTGAATTTTATGGTCTCATAGGCATCAATGATAGCCTCACAAATGTCAAATGATGTCCACAAGAATTTCAAATTTAAGCTTATGAATTTAGTTAGGTTTTATGGGTTTAAATTTGAGGGTCTCTTTGATGTCAATGATAGCCTCATGAGCATCAAATGATAGTCATGAGAAAGTCATTTTTAAGCTCATCAAATTCTTATATTCCATAGATTTTGGATTCAATTTGCTCCATTTGATCAAGATTAATGATGGAGTGAGATCCATCTGATCAAGATCCAAGTGATTAATGTCATTATTTTGGGGTTATATTAACATTAAGCTTCATATGTGGGAGTTCCATGTGGTGTTTTTGTTGGGATCCCAAGCTTTGACCTTGTTGACCCTGGGGATGACCCATGAGCTATTGATCTTTGTTTGAATTCCTAAGATGGTGACAATTGTCATTATCATAAGAGGCGTTTCATCCTTTTACATTTCAACATCTTCCTCACTTTATTTAATCAAGATCCATGATAGAGTGAAAGCTATTGAATTTGTAAAAGGAAAAAGTATTCAAGTCAAGGCTCAAGGTGATAAGGACTTAGGCTAAAGTGTTATGACTAAGGTCTTGTTTGTGCTAATAAATATGATGGGGCCTTAGGATTAAGACTTTAGGATAAATAGGTAATAAAGGGGACCATGATATGGAAACTAAAAGGGACCATGCTGGCATGAATGTTAGACTAAATTAGAAATAAAGGAAATAAAATGGGAAATAAAAGGGGAAAATAAAAGGGATCAAGTAGGACTTCCAAGTTAAGGTCTGGTCATGTTAAGAAATATGACCAAGCCTTAACATGAAAATTAGGCTTGACTCCAACATAATTTTAAATATTCCCAACAATTTTATCCTACCAAATGTAAATTTAAACCAAGGACTTAATCTAGGGTTTTCTGAATGAGGGTCTTTAGAACATGAATCTAGGCCTAAATTTTCATGGACCAAAAGATAGTAAAAGCCTAGATGAAGATAAACTATGAGGATCTAAGAATGACCCATTCTTAAAGGATCTATGAAACCTAAAAATTATCACATGAAGTAAAACTATTAGCAACCTTAGGTAACCTTAAATTAAAACTATAAACCAGTCGACCAACTTTATCAAAGTGAATGATCTTCAAATTCTAATAATGTTCAAAACATGCCATGTTTTCAATATTAAGGTTAAAATTATATCAAGGGTCCCAATTTTCAAAATAATTGGGGGATGTTGACCTCAAAAAATGGAAACTTTCATGGGAGCATATAATTAGGTTAGAACTCAGAGGTTTTGGTTTAGATAAGTGACTAGGTCACATATTTCACTTGATTTATACCATTAGCAAGATCAGTTTATGGTTGAAATAAGATTTAGACATGCAAAACTAGGGTCAAACATTAAGACATATCCATGTTATGTATGTGATTCTATTCCACTTACTATTTTCCATGGGATTCAGGGGATAACTTCTTATTTTTATGCCTTTAATCATTAACATTGACTTAGAGCATATTTGGATATCCAATAAAGACCATGCTTTTAGTTTAGGGAAGGCTTGGACACTACTCTGCTACCATATTAACATTTATAGCCCCAATATAGATGACTTTGGCTCCACTAATGGCCTTGATCCACTACTAACTAGGTGTCTATAATCCTAGTGGAGATTACCAAAATCACCTATGCTTGAAAAGATTTTGATTTTGCATTGAATTCTTATTTTTATATTTTTAGATATTTTATGATTTTAGCAATGTTGGCAAATAGTGTAGAAAAGTTTAAGAATTTTGTAGAGTGTTTGATTTTTAGGTAATCACCTATGGTTGTGACCTTTGTCCCAAGAAAAGATGTTTTTTAAGTGTAATGATGATTGTCTAATCTCAAGATTTCATTCCTCATGTGCAACTATTCTTAAGACCAAATTTAGATCAAAGTAATGTTCAAGTTCTCATAGAATAGTTAACCTATTCATTATTCCTTGCTATTTCATCTAAATTAGAACATTGAGCTCACATTTCAAATCTATGGTTAACATGTTCATGAGGTGCATGCCTACATTTTTGGACTTTAAGACTTTCAATCAAACTAAATGATCTTTGAGTGGAGGGCTATCCAAAAGGACTTGTTAGAAGCAAGGAACAAAGCAACAAGAAACAAACACATAATAAAAAAATAGAAAATCATGAAGAAAAAGGGAAGTAAACAAATATATACATGATTATGTACAAATAAGGGACAAGAAGGAAAAAGTTGAAGGAGACTAACTAGCTTACCTACACTAGCTCTAACTAGTCTTATAGTTTTATTCCATGAAGATCCCTAGTGGAGTAGCAACAAAGTAATGCTTGAGATATTTCCCATTAGTGGGAAATGTGAATTCTACTCCTTGAAGGTCTCTCATCTTGAAGGTATTTTTTCCAATTGTCTCTATAATCTCATAAGGGCCAATCCATAGGGGTGTGAATTTACCATGTTTGCCTTTGGGTTCAAACACTTTATCCCAAATGAGGATCAAGTCTCTTTTCTTGAACACCTTCATATTTGAACTTTTATCAAACCACCTCTTCACTATGGTTTGGTGTTTGCTAAAGTTAACAAAGGATTCTTCTTGTGCATCTTCCATTTGGATGATGTCTAACAATCTTGAATTTACAAGTTCCTAGCCTTCTTCCATATATTCTTGAGTAAATTTATACGTAGTTAGGTTGAGAGTGATAGGAAAGATAGGCTATTGGCCATATACCAAAAAAAATGGTGATGCATTTAAGTCTTTCTTGATCCTTATCCTATTTTCCCATAGAGCATACTTGAGAAGCTTATCCCACATTCTAGGCTTATCTGCAATAGACTTCTTGATTGATTTCATAAAGTTCTTGTTGGTAGATTCAAGCACTCCATTTCCTTGAGTATAATGGTTGGATGAAAAATTAACACAAATACCCATTATCATACTCCCACTATGTCATCTCTATGGATATAAATGTAGATCCATTGTGACATACCAAAGAGACTAAAGTTCCAAATTTGGTACATATGTTCTCCTATAAGAAACTGATCACTTCTTTCTTCTTGTATTATTTAGTGGCTACAGATTCAATCCACCTTGTTCAATAATATATGGTAGTTAGGATATAATTGTGACCTTCTAATGAATTGAGGTTGAATACCCCTACAAAGTCCAACCCCCATTGTAAAAAGGTTTTATCAACCATGATTGATTGTAAAGGCAAGGATGCCTTTGGTTCTTTGGTGTTAAAGATTTGGCATGAGTGAAATTCCCTCATGTGTTTATGAATATATTTGAAAATAGTTGTCTAATAATATCCACCTCTGAGGATTTTATGGGCTATCATCCTTCTATATTTGTGCCCATTTCTTAACTTCTCATGGAAGGTGATGATGATCTAGGTAGCTTCTTCTTTTGAGACACATCTCAGGTAGACACCTTTAAAGTTCTTTATATATAAAACCCCATCTTTGATCATATAATGGGCTACATTGATCCTTGGGCCCTATTTTGCTCCTTGGTTAATTTTGGGGGACAAGTTCCATTAATTATCATGTGGATGATGGAATCATACCATTCATTAGGTTGAAATATATGTTGATCAACCTGTATGATACTTATCTTAGGGATGGCATTAGAAATCATTTGGATGAAGCCTTGGCACCTTACTAGTTTTGTAGTTTTCTTTTCTATGGCATATTATTTAAAAGCTAACATCCATTTATCTCTACATTCTCCAAGTTCATTTTGGCTTAGCATGAGCTTTGTGGCAGGGTTAAGAAAAATAGCATGTACCTTATTTCTAAGGATATAGTGCCTAAATTTATTTACTACCTTAACTAATGCACATGCTTGTTTATCAATCAATGAATAATTCAACTGAACATTCTTAAAGTTAGTACTCATGAAAGATATTAGGTGATGACACCCATTAATCTTCTAAGTTAAAACTATAGTCATAATATGTTTAGATGTAAAAGAATAGAGATATAATTCCTATGAAAATTTAACACTTATAAACACTAGAGATTGGATAATTACTTCTTTGATGTCATTGAATGCCTTCCTAGATTCCCAATTCTAAGTGACTTTAGAATCTTCCTTCAACATATCATTCAATGGTTTAACAATTTTTGTAAAACTAGAAATGAATTTTCATACATAATTTATTTTGATAAAGAATGATTTTAATTCCTTTCTACTATTTGGAGGCTTTAACTTAGATATAGATTTCATTCTTTTAGTATCTATGGAGATCTCATCTTTAGTTAGAACATGCTCTAATAATTTTCCTTTAGTAACATAAAAGATGCTTTTTGGGGGGTTAAGGGAGATTCCATACCTTTTGTATCTCTAAAATACTTGTTGTAAATTCATAAAGTGATCTTCCTTATTTTTAGAGAAAATGGTTATAACATCCATGTATATAATTTTATACTTACCAATCAAACATTGGGATTCATGGTCCATGGCCCTTTATAAATTTGTTTTTACATTTATCATCCCAAAAGGCATTCTCTTGTATGCAAAATTACCCCACTTAGTTATGAAATTTATCTTCATTATGTCTTCCTTGTCAACCAACACTTGGTTGTAGCCTAAAAATACATCAAGAAAAGACATCATGGCTATACCTAAAAAAATTTGTATCACTTGGTTAAGAGAGGGAAGAGGATAATTATCCTTTTAAAATTATTTATTCAAATTTCTAAAGTTAATACATAGTTTAATTTCACCATTCTTCTTTTTCACTGGTAACATATTGGTAACCCAGGTAAAGTGTCTAATGGGAAATACAATTATAACATCTAGAAACTTATTGACTTCCTTGAATATCATAGGTTCTATGACTGGATTCACATGCCTTTATTTCTACCTAAAGGGCTTACATTTTTCATTTAGAGGGATAGTATGAGTGATGACTCTTGGGTCAAAGATCTTCAAGTCATCATAAGACCATAATATGACATATTTATACTTTATCATCATCTCTTTGGCTCTCTTATTCTCAGCACTTGTGAAAGATTTTCCAACATTTACCATTTGAGGTTGATTTTGAGGGCCAAGATCAATGACATTGTAATCTTTCATATTTACCTTGGGAACCTTAGATGTTTCAGCTAGTTTGTCTTGATCAAATAATCTCTCCAATACAATCATTCCTTTAGGAATCTTATTTTCATCTAGTTTAGTGACTTTACCATCAAACATACCTTATCTACAAGTACTTTCATTAGCCCCTTCAATGACATGAGCTTTAAATGCTCCTAAATTGGTCATGAAATCTAAGATCTATTGATCATCACTAAAGACTTGAAAATGATCCACATTATTAGGGACCAAAGAATAAGGTATCAACATAATCCTAAAGCTGGGCGAGTCTTGGTCAAGGATGAGGTTGGCTAAAACAGAGGCTAAATCATCAACTACTTTGTTCTCCTCTCTAGGGATGGAGATAATGATAAAGGCATTAAAAGAGTCAATTAGACACTAGAACCTAAATTTATACCTCTTAAGGTAGGATAATTTGCATTTATATTTACTCTTTACTTGGTTGACTACAAGTTAAATCACCATAAACTAGTAGTCTTTTTACTTTGTTTTTTATAACAAATTGCAAACCTAAGATGAGGAGCTCATATTCAGCAAGGTTATTGGTGCATGGAAAGTAGAGTCTATAGGATACAATATATTTCTCACCAATAGGATTAGTTATGATAATACCAATCCCAGACCTAGACTTACACTTAACACCATCAAAATGTAGCTTTCATAGCTCAAGCATAACATGAGTACTCTTAGGATCACATACCTTTATAGTTTCTAAGGTGAAAACTCCCAAATTAGAGTCAATTATGTTGACCCTTTCATTTATATAATTATACTTAGTGATCATGTGTTTCATTCTCAGCTCCTTTTCAAATCTTATCTAGTTTAAAACTCCTTTTCAAGGTAGCCATAAATGTGAATAATCTGTGGACATGTATCAATTTAGATCTTTGATCCATTCCTTACTTAACAGGATTCCATAAGAATCAAGAATGTCAAAACTTGGATATCAATAAATTATTTTACTCTATGTTCAAAGGCCAATTGCATATGGACATTTAATAATTTTCCAATCACCTTGACTCTAGATTTATGTAATTGAGTAACAACTCTATTAATCTTAATAACTGTCAACCCATGTTTTATTCAAATACCTACTAGCATGATATTGGTGGATGCACTAGAATATAATAAATAACTATGCAAATTCTTATCTATTATTCTAATTGTGAGTAGGAAAGGAGGAGATTATACCTTAGCTTTATCCAAAGACACATTAGCATTATCAGCTTTGGTTGGTTTGTTAGATTTTTTTGGCAATGATTCTAGCAAGAGGTCCATTTGTTCTATGATCTACATTGATTCATGCAATGCAATGTTATATTTTATCTTCTTCATATCTTAAACAATATTATAACTAGTTTTATTTGAATAACTAGGAACATCAACATTATGCTTATAGGTACTCCCTTTGGGAGGTTCTAGATCATTATTTGAAGAAGATTCTAAAGGAGTTCCAAATTTATTTAGAGGTGTTGAGGTAGTCAAGGGATCCCTATACTCTCTATTCCTCAAAGGATAAGTTTTCTTTAATAATTATTGAAAGGCATGGATTTCCTCAATAATATCATCATGTTCATTATCCTCTTGAAAATAGAATTGAATGTTTCCACCATGTTGACTTGATTAAATGATTTAGATCCTAAGGTAATTGTACCACAATCCTTATTAGGGACCACTTCAAATGTGTCTAACTCTTCTTGGAAAGATTCAAAATCCTTACAAAACTCAATGAAATCAATCTCACCATATTTGGCTATATAATGCACTCTATAATAATTAGGCAAAGTAATGCTAGTAAGATTAATATCCATGGTTTTCTTACTAGAAGATGGTTTATTATCCTTATTTTTAAAGAAATTATCATTATAAAACCTATTTTTATGCCTATTAAACATTTAGAATAAGAAGTTACTACCAAAGCTATCTTTAGTATTGCCCACTTATTTTTGTAGCTAAATGAAATCAGTGCTTAAATTTTGGACCATTTTTAGAATAGACTCATTTTCATTCTTGGGAGTTTCATAATTGTGAACCTGGTTATTGTTAGTACCAACAATTGCTGGTAAAGTTATTTGATCATTTGTATTAAATCCATTATTATCAAGATGACTCAAGATTCATAGGTTCTAATTAGGAGTAGCATGACTCAAAGACAATTGATTCATATTTAGGAGTTGATTCAAGGGTGAAACATTCTGATTGTTGTTGGGAAGATGCTCATAATGGGAAAATATGGATTGATATTTATAACAAAGTAGGTGATTTATCCTTGGGGTTGAATTTGATCATTGATGATCACTATTTTAGAATAAGACCTAGCTAATCAAGTTATAGATGGAAGAGATATTTTTAGAAATATAGATGGCATAGGATCTACTTTATCCTTGTAGATTTCTAGAGCTAAAACTTCATTAGGTTTATAAGGGTCTATGGTTTTCCTATACATCTTATATAACTTGACATTAAAGGACCCTATGGGCTCACTTGCATCCCTCCTAATGGTGGTGAACTAGTAGTATATGACACATGGACTAACAATTTTTCCAAACTAGTCTACGAAAACATTAATGAAACCACCCCAGCTAGTAATGTAATTATTAGGCAAATTGAGAAACCATTTGTATGTAACATCTTTAAAATTAAATGGGAAAAATCTATATGCTACATATTCATGTGTGGCATTTAATAACCTTAAAGCAATTTTGAAATATTTAATATGCTCTTCAATAGTTATAATACCAATTGGATTAAATGTTGGAAAGTATTTTTTAGGATTACGTGGGAGATCATGTACCACACCTAGCACATTAATTGAATATTCTCCCAACCAATCCATACCTGGATGGAGGTCAAAGTTAGGGGTACCTTGAAGAGGTGAACTTGGCAAATATATATAACATATACACCTACCTTTATCTCACCTAGGTCTTTTATGGACTAGTAACTTAAGAGAATATTTTCTTATCTCTATGTGTGATTTGGTTCAGATCCTTGGTAATTCCATTTTTAAGATTGATAATCCTATTTGAAATACAATGTGTCAAGTTAATCTTTATAAATAATAAGGATTAAACCTACACATTAAGCTAATTTTTTAAAGATTTGTATAAAGAATAGTAAAGGATGTCAACATTTGACTAAGTTAACTCAAAGGTGTGTCTAATTATGTAAATATAATTAATATTTATTCTTCTAATCTCAAATGAACTAAAACTTGTGAAAGATTCATCAACCTTTGATAAAAATAAGTTATTCTAGCCTTAAATATTACAAAGTTTCATATCTTTAAGCTATCATTACCAAAATTAAACATCAAAATTTAAATAACTATGATCTTTGTCTAAAAGAAGCACCAAAATGGATCAAGTACCAAAAATATCAATGATATTTACACTTTTGAGCAAATAATTATGCAAAGGTGCAAAGATAACATCAATATTTGATCAAAACAAACTAAAATTATCAAGGATTCAACAAATTCACAAATATTTTCCCTCCTTATAGCACCAATAGAGTGGTTCTTATTGATGCATTTTAATATATCATAGGTGCCCTTAGTGTTTAGAGCATGAGTATCATGTTTTAGCAAATAATGTTACCTATGATGAAATAGAAGTAGAGTAATGTTTAAATATTCCACAAAATTTATATTAATTAATGGTTGGGAGCCATCATGGTCCAAATTTTTACAAAGTGTAAATACATATGCTACTACTAGTGAATTATGATCAAATTTTAAACTACAGACTAATCTAATGGACATTTACAATGAAATCTAAACTAGAGTGATCTGGATAAAAATGAAGCAAAAGAGAAGGGTAAGGTAGAAAAAGAATAAGTGATTATTTACCTTGTCCACAAACATTTTTGACAAAGTTTCAATTATAAATGAGTATGCATTTAACCAATATATAGTTCAAAATAGCATAAGCTCAGATCTCACTACATACCAGGCAAACTTCAAAGAATGATATAAAGAAGTGTAAGTAATAAATAAATTTATTTTAAAGATTTTATACCACATTAAAATAACATTTGAAAATTATAATGCAAAGAAAATAAAATGAATAAATTTCAAGATCATTCAACTAATATAGCATAAGCACATATTAGCAACCCTGTAATCAAAGATGCAACTCAAAACTCATAGAAACCATTTAAATTCAAGACTTGGGACTAGTAATTGAGAGAAACACCATATAACAATTGACACAAAAAAACTTGGACAATCTTTATAGAATTCATTGATTGTATTAACTACTCAAAGTATACAAGTTTTGATCAGAATTCTCTCCCTTACAAAATGGTAGTACTAACTTTTATAAGAGGACAACGAAGTATATCAGTCAGTTATAAGATAAAAATGTAAAAGAAGTAGTTAAAAATATCATTCTTATACAAAGTTATAGAATACATTTGCTTTTCCAAAATGCACTGACCTAGAGGCGAATAAGACAACAAACTAGAATATGCCTTTATAAAAGAATATTCCATTTTCAAAATGCTACAAAGCTTTTCAAAATGGAATACTATTTAATTGGCTAGTGGGCCCTACATCTCAAAACTTACTACTATTGAAGGATGTTAATAGATTCTTGATGTTGTTTATTAATAAGTCCTAAATCCATAGTTTGCCTTAAAAGACATTCCTCCTCTTTTTCAACTAGAGCATTCAATTCTCTATCATTTTTGACCATGGCCTCTTTGATGCTTCTAGCCTTAGCTATCCTTTCTTTTGAACTAAGGATCATGTCCAAGTTCCTAATATTGTCTGCTCTAGATTGGCCTTGACTCTTATTTCTTATACCACCAAAGTAGCCTTATGTTTGAATTCATCATCTACAATGATTTCTAAGATAGTGGGTTTTGCAGAGTCAGTTATCATAGCCCAAGGAGTTGTTTAATCCTTTCTATTAGCTCCTCATCATCCTTTAAGAGTATATTTATTCCTTATTACCAATCATTCAAACTCTATACCTTTTCAATAACTATTCTTATAATTGTATTCAAATGTCCCAAACTAATGGTTTTGAACCTAAGAATCTATCTTCCAACCTATATATTGATTAACCCTATTATTTTATATTGTGAAGCTTGCCATTGGGCTATTAGACCCTTACCCACTGTATTTTAATGCACTAATGCACTCTACCTTAGCTTAATTATTTCCAATTCATCAAACATGTAAAAGAAAGATCCATCAAGTATATTAACCATCACCTCAAGCACTGATAAGATAGCCTATGTCTCCAAATTCTCCTTTTCCTTCTCTAGGTTATATATTATTTACTTCATGCCCTTGATGCCTAATCTAACTTGAGCTAAGTGAGCCTCATTTAGTTATTTAATGTCCTCTATATAGATGGAATTCTCACTAGGTCTCTAGCCTTCAACTGGAGTTAAGCCTAAATTTGGCTCAACCTTTTGAAATGTGAATTCTTTAGTCCCCATCATGGCCTTTCTATTTTTCATTCTTTTTAAGCCGATTGTCTTAGGATTGAATTATACAATGGTATTTAGTTATATATACTTTGGATGTTTAAAATCCTTCATCTTTATGTTGTTTGATGCTTTTGGAGAATTCATTTATATGATATCTAACCTTGTAATGGCCACTATTCTTCTCTCTCCTGATCCTTCATTAAAGCCCTTATGCATGGCTTGATATCCTCATGTACACCAATATTGATGGTTTAGGTTAGGACCCATGATTGGGCCAAGGAGGGGATCTTCTACATTTTCCCATAGATGAGCCAATCAAGGATGATTAGTTCATGAATGGGGTATTCATCATTGAATAAGTTAATTTCACTCATAGGATGAGTAAAAGTAAACTTGGGCTTCTTTTTCCCAATTAGGACCATTTCTAATTCTACCTTCTCTTTCTCAATGGTGCCACTAGGACTAGATCTAGGCTAACTTCTTTCCCTTTTTCTTTCTCAGCCTCCTCTATTTGTGGTTGTGTGTCTTCAACATGTTCCTCTTCTTCATCAGACCCATATGCCTTAGCAAGGACCTTGAGGGCATCTTCCACTATCTCATCAAGCTCTAAGGTAATCATGTCTAGGAATTTAATTAGGGACTTTGGTCTTTGAGGTAGGGCTAAAGATGATGGTCCCTCACCAGGTCTCTCTTCTAATTTTTCCTTACTAAGACCTTATGTAATTTATGCTTGGATTTATGGCACTTCCATTTTTGGTTACTCTTGAGGGGGCCTAGAAGCTCTAGGAAATAAATGGTATTGTAGAGGTCCCATTTGCCATATGTCACCTAGTGGCTTCTCATTACTGGTCAGTCTACATTCAATTTTGACATTATGTCTTTTGAACCTAGTAAATACCCCCTCAAAACTACTAGCCTTGACATGTAAAGTGTCATAGGGACCAAGTCTATATGTTCATAAATTGGTCTGGGTAGTTGATTGATTATTAAATGCTTGGTTATCTTGTCATTAGGGTCCCACTACCTTAGATCATCTAGCTGAAATTTGAAGGAGCCTCTATGTTCATAAATAGTTTCTACATGTTTCCAATCTTGTAAAATAGTTCTACCAATTATCAAAGGAAAAGGATGGAGGAGGCCTTTCCTTTTTTACTTGCATACTCCATCAATGACATGAAGAAGTTGATATGTAATTTCTTGCTCTTCTAATTTGGTGGAAACATAGATAGGCAACTTCTAAGATTGAATCAAAATTCCTTCACTTCTAATCATAGTACAATCTAGATACAACCAAATATAACCCATTATATCTACATATTTATTGATTAAAGGGCTAATCCTTGGCATGGGAATCCCTATAATATATTATAGTAAAGTAGGATAAACACAATCATAAATGAAATACATGTTGTGTCTATATTTTAAAATAATGGTGGGAGACTTTAAATATACCCTCAGGTGACCAATTTTTTTATATAAGGTATATTAGTGGAGGCTAATAAGGCATATAGTAGATAGGACATCATAAAGAACTGGTTATAAGTTTTATTCTTAATGGTTGTAAATTATCATTCTAAATATATGTTCATCATCTCTTTAATTTAGGGAGTGATCTCTTTATCTACCATTAAATAGACATAGGATACCCAAATCTTATTGGCATATGTGGTGTATGAGGCCCTGGATATTCTATTCAATAGAGTCATAATTACCCTAATCCCCTATATAAATTAGGAAAATAGGATTCTTCCTATAGGGTCATAGATTGCATGGTTCCATTAGAGTAGCTATGTACTAAGGATGGTGTCTAAATCATTCTTACAAATACATTATTTGATGGTGGGTAAACCCACCTAGGGTTTTCCTAGTTTGTAATATCTTTCAAAAGACAATGGGGAAATGTATGTAATTATCCTATATCTTCCTTCATGAATTATCTAGTCTTGTTTGATTCTATAATATTTAAAAATGGGAGAAAGGATATTAATACAATGGAGTACCTTGGATTTAGCATCAACATCGTAGAGACTAGGCATTTGGACTACAACCAAGTTATAGTATCTTCTATTTATGGTGGAAATATTTTGTTCCTCCTTCATGATGGCTTTCATCTCCTAAATGGTAAACAAGAGCTCAAACTAGTTCCTATTTCCCATGTTTAATGTTTTAGTGTCTAGGTTTATGTCTTTGAAAACCCTTCCCTCATTGTCTATGGATAGATATAGATCTGTCACATCCCTTTGTTGTTGCTTCTAAGCTTCCATGGCTTAACATACTTGAAAATTGCTCATAATCAAATAGAAAATTGTCTCTATGTTGATTCTTCTCACTAAAACTAAAATTAAACTCATTTTAGCTTAGTTGTGATCAATTTGAGCTCAAATTAGGGCCTTTTATGCAAGTTTTAGGGCCTTTTAAAGCTTTAATGGTGATGACTTATTCAAACTTAGGCTCATTCATGTTTTAGATTTGATTTTTAACTTTGATTTTATACGTTTGAAATTTTCATCGCACAAAATCTTCTATTTTATCATTTTGTGCTTGTGTGATGCTTATTTAGCATCTATCTAAACACTTTTGCAACATTTTTCATAAATGTCTTCAAAGCACTAGCCATTGTTTTTTAAATTTGCACTTTTATTTCATGTCATTAGATCTTTATCTAAGGATCAATGCAGGACATTGATTTTGATCCTAGATATCACATGTTATTGGCCATCTTTGCATCTAGCCTCATGGTTATGCCATTTGGCATGCTCATGAGCTTTTTTGAGCTCTATATCCTTTACCAATCATATATCAAACATGCATCTACCATGTGTCAAGCCTGTTAGATCTTGGATATTTATTGAATAGTCTTTAATGATTTCACACCATTGGATCATCTGGTCCCAATGAAGCACAACCCATTTATCCTACAAGATGCATAAAATTTAATAAGTGCATGGTCATAGAAAGGAAATTAGGATAAAATATTTTAAGATAAGTTTATTTAATTTCAATGAACATGCCATAGACTTAGGCTAAAATATTTTATGTTAAGTTTTAAATCATGTTATCAAATGGCCCTTGAAATGATATAAATCATGCCGCTTTGTCTAAGTAAAATATTTGAAGAAGTTGAATTTGATGGTCTTGTGGGCATAAATGATGGCCTTATGGATGTCAAATGATGTTCATGATAATGTGAAATTTAATCTCATGAAATTATTTAGGTTTGGTGGGCTTAAAGTTGATGGTCTCATAGATGTCAATGATAGCCTCATGGGCATCAAATGATGGTCATGAGAATGTCAATTTTAAGATCATTAAATTCTTATATTCCATAGATCTCAAATTTGATTCAATCTGTCTGATCAAGATCCATGATGGAGTGAGATGCATCTGATCATGATTCAAGTAAGTGTATGCCATTGGTTTAGGTTTTTGTTAACATTAAGCTTTGTATGCAAAGAGTTCTACATGGTGGCTTTGTAGGGCTCCCAAGTTTTGACACTATTAACCATGGGTATGACCTGTGGGCCATTGATCTTTGTCTAAGTTCCTAAGATGGTGACACTTGTCATCCTCAGAGGACTCCTTTCAGCCTTTAACATTTGAACATTATCCTCACTTCATTCAATCAAGATCCATGTTGGAGTGAGAATTATTGGATCTGTAAAAGGTAAAATTATTTAAGTTTGGGCTCAATATGATAAGGACATAGGCTAAAGTGTTAAGATTAAGGTCTCATTCATGTTATAAAATATGATGGGGCCTTAAGATTAAGACTTTAGGCTAAATAGGTAATAAACAAGACCACAATAGAGAAATTAAAAGGGACCCTACCAACATGAACATTAGACTTAGTTAGAAATAAAGGAAAATAAAAGGAAAATAAAAAAGGATCAAGTAGGGATTTTAGGTTAAGGTCTAATCATGTTAATAAATATGACCAAGCCTTAACATGAAAATTAAGCTTGAGTCCAAAGTAATTTGAAATATTTTGACCATTTTTCTCCTACCAAATTTAAATTTAAACCAAGGACTTAAGCTAGGTTTTCTTAAGGAGGGTATTTACAACGTGAATCTAGACATAAATTTTCATAGACCATAGGCTAGTAAAAGCCTAAATGAAGATAAACTATGAGGATCTAAGCATGATCCATTCATAAGGGCTCCATGAAACCTATAATTTATCACATGAAGATAAACTATTAGCAACCTTAGGCAACATTAAATAAAAACCATAAACTAGTAGGATAACTTTAACAAAGTGGATGATCTTCAAATTCTAATAATGTTCAAAACATGCCATGTTTTTAGTGTTATGGTTCAAAGTATCTCAAATGTTCCAATTTTCAAAAAAAAGGGGGGAGGTTGAATTAAACAGAACTTCAACTAGGATAGGATATGTGCTTAGTAATAATCATATATTTTGGTGTGATTTAGACTTTTGAATATTTCCTTTTTCCTTTTAATAATTTTTTTATATTTAAATCATTTATATTTTACTTTTTATGGATTTTCTATATTCCTCTTCTATATGAAATTTTGAAACCAAACATGGGTGTTAAAAATGATGATCACTAAATAAATTATAATTGGTAGCTAGGAAAAATAACTTATAGAGTATGGTGTCTAAGACTATATTACTTTCACATTAGAAAAGAGGGTTATCTTGAAACTAACCTTGGTATTCCCATAGTGACATGGAATAGTTGAAAGGATGAAATTAAATATGGAATGACTGACCCACTTCAATTCATAAAAATAAATGTGTAATTTTAACATGGTACATTGATAGGTAATTATGAATCATCATCATAAATAATAGTGTATACGAGTGGAAACATTGAAATATAATATTAGTGTCATTACAAAAAAATATTATGGCCGAATTTAAGAGCATCAAGTCAAAACTCTCAGCCATTTCATTTTTTTTCATGGAAGACTCTTAGCTAAGGTTGTACAAAAAATATTATTTGTGATATAGGTCTGATTTTATCCAAGGTATTACATTTTAAATAAAAAATACAAACCAAATAGGTGTAAAAATGAACTTTATAGTAGATAATAGTATTCTATGAGGATGTCTTGGTCATATCTAAGGCATTACGCTTTGAATCACAAAAGGAAAAACCAAAGAGGTGTAAAAAGTAATTAAGTTTGTAAGATTATAAATCAAAGAGTCAAAATAAATTTGAAGATTTATGGAGGAAATGAAAAATATAGAGATAAATATTAATGAATATGGCTAGGTCTTATCCACAGTCTTATGTTGTAACTCATAAACTAATATATAAATGAAGGAATGTAGATAGAACAAAGGCATAATGATAGTATATTTTAGCTAAGTATACTAAAATTGATGTAGTGCTACACTTTGGGAAGCTTTGAGAAACCTAAATGAAGTATCAACACCATAATATGTAGAAATTATGAAAGATTTGTAAGATAATAATGATAATTTAAGAAAAATATTTATTTAAGGAATGAGCATTATTAGGATTTTTAAAAACATGTCCTTCATTAGTTTGTAATTTTTAGGTACTAGGACTAATAATTTATTTAATGAGGTAAAGACCCCACCATTTTTGGGTGTACTTTCATTATTTGGTGTGGGTATAATATAGTTTAAGGACTAAGTCACTAATATGAAAGGTACAAACTTTGACCTTTTTATTATGTTATTTTGTAATTTGAGCTTTGTATTGGTGATTATGTTGTAAATCACCCATATGATGCTCATTAAGAATGTCTAAAGAATAAATATGGGCCTCATGAAGTTATTCAATGGGAATAATTTCATGAAGAGAAATGTGTAAGGAAAGTAGCTCAAATTATAAAGGTAACATAGATTAAAAAATGTATACTAATAAAAATGGTTTTACCCTATTAATAGTATGAATGATAGTGTGATATGTCTAGAATGAAGGACAAATTTTGATATGATAATCATAATGAGAATACTAAGTTCTCTTTTTCAATAATTTATTAAGAATTTTTTTAGTGGATTTTGATTTCCATTGCATTGAGGATGGTAGGTTTGGATAATTTGTGGGTGATTTTAAATTTAGCACATAATTTTTACTATCTTTATTTTTGAAATTCTTTCCATTGTTTGAAATAATGCTGTGGGAGATTTCAAAGTGAAAAAATATCTTATTATGTATGAATTTGGATATAGTGATTCCCATGACATTAACAAAGGGCATATCATTGACCCACTTTTTAAATAGTTAATCTCATGATGATGAAGACATGATCATCTTGAGAATGAGGTAATTTATTGATGATATTTAATCCCTGGATGGAAAATTTCCATAAAAATTCTAGTGTTTGGATCTTAGCTAGATGGGAGTGAATAATATATCATACAATTGTTAGGGTTTACACTTGATATCAAATGTGTTACATCATTTTCAAGTGTGGGAAAAAATTATCCCATGTGTAGGAATTTATAGGATGTAGCACATCTACTATGGTGACCACTACAAATTATCCCATGTGCTTAGAGTCTTGTAAATTAAGATTTGATGAAGGTTTTTGATATTTCAAAGTTGAAGGTTTGGAAAATTTTCTCTTCTTAGAAGCTTTGAGATAATCAAGACAACATAGTTTAATCATGACACCATGATCAAAGTCATCCCCTAACATGAAATAAACTATAAATTTATAATCTAATGAAATTTCTCATGATATTGACCAATTTTAGCATGGAATCAAAAAAATATTAGGGTCATACCATTATGATAGGTGCATTATTGTTATAAATGACATGTTTAGATGGAGATAATAGTTTTATTATTTTTGACACCATCAAGGGTAGTTGATTATCTAATTTGACTACTCCTATTTTTATTTCAAGGGATATATATTGAGAATTTATGCTAGTGACTATGTTAGTGGAAGTTTGGTTAGATTACTTAATTGAGTTAGTGATGGTTCAAATTGATTCATAAATAATTCTAGTCATTTAGCTTTATCAAGTGCCTCTTTTAAAGTTTGAGGAGAAAAGATTTTAACTTTATATTAAAGAGAATGTTTTAAGGAAATAATAAATAATTGAAAGATATTTTTATCACTCATGTTATGATCTTCCTTGTGAGAGTGTTATTTCCATATTTTGATAAAAGTATGATCAAATTCAATAGGTAATTATTTATCATTGATGAAGTAACTAAGATAGTTTTTAGGAATATCATTTTGTTGAAATTATTTAATTAGAGAATTTATGAGATCATATACATTCCATATGGAATGTTGGGGAATGTGGTTATACCATTTTAAATAATCTCCCATAGGAGTTTTTACAAGAAGTTTAATGGTAGCAAAGGCATTGGTTTCGACCCAATTCTTATATACGTTCTTAAATGATTTAAATAAGATAGTAAGGTCTTTAGTTATATCATACTTAATATTTGATATAAATTTCATATATCTATGGACACAATGAATGGAGATAATGTTTTATTTTAGATATTTTGAAGTATTTTGTTATGAACGATAGGTTGAGAGATGATATTCCCATTAGCATCTCTAAGAGAAGTAGGAATAAAATTTTGGATATTTTGTGGCATGACAATATGGGTTTGAATTTCCATTTATAAGATATGTTTTTGAATTTGAGATCATCTAAGAATTCTTAGTGGTTTACATAACATTCATTTATTTAACCATTCAATCAAGAATTTGAGTCATGTGTGTGTGTGTGTGTGTGTGTGTGTGTGTGTGTGTGTGTGTGTGTGTGTGTGTGTGTGTGTGTGTGTGTGTGTGTAGTGGTATAAGGTGGAATGTTAGTGATACTAGGAGGGGTAATCTAGATAGTAGTGATGGGAGGGTTTCCTATAGGAGGGTTACATATGGGAGGGTTCCTTCTATTGATATCAATTGATCTAATATTAAATTAAGGTAGTTTAAATAAGGTATCATTTAGGGTAGGATCATATAGATTATAATTGTATGCGATGTGGACTATGTTGCATTCTATTTATCTACATGAGGGTTGGGATTAGTTGTTCCATAAGGGGATATCCTCTTGAGTTTCTAAGGTAAGTAAGAAATAAACACCCTTATACAATATAAATGGATTGAGGATATCAATAAAGAATCCTAATGGGTGATTTCATGATGCTAATCAATGTGGGAAGAGAAATAATAAACTAGAAGGTTTAAAAAGAGAAAAATGAGTAAAATGAACTAAGTCAGCTAGGATCAACAAGATTGACCATATTGATCTAATGGGTTATACAGGTATTAAAAAATCAAACTAAGTTAGCCAAGACCTCTAGGGTTGACTAGGTTGATATGTAATAGGTTAAAATATGGAATAATAGCTAAAAATTAGACTACATCATTTAGGACTTATAGGGTTGACCAGGTTCAACTAGTGAAATTTGGGGAATTTTGAAAAAGTAACTAAAATTGGATTAGGCTAGATAGGACTTATAGGGTTGAATAAGTCAATACTATATAATCAATTGAAATATAAAATAATAGTTGAAAATTAGACTAGATCAACTAGGACCTATAAGGTCAACTAGGTTGATCTAGTGGAATTTTGGGAAATCGTCAAGTATAGCTAAAATTTGGACCAGGTCTACTATAACCTACAAGGTGGACTAGGTTGATCTAATGTAATTTGTGGAAGTCTTGAGATGGAGACAAACTAGGTCAGGATAGTCAACTTTGTTGTAAAATTAGAAATAAATAAAATGTTTAAATCTAAGTCAGGCTAGTTGACTTAGTTGTATGGGTAGAAAATATATAAGATGCTAAAATCCTACTAAGTTGAGCTATTTTACTTAGATGTATAAGCATGGAAAGATAGATATTTTGAAAGCCTACTAAGTTGAGTTGGATGACTTATTTGTATAGGAAAAAAACTTATATAATTTTTAAATCCTTTTAAGTCAAGTTAGTCAACTTAGTTGTATAGGTATAAATAAAAGAAGTGTTAAAACCCTACTAAGTCAATCTAGTCGACTTAGTTGTATATCTAGAAAATAGACATAATATTGAAATCCTACTAATTCAATTTGGTCAAATTATTTGTGTAGGAAATAAAATCATAGATAAACTAGGTTAAGATGGTTGAATTAGTTGAATCTAGAAAAATTTATGAATATGAGTTTGGATAAAATAAATAGACTGAGTCAATCTTGGTTGACTTTGTTTGTTCACACACTATCAAATATATTAACACTAATAAATCTAGTCAAAACAAACAACATAACTATATTAATTTTAGTTGATATAATTTATAATATAATAATGAATAAAAATCAATTAGTGGGAAATATAATTTTATAACTAATAATGTTAACTAATTATCTAAAAAGAATATCAAGAAATTATACTAAAAGGTTTTGATTAATTTTTAGGCTTCCAAAGATACTTGATTGTTTGTTGGATAGTTTCAACCCAATGTTTTAGAGTGCTAACTATGGAGTAAGTACCATTCTCATATCCAATTAAACATATATTCAATAGTAACCTATAACTAACTTCTTTGAATTAATAGATAGCCAATGCACCATAATATCAAATGGATGGGTGGATTCCTAAGGTTCAATTTAAATGTAAATCCTAGGCATTTTTGAAATACCATGAGGTATGTGGAAACTAAATACTATATTTATCTCTATACTATGGATATGATTATTGTGTCAATCCCTTCATAACATGATATTTGTAAATGATATACAAACACCGTAAATAGAGTATCACATAACCCTTCACAAAAGTAGCTATTTAAATCTAGACAAAGTGAAAATAAAGGAAAAAAATCAAGTTTTGAAAATTATTTTGCAGTTTCATTATGTAAATAAATTGGTAGTCAACATTTTTCAAAGAAAATATGAGATTAAATTAGTAATAAATCAAAGTGAATTTCCTTACTTATGTTAAAAAATAAACATAGAATAAGGTCAGCTAAGTTGATCTAGTTGAAAATATAACAAAACACAATTGGACATTTCAACTAGTCTATTATGAAAATATACTGAAAAAAATACATGCATCTGGGTCGACGTAGTTTATTTGGTAGAGAAACCAAGCATAGAAGTAAGTTGGCTAGGTTGACTTAGTTATTTATGTGATATAGTTTTGAAAAACTATAAAGTTGGTAAAAACATAATAGATATTGAAGTTTTGAATAATTTTTTTGAAAGACAAAAATGATAAATTGAGATAAATAAAGGATATTTTAAATATGAATCTAGTTATAATAAACCTAAATAGTATAACTAGGTCGACCATGTCAACCAAGTTCATTGACCAAGATTGTTAAATATTTATATATTTTTTGTATTCTCCTAGCCTACTTAGGTCTTATAGAGATAAAAATATAAAAGATGTAGAGGTTAAACAAGGTTGACTAGGTCAACTTAGTCTATAGAAGGCTAAAAATTAGAAATAGTGAAATGAAACTATGCCAACCAATGTGATCAATTTTTTTTTTAAAAAAATTAAATACTACCAAAATGAACTAGGCTAAATAGATAGACTTACTTGGTTATAACTAAAAAATCTAAGAATAAGAAACATAACTAGTTGACTAGCACGATCTATTTTATTATAAAGGAAACCTAAAATAGAAGACAAAACAAGATTGACCAATGTGACATAGTTGACTTTAGATCCTAGATATAAAAATAGAGGAAATGAATAAGTGAACCAACATAACATGATAGTTTTTTATGTAATAAAACCTATAACCAAAGGACAAAATTAGGTTAACCAACATGACCTAGTTGACTACGAATATTAAACTTGAGAAGAAAGGTTAAGACTAGATTGAATAACATGATCTAGTTGACTGTAAATGAAAAATTAAACATATAAAGGTTATATTTCATGTTGGGTTCACCAAAATGTATGTAAAAAATTAATATGGATCTAAAACATATCTAACTTAGTAAGGCTAATATCTAAAAAATTAGTCAACTAACATAAATTATAATACTATTTATATCAGTAACGTAACTAAATTAGATCCAATAAAGGTAACTAAGGTATATATTACCACATAACACCAAAGGAGAGGGTTCCAAAGACTATAGGAAAATGATACTATGAAATAACCCTAGCTAGGTCTAAGTACATAAAATAAAATTAATATAGTGTTCATTAAAGCGTGTTGCATAAAGGGGGATGGTTAAACAAACGAAAAAACAAGGGACCATAGTCAACAAATCGGGGCCTAAATCACCTAAAGTGGAAGATGATGAGAAAATAAGACCCCATATGTATATTAAGTTTAAGTATAAATGTAATATAATCAAGGATTTATACATTAAACACATGACTTTATATAATATATATCTATAAAATAAAATGAGTTAGGAATACTTACATTTGGGTGAACCTGTCAAGCCTCAACATCTCCCTTGGAAAATGGTGATTAAAATGAGGTTTTTATGGATTTTTAAGGATAAAACTATATAAATAATCTCTATGATAAAATAACCATACTCTTCATTCAATACTTCACACAAGACAAACCATCTTCCCTCTAAGGTAAACCCTAAACAATGGCTTCTTCAAAATAGAGTTAGAAAAATTGTGAACTATAATGATGTGAAAATAAATTTTACTCTCTATTTTATTAAAATTAGCATTATATTTTTATCAATTTATGATTACTAACACTTCTATAAATATATTACAGGGTCAACCAAATGACCCAATTTTAAGAAAAGAGTTACCATTATGCCTCAAACTAAGTTAGTCAAGCTAACTTTATTTTGTAATGTGTACTTAATATTTATAACAGGGTTGACTTAGCTAAAATTAGTATAAAAGAGGATTTTTAATTATTTATGGGATATTTTAAAGTATAATTACCTATGTAAGTGGATAAATAGGGTTTGGATTACTTAGGGAGTTGGATAAGTAATATTTGTAATGGGTTTAGATAAAGATAGAGTTGACCAATAATATTGTGAAGCACCAATGGTCTACCCACCCATTTCTTTGTGAATCCTTTAAGGTGTGCACTTATAGATATCAAAACATGACAATGTCAAACAAGAGAGAAATCATTAGTAAATTATAAAGTTTAAAAACCTTGTGTGTATACACAATGCATATTGTCCATTGGTAGTTTACTTTGGAAATGAGGCTTACTAGCTAAATCATTGAAGATAGGTTCAAAACTAAATATTAGATAACTGAAGAGGAAAATTGGATTGTGATCATGCACTAATGTCATTAAAATGTGATTTAATCCAATGTCATCAAGAATAATATCTCTCAATCACACAACCCAATTATCTACATAATCTATCCACTCTCACCTAAGCCAATTTTTGTAGCCATATTACCTAAAAATGAATTAGTGTGAAGGCCATTGAGGGTAGTGAACCACTTTCACTACTCAATGGAGACAACTATTGTATACAAATAAAATATCAAACAATGTATATTGATGAGAGTAGTGCATGTATAATATGAATGTGTATCTATAATTTGGTGCATTTAAATGACATATGGACCTATGATGTGTCTCAATCTGAATTATATGTCAAAATATATATTCTAATATGTAAATGTGTACAATATCTATCAAAAAATTTAAAAATCATGTCTCAAATCTATGTAAATTTCTAACTCTATATTATGATGTCCTGAATGTATAGATGAATCATGTAAACTGTATCAAATTCTATTAATTATTCCAGCTTTGTGTGTGTGGACTCATGTCTTTATGACATCCACCCACTAATATAACCCCCATTTTCAAGTGAGTGTAATGATATATGATATTTACCTTATCTCAAAAAGATAATAAATCATGTTATATTTACATCAATTATTTAGTAAATAAGCATATAATGGAATCACTTCTAAGTAAATGTATCAATGAAGCTCACAATTAAAATATAACAATCCATAAGATGCATGATATGGATCATGGTAACATATACAAGTAACAATAATAATCTCAAAAAATAATTTATCACACACACAATAACACTCAATGTCATGCAAAAGGGGTTTAAGGAGATTGTAAATAAGGGGCATGTTAAAATTTCAAATGCTTAAATAGAAGGACATATTTAAATGTCTGCACACTAGATAAATAAAACTTAGGGCATGAGTAACCATAAGAAATGAACATGTTCAAATGTTCCAAATTCTAAATAAGATAGAAAACAAGTATACTTAAATAAGCCAAATGATAATATGAATATGTGAAATATAAGAAACTAACAAAAACTTATCATACTAATTATTACATATATGGTGTTGATGATCAACATTCCCTTGTTCTCAAAATGGGGAGCCTCCTTTCTTCAATTTTTAAAAATGCCCAAGATGGTAAGCATATCAAATCATTTGACTACATAGACAATTCATTTAATACATCTAAATTTTTTGGTTAATCATTAATTTTGAAATAAGGATTGATACTTATAAATATTCAAATTATTACAAGTCTTCATTATGTTTTATTCGATAATGAATTATTGACCATGGATGGTTTAATGATGTGTAGATAGGATTTTGTTAAGGAAGCATGACATGACTCTCTAATAGACATAAACACAACAAGATTCATTTATTTTTATTGAATTAACATTATGTTGTGTTTAAGGAATTTTCTCACAAATTTTTTCTTTAAACTTGTTTAAATTTGCCTAATATTGGAAATGATGCCTTTAAGAAGCTAACTTAGTTTCTTGATTAACCTTGCAATATATCAAATTAAAGTTGTAATTTATGACACCTCATATGATGTCAAAGTTTAGAGTATGGCCTAAAAGGATATATGTCCATCTCACAAAGACTTTCAATGCCTTAAGGATTCATTGTATCATGTCCAAGACACCTAGAGCAAATCTACCATGTATGTGAGCAACATGGAATCATCTAGAGGGATCATAAGAAGATATCTATTGCAATTAAAATCTTAGTGCTACATGTCAAGATATTATCCCCTACAACTGATCTCATATAATATAATCTACCATGCACCCCCCATACATCCTATCATAGTGTAAAATCCCATGAGATGCCATTGTATGTCTCAACAACAACCATCTAGACCCAAGTGGCCTTTTGAGGTGATACATGTCTCCCTAGGTTCATTGTGACCACATGTTTGCACCATGTTTTATCCATCCAAATCTCATGAGATCTCATAAGGCAAACGTGTAGTTGTACCTAAGCTATTTGATCAAGGTTTGGTGACATATATTTGTTTAACATACCTTTCGAGAATGACACTTGGTATAAGAATAAACAAAAGCCCTTAAAATGGTGTATGTCCCCTTTGGGCTTTCATGATGATGCCACACATCATTCCCACACTATTTTTATCTAAGATACATGAGATAACTCTAAGAGGGATGCATGTATCTACCTAATCCATATGATCATCACCAACTTGTTGATAAAAATCTTTTCAAAAGAGACACCTAGCAAGGAAAACCATGATTGCCTAGGAGAGTGACATGTGGAATTCTTATGGCTAATTAGAATTAAAAATCACCACCTGAAAGCACACTATGATTTAAGAGTCACCATATGGTGAGATATAAATGATTCATCATGTAAAGATACATTTTGAGAATTTATGAGGCAATCCAAAGGTGCATTATGTCTAGATTTCAAGTCAACAAGGTAGCTTAGTCATATTTAGGCTATGTGAGTACTTTGATAGATATAAGGTGGTAGCCACATGTGAAAAGGTGGAAATATTTATATTTAAAGATAAAATTGATGGAAAATAAAATTCAAATTAAATCTAAATCAAATTATGGTGTAATTAATTTCTAAAAGCAATAGTTCAAAGATTATTTCAAATATATGCAAGGTTGACAAACTCATCATTAAAACAAAAAGAACTAGGATTACCATCAACATTTTATTAATTAAAATGTTCATTTAAAAGGATACACAATCAATGATTATTTTATTTTCATCTAGATGCTATATGTATTTGCTATCTGTGTTGTTTACACTATCATAGTTTGACAATTGTCAAGCCATTATCCTATTGCACTCCCAACCACAATTATCAAAGATTGAAGGTTGTAAAAGGATATAAAAGGACATTGATTAATAGTTAAAGAATTATAAGAGATGGAAAAATTAGGTCCTAATCTAGATAAGATTAGTTCTTTAGACAATGATGACTTTTTTTTTCAAAATGGTACTTTTGTCATCTTCAAAGATACTAAATTTATTATTGAGGCCATAACATCTAGTGACATGAATTATAATAAAATATATTTTAATGTATAAGTAGATAGGGTTGTTTATGAGAATGAAATAATGCCTCATATAATCCAACTAGCTTCCAATATCCTTACCATCAATGTAGTCAATCTTCACAAGGCTACAACTAAGCTATAGGTCATGCCATGCACTAACCTAGTTTACAATATTTTTGGGTGTTCAAAGTGTGAATATGGGTTTCTTAAGTCATTATCCCAAGGTATCCCTATTGATTTCATAGTAGGACCAAGCTTCAAGAAGTACCACGACCTTCCCTCACCATAGATAGAATACAACCAGGTGGTCATCAACAATTGGTATAAAGTGTACTCCTTAGAGAAGGTCTTAGCTTCATGGGTGATTGACCCAATAAGAGATATTTTCATGGATGATCAAGGAAAATTTCCTATAAAAATATTTATACAACGAGTTATAATTTTGCTATCCCTCCTAAATATAAAACTTGGTAGTCCACACATTGCTTATGTGGACATAAAGACTATTCCATTGCTATAAATCATCTTAGAAGACTAGTAGATTCCCCCACTTAGGGAAATTATCAAAAATAACTTGGTGTATGTAATAAAAGACACTTGAATTAATTGTGCCCCCTTTTTTAATGATTAGCTACTTATTAGATTAAATCTATGTAACTCCTCAATTGGGTTAGAGTTCATGGCATCTTGAGCATCAATAGTTTGTGCCTCAACTCTTCTTTGTAATTCATATTCATAGATTTAGATGAAATATAAGAGTGATTAAATAATATTTATACCCAATGGTTTACTGATTAACCACTAAATATGAGATGTAGAGGGTTTTCCTTGAAAACAAGAAAACATTGAGGGATATGGGTACCTACTGGTTATACCTAGATTACACAGTTATAAAAATAGGAGTGATGGTAACCCCTCTTAGACTACCAAGGTTTATATAAATGAAGCTAGCTAAAGAATAAATGGCCTATCAACTTCTATATGGATTTTATGGGGTATTCAAGAGTAATAATAAAATGGACCCTCATAAGGTTCCTTAAAAATTGGGGAGGAATAAAATTAATAGGTGACATGATATTATTTTAATTACTAGTCATAGGAATTTATACCTATTTCCTAAAGATGAATTCAAGACATGAGATCCAAATAACATTATTACAAATAATATATTCAAACTCAATAAATATGTAGCAATGAGATACAAACATCAAGAAGAAGTCCATGAGTGGATATATAGAGATGCTATGAATGATGAGGTGGTGCTCTAAAATGGTACAAAGAAGAACATTGAATTGGAAACGAGACTGGATAGGGAGAAGGAAAAGTAGGATATTTCTAAGTCTCATCTAGCACCAATACAGGGTAAAATTTTTGATGTTAACTATAAGGAAGATCAAGATGAAGAAGATGAATACAACATTCCTCTTTTTATGAATAGACCAAATAGACCTCCATGACTTGCCACTTTAATAACTTAGGACTTACCTCCAAGATTTTAGCAAGGAGGATCTATCTGTCATCTTGACCCCTCCCAAGGGCCCATAATAATCTTTGCATCTATGATGGGAGCTACTCTAGAAATCTTAGACCATGTTGACCCTATTGATATTGACCTTGATGAAATGGAATGAGGCATTGAGCTCTCTATGGAAGAAGTACAAGTAATGGTTAGTAGAAACATTTAAAAGGTATGAAAGAGAAAAAGGGAGCCTAAGATCACTATGAGAGGAATAATAACCCCTCTACTAGGTTTAAAATCAACTAATCCCTCTCCAATAAGTGATCCATCTACTACTATTATTACCACTAGCATACCATATCCTACCCTTGGAATACAAGCTCTCAATGTAAGTGCCTTTCCAATGCATTCCTTTCCAATTGTAAGTATATTTCAAACTACTTATGCTTTTTCATTTGATCCTCTTACCATTCTTCCTCCACTTGCTCTAGTATCATTAGTAACTACTCCTACTACTACTACTCAATATTTTGTTGATACTAGCCTAATCCAAGCTAGAGGTTCCTTAGAATTTATGATCCCACATTTC
Source organism: Torreya grandis (assembly GCA_037957365.1). NCBI lineage: Eukaryota > Viridiplantae > Streptophyta > Pinopsida > Cupressales > Taxaceae > Torreya > Torreya grandis. The sequence continues at coordinate 1,563,622 of JARHVA010003434.1, forward strand.
CTTTCTCATGCCATTAAAATTATTGTATCTTCATCAGGAACTAATGCTATCCAGGTTGTTAGTTCTACTTCTTCCCAGGTAGAAATAACTAGTGCAACATTTGCTATTGGCTCCCCTATATCATCAAGGTCATTAATACCCATTTTAAAAAAAAAATCACCTTTCTAACAACACCTTTACCTAAATCCCCATTAAATATTTCTATGGTTGCAAAGGTGAGTGTGCCTCCAAAATTTCCTTGATTTATTTTAAACATGGGCCTTACAAGAGCCCTATTTGGCACACTTGGGTAGATAGACCTAACAAACTTGCCACACTTTTTTTATACATATCTAGCCTCTACCTCAAATACACCACCTTCAACAAATCCAATTCCTACTATTATCCCAAATTGGGTAAAGGATATTATATTGAAAATAATATAAGAAATACCTTAGGTAGTCCTATATATACCATAAATTAGCATGAAATTTTATGCTACTATAGGTATAATGAAAATATTGGTAAGGAGGTAGGTTGAGCAATCCAAGTCTAGATTATTTTTGGATCATGAAAGTGAAGAGTCCCTCTTCACTTCAACAAAGAAGAGGAATGTTGGCCCAGGTGAAGTGGATGAGTATGTAGAGGACCATGTGTCCATAGTCTAATATAATGTAGAATCCACAGTGGCCTTAATTAAATGTATATATTAGGGGATGAAGATATTGAGAGAATAGGAATTTCTTATAGTGACAGAGAACACCATAGTCTAAATAATAAATGTAGTCATCAATGTCTTCAATTTATACATGGTCATGAAGAGAAGGAAAGAAGATACGACTATATAGTTTAATGTTGTCATTAAATATGACAAAAAACATGTAATCTATGATGCCAAGTTGGAAAAATTTTCTATAGTTGTGAGGAACAACAAGTTCCCAGATCTTAAGACATTACCACTTGAAGTCATCATCCTGGCACAAACTATAATGATGAACAAAAGGAGGATATTGAAAATGTGGTTAAATTAGGTTAAGGATATAACTAAATCCTTAGAAAAAATAGAGTTCATGGTTTCCCTCTTTCTAAAGGATTCTATGGTTAATAGGGTGACCAATCCTGATGGTAGCTCTATGGATGACTAGGAGTTCAAGGCTCAAATGTAGGTATTTGAAAAAAATTCTAATTAGACATAACCAACTCCAAGAATGCCACTGAGGTGATGAATATTATGGCTTTTAATAACCAAAGTCTAGAGAGAGCTAAGGTTATTGAAGAAGTGTTGAGGTATGTACTTCTAGAGCATCAAAGGCTTATTCAAGAGATGCCTAAACTATTTCAGCCTATGATCCTAGATTTTGATCAAATTGACTAAGACTAATTAGCATGCACTAAAGTATTTGACAAGGGAAGAAGAAGAGAAAAAAAATGCAATAGTAAGCACCTTAGTAACCTCCTCTAGGGCCCTAATTAATATTCAATTTTTTTTATAAATTTAAATTTGGAATATTCCCTTGTAATATGTGGTAGTTTAGCTACAGACCACTTGGCTATATTTGGGAATATTTTAATGGGCCCACTTGAACTTGAACAGGAATTTTGAGGCCTATATATATGGGTGGACACTCCTCATTATAAAATGGAGGAACAATTGTTAGAGAATTAATACAAAAGAGTCAAAAATCTATGATATTATCTGAGTGCTTTATTGTATGTTCTATAGTTTCTACTTCTCATGATTTAGAGAAATAATGGTTTATTTTTTGCTGACTAATCTATAAATAATATCAATATATGCATCTATTGGTTTGAGTTTAGCACTAGGATAACAAATCTATGGGTTTATGTGCTTTATTTCATCTTAATTTTAGTTGAATGTGCTTATGCAATTTAATGTGAATGAGTAACTTTCATGCAACATATGCTCTTATATATATGCATTTCCTTTCCTTTTAAGTTTTGAATTAATTAATTTGGCTTTGATTATTACACTAGGGTCAGTGAATGCTAGTTTTATATGTTACTATCATAAAGGTTAGAATAATTGATGCCTATAACCATCTGAAGCAAACTTTATTTTTTGCCTTACCCTACATACCTTTGGATTTAACCCAAGAGTCACTTTATTTTAGCTCATCCTATAAATATTCATGGTTTATTTGTGATTGGGAAATAATTTGGAAAATTTTATAGTAATTTCACAAAGATTAGTAAGAAATAAAGTGTCACTATGTATAATCTATTATCCCTAAAACAAGATTTTCTTACAGACTTATAAGTGGTGGCCATATCTCTAATGTTTTTCTATTTTCAATAGTATTTGTATAAAAAACTCAAGACCTAAGTCTTTCATAACTTAAAATTGAGTTTATTACTTTCCTCTCATTCCTTAGTGATATAGGGAACACATTAAGTGCATCAACAAGAAGGGAAAAGTTGGAACTAGAAGGTGAGCCCCTATGAAATTACTTTCATGAATCTTAGTGAAATTTTAATGTACTTCATTTAATATATGCATAATTATTTCAAAGTAAACAAATATTATTAAATAGCACTAAATATTTGCATTCTTTAAAGGGTTCCATCAAAGTTAGTGCTCATTCATATAAATTTGGTAAATAACCTAGATATTTGTCTAAATTTATGTAGATCCTTAAAGATAGGTGAAATACCCTATTATTTAAGCACATTAAATGTTGTTTTAAAAATATCCTAATAAATTTGATGGAAATTTGATAAATAATATGGATACTTGTGTGAATTTATGCAAAAGTCTATCATTGAGACCTCGCTTGTACTAAATCTAGGCATTTAAGATCATAATTTCTCTAATTCACTTCATATTGAGTAAACCTTTATGTATATTTATGACACAAGATGTTTTAAAATTATCATACTCTCAGAGATTGATAAATTAGGCATAGAAATGCTTTGAAATGTTTGTTTAACATTGATCTTTGTAAGATTACATGTGGAACTAATAGTATTTGTGTAGGTATTGAAAAATCTAAAGTTTCAAGGCTTAGATTATCAAATATCAAGTTAAAGAGATTAGATATCATTTGTAAAAGGCTTTTTCTATAAGAATTTGACTGATCTTTGTAATATTTGACACTTTTGAGGCTACCTTTGAAGTTTTTCTTCTCTCTAGTTATTAATCCCATTCTTCATCTTGGATTAACCTAAGATTAGAACTAGATCTCGATCTAAACCTAGAGTCCCTTTAACATCCTTATAAATTCATAAGAAGGTGATAGTAGACAAAGGTAAGCATAGGAAATCTAAGACCCTTCCAAATTCCCCATTTAGCCAAAATTTTCCACCCCTCTTTCCAATCATGGCATGGTTAACTGGCGCATCCATCAATGTCCCTAGATCTATGTATGATCTACCAAGGAACCCAAAAAAAATATTTGCCTCTCTTCACCCGCACCAATAGAATAAATGTTGAAGAGCATATATAGTCATTTAAAGCATATTTGAGGATGCTTAATGTAATTCATGAATATGTGGCTTTCTACTTTTTTTTGTTTACATTTTGAGATGTGGATTATGATTGGTTATTCAACTTATTATAATATTCCATCATGGGATGAGATAAATTCAATGATACTTTTGTTGTCCAATTTGGTAGAGTAGTAAGCTCAAGAATTGTGTATCAATTGTTCACCACCCTCAAAAGGGACATAAAATAACCAATTAGAACATTCAATACAAAGTTCCAAAATATGTATAGCTTGACATCCCCACCTTATAGGTTGAAAAAAAATTTGGATTTATAAATATATAAATATTCCTTAGACTTGATGAAAACTATCTTCCTGAGAAGATCCTTGAATATTTACACATTACCTTTAACATATGTTGAAGTCATCCATATTTATGAGAAAATGCACCCATAGGGCATCCCACCTTTGCTATACCAATAAATTACCCAATGATACCTACTCTAAATGTCATACCCAACATTAATAAAAAACTACCCACATTAAACCAAGTGCTAATAATCAATTAGTTACCATTAAGCCATAGTGTACCCAACTAGTAGCTAGGATTATTTAAACAAGAAAATGTCATAGCACATACCAAAAACAATATCAGTCAAGCACTGGTGCTCATAAATAACTCCAAAATTTTAACTTTGACCTAAAACATTAACTTAGATCCTCTAAAAGGAGAATTATATTTGATATAGAGAACCATTCCGAAACTCACTAATGATTTCTCAGATCTCAAAAAACAAATGGGAAATACTGGTGAGAGTTTCAATAGAAATATTAAATTCCAAATATATAAAAAATAATTCAATAGGTCTAATAATAATAGTGAGCCTCTCTTGATCAAGTTTCTTAATATCAACATCTGTGAGTTAGCCTTATCCAATTAGTGTTGAGTGCACAATATCACCAGACATGGAGAACTAGACTGCATTGAACTCTATCATGCATTTAAAGATATTCAGAGCTAAATGGAGGGGTTTGAGATGAATCTCAATAATAAAATTAGTGTTAAATTCTCTTACAATACCAATTATGCTTCTAGAGATCCATAATTAGTCATCATGGTTGAGACCTATGATTTTACTAGTCAAGATGAAAATGAGCTTGAAGATAATGTTGAGGAAGTGCATGCTTTCCAACAATACTAGAGGAGCAACTATGATTTGAGGAATAAAATTCAAAACCCACCTCTCATAGCTTACACCCCACCTAATAAAATAGATACACCTCCTAACGGTAGGCCAAAAAATAATCCTCCACCCCCTAAACATAAGGAGAGTGAGCCAACAACATAAGCTCCCTGTATAACATCAAAAGGTGGATATGACATAGTGCAAGATATGAAAAAGATCAAGGAAAACATAACATTTATTGAACTCACTCAAATAAATAAAAACATGATTTTCTATTTAAATCATTGAAAATATTAGCTATATTAAATATAAATTAGCTCATAAAAATGTGGTAATGTAGAAAAAGTAAACATGAAGTTCCACTATTTCTATTGACTGTAAGGATTTTTGGTAAGAATATTCATGACTGATTTCTAGATTCTGGTACTTTACCTTAATTTTTACAATTAAGAATATATGAAAAATTAGGATTAAATCCAATCAATTTAGAGAAGGTAATGGTGTAATTAGACAAATGAAGAGTGAAAGTGGTGGGGAAATTTTTAAATATTCACATGTAGCTCATTCATAAACCATGAATCCAACAATTCATTGACATTCAAGTTATTAACATACCTAAGGCTTATATAATTTTATTGACTCATGATTGGAATAAATCCCTAATTGGGTATATGTCCACTAATCGCTCCCACATGTGGTTACCTTAGCAAAAGAATCCCAATCAAATAAATATTGATTGAGAAACTAAAATGAAATACATGATCACTGAATATAATGCCAAGAATGAAAAGGTAAATTACTAATCCTCTTACTTAGGTGTTAACACTTTGAAAACCACTAATGTTTTTATAGATGATAAGGTAAAAGAAGAAAACAAAGGTTTTTGGACATTACACTTTGATGGTGTGCGGGCTAAGCAAGGTTTTGTGATTGAAATTTTTATGATAAATCCCAAAGGGAAAAAAAATCTAAATTCTTATAGATTACAGTTCACTTGTACTAATAATTTTCTAGAATATGAAGCTATTATTTTCAGACTTTAATTTTCAATCAAACATAGGGTAAAAGAACTATTAGTTGATGGTGATTCAAAATTAGTTGTTAATTAGGTCAGGAAAAAAATATAAGTGTAATATTTATTATTTAAGAAAGTATAAATTTAGAGCGTAGGATTTGATTGATTATTTTAACTCATTTAATATTGTTTCCTTACCTAAGGAGTAGAACCAATTAGTAGATGTTCTAGATTTAATAGCAACAAACCTAGTGCCCCTACAGCCTTTGAATTTGAAGGAGTTTACTATGGAAATAATTTCATACCCTTATATTCTAGACAATATCAATAACTTCCAAGTTTTTGTTGATGATAAGAAGATAATTGACTTCATGTGTAATTCTAGTGTATTCAAATCCCACATTATTGATGAACAAGATGAAATTTCTATACAAAATTCAAATGACAATGAAGATGAAGTAATCCAACTTAAGGATTAAAGAATCCCCAAGGGTATGATCTCCTTAGAAAGGATGTTTGACTTGGATAAACAAAGAATTGAAGCTAGATAACCCAAGTTGAGCAATAATGATTATGAGCAAGTTAGTTTGGGAAATCCTAGGAATGAGAAAAGTGTTAACATTGATTTAGTTTACACTGATGAAGAGATAAATGAATCCACTACCTTTTTAACCAAGTTCAAGGATGTCATTGCCTAGTCATATGATGATCTTAAGATATTTGATACTATTGTGATTACTAATACTATCCCCTTGAAAGAGGCATGCAAACCCTTCAATAAAAGATAGAGGCCATTTAATCTAGTGATATAACCATTGATTTATTAATAATGAATAAATTTCTAGATTTAAGGATAATTTTCCCCATATGACACTCAACATGGATTGAAAATCTTGTTCTAGTCTAAGAGAATAATAGAGAAATCATACTCTATATCAATTTCAAAAAAACAAACAGATCATCTAAGAAGGACAATTACCCCTTGACATCCTTGGATGAAGTCATTCAGTTGGTGAGTGGTTCTGGAATGATGCAATTCCTTGATTATTTTTTAGGCTATAACCAAGTCCTAGTGAATAAGAATGATAGAATAAAAACTACCTTCACCAAAAAGTGGGGAAAATTTGTATACAAATGAATACCATTTAGATTGATCAACATAGGAGCAAATTTCCAATGAGCCATGGACCATTCATTATAAGGCTTAATAGGTAGGTGTATCATTATTTACATAGATGATCTAACATTTTTTCTAAAAATAAAGGTGATCACATGATGCATTTGGAACAAGTGCTAGAGAAGTGTAGAAGGTATTACATTTCTTTAAACCCTAAGAAAAGTATCTTCTATGTAACTAAAGGCAAAATTTTAGGACATGCAATCACCCAAGAAGGTATGATTATTGAACCTGATAGGATAAATGCAATTTCAATGGTAGAAATCCTTAACAACAAAAAATTGTTAAAATCTTTCTTTGGCAAGATTATTTTTTTAAGAAACTTTATCTTTTGTTTTAAAAATAACATAAGGCCACTCAATGTGATGTTGAAGAAATGTGTGAAGATAGAATGTACTATTTAATAAAATAAGTCATTTTAAGACATTAAGGATGCTATTTTTCAAAATTTTATTCGTATAAGTCCTAGCTTTAGAAAATACTTTTATCTATACTCTTTTGCTTCTAGTCACACTATTATCACTATCTTGACACAGAAAGAGGATGAAAAAGATAACCTTATAACATTCATGATCAAAAACTATAAGAATGCCTAACTTAACTATCATATTTTGGATAATCAAGCCTATGCTTTAGTAAAGGCCATCAAGAAGTTTAGATAATAAATCTTGAGGAATAAGATGTATGCCATAGTGTTTAATTTGAATGTCAAGTTGATGCTATGTCAAAAAAAATTTGGAGAATGAAGAGGGAATTGGATGACCAGAATCTAAGAATATGATATAGAAATGAAATTTACTAAGTTAGTTAGAGTTTAAGGTATAATCTGGGTTATTGTAAATACTGATCCATGTATTGACATTTTATAGGTTAAACCAGGTCAACTGTCTAGTGGTGATTGGTATAAGGATATTGCTTACTATTTGTTGTATAGAGTTTGTCCCCCACACATTAAGAAAGATAAAAAAGGGCCCTCAATCTGAGATCATCTCATTTTATATAAAAAAATTTATGAGGGGATATATCTAAGATGTGTCTCTAGAGCTGAAGCCAAGGAAATTATGAATAATTTCCATGATAAACTAGGAAGTATCGACCCTTCAAGGCATACCATAGTGTATAAGATATTGATAGAAAGCTACTATTGTCCAACCATATTAAAAGATACCCATGCTCACGTGTGAATGTGTCATCAATGTCAAGTGTTTGATTGATGAAAGATAAAGGCAACCATGTATGTTGATGCCTAAAAGTGTATCACATGGATTTATAGAGTGTTTAAGAAACATTTATCATTTTTAAATTAAAATAATCCATTACATGAGTTGAAATTTGTCATCTTTCTAAGATCTTTGGTAGAATAGTGGTAAAGTAATGAGTTGTCTCACAAAAATGATAATATAGCTAGTTGTTGGGAGTAACCTTGGTCTTAATATTACTTATGAAAAATGAAAGTGATTTTAACTAAGTAGAGTGAGTTATAATCAAAACCTAAATTCTAAATTCTAATCTATCATGTATATTTATAATGAAAATAAAACTATGGTGAATTTATAAAAAAATGAGCAAAAGGAAGGGTAGGGCAGAAAGGAGAGATTTTTGATGTTTAGTCTAGACATTATGACAAAGCATAAATTTCATCCAAACATGCATTTAAACAAATAAATGACATGAAATAGATAAAGCACATATCCTACCATATATCAAGAAAATTTCTAAGGAAAGGTAAAATAATGAAAATAATCTACAAGAAAATTGCATTAGCACATCTGTAAGAAAATCAAAGGAAAATGAAATAAATGTAAGATCTTTCAATAAATCTATCATAATCACAAATTGACAACTTTATATATATATATATATTTACACATCAACAATACATATAAACAATTCAAATCTAAGCATTAAACTAAATGGTTGAGGAAGAAACCATAATAACAATCACACAAACAAATAGAAGACAATCTTTGCAAAATTATTTTCTTATATTAATTGCTCTAATATTAAAAATAGTTTTTTCTTAAAAAATCCATCCTTTATTAAAAATGACAATACCCCTTTATAGAATACTAAGGAGATATGTCATTCATTCATATCAAATGACAATTGTATAAGTGTCAAGGACAGTTATCCTTCTACAATATTCTAGAACTAGTGACACTTTCTAAGTAGACAAATTATAATCAATGTGTTTTATAAGATGAACATGATTTTAAAAAAAAATATATTTTTAAAAATGATATACATGTTCCTATACAAGATAATATTCCATGTAAATAGATTTGACTTTGAAACTCCTTTGTTATTGCAGTCCCTTATCTTTATTATAGGATCTTCATTGCTTTTCTATGTTGATCATTAATAAACTTTGAGTTGATGATAGGATCCATGAAAATTTATTATTCTTAATAAACCAAGCATTTTAAGTCCTTATCATCTCTATCTAATGTTTCCTTAATTCTTCTAGCATCAATAATATTGTCTTTTATAGATAGAATCATGTCCAAGATACTTTTGTTGCCTACCCCTATTTTGCCTTGGCTTTTCCTTTTCACCTCCTGCATGAATTGAGTAGCTCTATGATTAAAATCCTCATCAATGATCAAGCCAATAGGACTGAGTGTAGTTGAGTCTATCATCAAGCTCCCTAGTATATTCATCATTATATTTTCCAATTGCTTGAGATCTTTAGAAAGATCACCCATTTACTTGGACCATTTGATCAAAGCCTTGGTATTAGATATTAATATTGCCACATCCATATTAAAGTGGTCTAAACTAATTGACTTAAACCCAGGAATCTGTCTTCTATTATAACATTGATAAAATCCTTCATTTTGTTGCTTAAGGCTTATCATTAGCTAAATTGGCTTGCAACCAAGGTACCCTATTTGTACACCATATCCTACCTAGACCTAGTTAATTTGAAAGAGCTAAATATGTTATACATAGTTCATTCAAACTGGTTGACCACATCCCTAGGAACAAATAGAATAGATTACTTCTCTAAATTCTTATTTTTCTACTTTAAGCCTTTGATAGTAGCTTATAACTAATCTAATTTTGTTAGAGCCAATTCCAAGACATCTTATTCAAATATTATATCCTCATCTAGCCTCTATCTTTGTTTCTAAGTCTAATTAGTCAAAGGTTCTACCTTTTGATATTTCATCTCCTCAACACCTTTTATGACTATTTTCTCTGTCACTCTTTGTAAACTAGTAGTCCCTGGGTCAAACCTAACTCCAACTAAATATTGGGTCACATGTGGATTAGGGATCTATACTTGTGATTAGGATGGTGAATAGATTGCATTAGCTAATCTCTTCACCTCCTCCTCTTGTAAAGCAACAATCCATGGTTTTAGTTCTTACTAAATAGGAATGTTAGTGGATTTTGCCATAGCCCATAGATTGTAAGCATGCAACTTATCTAATATAGGTTCATAAATGAACCATTCATGAATAGGATGTCCATAAATGATGTTCTCTTAACTGAATAAATTGACTTCACTTAAAGGAGTAGTGATAGTCATTTTAGGTATCTTTATTTTTGAGATAATGGATGTCTCAAATTTTCTCTTTAGAGTGTCAATAGGAACCAATTCCAACACTTTATATTTTACTTTCTCCTCCTTGGTTTACTCAACCTTTGCCTCTTCATCTAAATCCAATTCATAATCCTTGGATAACATCTTTAATGCATCCTCAATAGTTTCATTAGTATTAAGGGATATCATATCAACATCCTCTAAAGGTAGATCATGCTCTATGGTCTTGGATGATTTAAGGGATGATGAACTTGAGGGGATTTCATCTAGCCTTCTTTATTTTGGCTTATGTTCTACTTGTGTTTTAGTTAATGAAATCTTAGAAGATTCACCACATACTAAATGATATTGTCTAGGGCCCAACTACCACCTATCATCCATCTTTTTATTTCTCTGTAATTTAGACTTAGGTCTTAGCTTATGTCCCTTCAATCTTATAGTGACTTCAAAGTAAGTATATGTTTTGGTGTATATAGGATCAAAGCCACTAGGTTTATGTTTATAGGGCACATTCAGAATCCCTTTGAGTTTTAAATTCTCTTTAGCCTTCCCATAAGGGTCCCATTGCATAAGATAATTCATTTATAGGTTTAAAGACAACCTATGCTTTGATACTACCTCAATATCATCCCATTTTTTGAAAGTTGTCTTGCCAATTATCATAGGGAATCTATGAATAAGTCCCTTTCTTTCAATTTTTCAAAAGTGATCTATACCATGGAACAATTAGTAGTCCACCTCTTTCTCTACTGGTTTATTAAGAACATGGGCTAACAACTTGAGAGGATAATTTTGAGTTCACTTAATCCTTATGATAGTGTAGTCAAGGTATAACCATATATCCCCCATTTCTTTAGCAAATTTCTTGATCAAAGGACTAATTTTCAACATAGGGATACTATTTATAGCTTCACTTAATAAATGGTATACATATTCACAACTAAAATGGATGTAATCCCTATATTTATAAATGTGTAACTTAGAATAGTATAGAGAAATGGTTTGGTTTCCATTTGGAGACCATTCTCTATGATTTGGGATATTTATGGTTGCATAAAGAGCATCTAGAAGATAAGATATCATGTAAAACTAATTTTCATTCTTATTCTTAAGTGCATATATTTGTCTACTCAAGGATATTCTATTTATCTCACCTAGTGTGGGGGATGTCACTTTTTCAATGATGAAATAGACCATGGGTACCCACATTATATCAACATATGCTATGGTTGCACATTCATGTAATTTGTTTAGCATTGTCATTACCATGCTAACCCTAGGTATAAAAAATTTGATATGGATGTTAATTTAAGATCTAAAAATACATGGTTACAAAATTCTAGCCACATAGCTAGGGTGTCCTTCAAGTTATGTTTTTTGGACCATGAACTGATATGTGTTAGGTTAATCTAGGGTTTAGGGTGCTTATAGTATGACTCAACGGCAATTGGGGAAATGTAAGCAACATTATTATGATTGTGCTCATTAATCAACATGCATTTTTCTATTTTATATTCCTTAAAAATGGGATGAAGAACATCAATGCAATGAAGTACCTCTAGTTTTATAGTTGCATAGTGAAGTCAAGTTTTCTGGATTGTAACAATGTCATCATAGAGTCTTTAAGTTGAGATAATATTTTCTTCCTCTCTAGTGATGACTAGTTGGTTCTCAATTTTCTAAAACAATTTTGACCAATTTTTATCCCTTGGGTTTATAGCAACATCTACAAACTTGGTGTCCTTAAACACTTGTCCTTAAGCATCTGATGATAAATACAACTCAACCTCTTACTTTGAAACATGTTTGTGAGATTCCATTCCTATAATTTTAATTGAATTATCCTTTATATACAACAATCCAATTTTTTTTGGCTCAATTACAATGAATTTTAGAGATAATTAGGGTAATTCATATAATTTAGGGCTTTTGGAGGTTTATGTAGAGCTTTAATGGTGGTAAGCTAGTTTGAATGTGAGACTTAATGCCTTAGATTGCATTTGGAATTAACATTTATACCTTTCATGTATTAAGGTCCAAAAGATATCCAATTTGATGTATTCTACTTATGTGGCATTGCCATGTGACACTATTCATTTATTTGAAATATGAATATTTATTGATTTAACATTCCTTCATAGTGTCTTTGATAATTTGACTCTTCACTCGCCATTCGATGTTTGATCTACCTATGATATCATGACATTTTTCACTCTCACATTTCATCTCAAGAGATTTGACAATTTGACTCGAGTAGGTGCCTATGTACCATTTATTTTTAACTCAATCTCTAGAGATCTTGATAGTTGGCATCCTCACATTAATTCATTCTTGTGGGTAATGAAAATAAACTAAGGGCTCAGGTAATATAAATAGACTTAGGATAAAATTTTATACTAAGGTTTTAGTCATGTTAATAAACATGATTAAAATGTTAGGATATAATTTAAACCAATTTTAAAATATAGTAAAGTGCTCACACGTAAATTTGAATTCAATTCAAATTAACTTAGGCTAAAATAATTAGACTAAGAGGTTTTGGATATTCAAATATGAATTTAACTAATCAATTAAAATACCAAGGTTTAATCAAAATAAAGGATCAAATTAGCTTTAATGTATAAAACACTAAACACTATTCACTCAAATGGGACTCCATTAAACCTACAACTTAGAAATACATAAAATAACCATTGTCAACATTAGATGAAGTAAAAAAATGGCCATTTGTAAACATGTCAATTAAGTCAGTGTTGTAGATGATCTTCAAATGAATATTATATGTTAACATGCTAACATAAACATGATAAGGCCCATGATATTCAAATAATACACTTTGGTTAAGTGGGATGTTCAATTTAAAGAAAAAAATTTTAGAATTTGATTAAGGATCCTCATTTTCCAAAAATGGGGGTATGTTAACCTCAAAAAATGGTGATTCCTAGGGGAAAAATTGCAAAATGTTAGAACTCAGATACTCTTGGTTTAAACTAATAACTATACCAATCATTTCACATGATCAAGTACCATAATTAAGATCAATCATAATTAAAATAAGTCTTACACAAGAAAAATTAGGTTCAAACATCAAAACTTAGTCATGTTGTCTGTGTGTTTTGATTCATTCATTAATTGTCACAAAATTATGAGAATAACTTCTGAATTTCATGACCTTAATCATTAACATTGACTTATATCATATTTAAATATTAATTAAGAATCATGATTTATGAAAAGGGAATGCTTAGGCATTACTCTATTTCTAGTTAGGTATTCATAACCCCTAAAAATATACCTTTATCTCCACTAGAGGCCTTCCTCCCCTACCATCTAGGCATCCATATCCCTGATGGAGGTTACTAGAATCACCTTTGCTTGTAAAGCTTTCAAATTTTCAGTAGAGCTCTTAATTTTTTTTTCAAGTATATTTAGCTTCAAAAAAGGATGGAAACTAGAATTAGTTAGGATTTTAGAATTTTTTTAGATATTTGACCTTTAGACAATCATCCTTGGTTATAAAATTTATTTCAGGCAATAATATTCTTTAATTCATAACATGAATTTATTCCAATGATTCAAACTTTCAATCAACATATGCAATCCTTATTAGAACCAAACTTAGATCAAAACAAGGTTAAATATTTAAGGAATAATTAACCTAGATATCTATCCTCACCAATTTCTTAAAATAATAACATAAAGCTCAAATTTCCAAGATCCATGATCAACTAATGTTTAAGACTCATACCTGGATTCTTGATTTATGAAGTCCTTTTGAGCATCTACATGAATTGGAGCTTGAAAACTATATTTGAAAATACTTATTGAAAGCAAGGGATTAAAACAAAGAAAATAAACACACAATAATCAAAACAAACAACAAGCAAACAAATATTTACAAACATGATGTACAAACAAGGAACAAGAAGGAAACATTAAAGAAACTCATCCAAGCCTACCTACACTAACTCTAACTAGTCTTACAAATTACTACATGAAGACTTGTGGTAGAATAGTAGAGAAGTAGTTATTTAGGTATTATCCACTTTTTGGCAAAGTTAACTATACTCCCTTCAAATCTTTGAGTTTTTAGGTGTTGTCTCCCAATGTCTCTGTAATTTGATATGGACTAATCCATGAAATAGTGAATTTTCCATGTTTTTCTTTATGTTCTAATTCTTTGTCCCAAAAAATAACTAGTTCTCCTTGCCTAAACACCTTAGTATTTGAACATTTGTCAAACCATATTTTTACTATGGTTTAATTCTATTAAATTTGGAAAATGCCTCTTCCCTTGCATCTTTGATATGTATGATGTCAAGTAACCTAAAATTAGCAAATTCTTGATCCTCTTCCATATGTTCTTGTATGAACTTATATGTTGGAATTTTGAGAGTGATTAGAAATATTGGCTCTTAACTGTACACCAAAATAAATGGTGATGTAATATTGTTTCACTCTAATTTTGTCTACCCAAAGAGCATACCTAAGTAATTTATGCCATGTTATTATTTTTTTAGCTGTAGACTTTTTGATAGCTTTCATCAAATTTTTGTTTGTTGATTTTGAGACTCCATTACCTTGAGGGTAATTATTTGTATGTTGTATGGTTATTTCAATATATATGAAGGCTGGCCCATTATCATAAACCAATTATTGGTGTCCCAAATCTTGTATAAATGTTCTCTTCCAAAAACTTGATTACATCTTTAGTTCTACATTACTTGGTTATCATTGCCTATGTCCATCTTGTGCAATAATCAGTAGAAATAAGAAAATATTTGTGTCTATTTAAATAATTAGGGTTTATCATCCTTATAAATTCCAATCCCCATTGAGAAAAATGTTTATCATTCATAACTAGTCTTAATGGCATAGCTACTCTTCATTCCCTGATGTTGAAAACCTAACATTGATTACACTCTATAACATGT
Organism: Torreya grandis; assembly: GCA_037957365.1. NCBI lineage: Eukaryota > Viridiplantae > Streptophyta > Pinopsida > Cupressales > Taxaceae > Torreya > Torreya grandis. The sequence continues at coordinate 1,578,910 of JARHVA010003434.1, forward strand.
TTGTGTGCATCCTTGAAGATGGTGGGAAAATAATATCCTAACCTCAAGATATTATGATCCATTATTTTTCTATAGGTGTGTCCACTTTTAAGCTTTTCATGAAAAGTACTCAAGATCTCAATTGCTTCTTATTTATAAACACATCTCAAGTATATACCGTCATAATTATTTCTTAAGAGTACTACATCCTTGATAAATAGATGTTCTTCCTTGAGCCTCAAAGCTATTTTTTAAATCTCTAATCAATATTTAAGGTTAAGAACCATTGATTAGGAGATGAATAATTACAGCATACCAGTCATTTGGTTAAAAAAGTTGTTGGTCCACCTGCATGACACTTAATTTATGGTTGGTCTTAGAAATTAACTGAATCAACCCTTGACATCTTAACAACTTGGAAGTTTTTATTTTAAGATAAAACTATTGTATTATAGACATCTTTTTACCTCTTATCTCTCCCAATTCACATTAACTTAACATAAGATTAGTTTTAGGGTCTGACAATATTGTATGCACTTTATTCCTAAGAATATAGTGTCTAAATTTATTAACTACCGTAACTAAATTAAATACTTGTTTGTTAATAACATAATTTTTTAACTAATAATTTTTAAAATTATTTCTCATAAATTCAATAGGGTGATCATAGTTTTCACATAAATTCAATAGTAGTTATTGTATGTTCAAAAGCAAAAGAATAAAGATAGAAATATTTTGTGAAATTAAGACTTATCGATATTGGTTCCTATCCTATTGATTATTTAATGTCTTTGAAGGGTTTATTTATCTCTTTATTTAATATGACTTTGGAATCCTTCTTTAACATGTCATTAAGTGGTTTCACAATTTCTACAAAACTAGAATTGAACTTTCTCACAAAATTGATTTTCCCAAAGAAAGACTTCAATTCATTTCTAATATTAGGGGGTTATATTTTAGATATAACATTAAATCTATTAGGGTCTATATAAATCCCATATTTGGTTATAACTTGTCCTATGAACTTCCCTTATGTAACATAAAAAATGTTTTTCTGAAGATTGAGAGAAATTCCATACCTCCTACAATGTTCAAATACCTATTTTAAGTGCATAATGTGATCCTCCCTATTTTTATAAAACATTAGATCATCCATATATATTATGATGCACTTACCTATGATACCTTTAAATTCATGGTTCATATCTCTTTTAAATGTATCCCCTACATTAATAATTCTAAAGGGCATTCTCTTGTAGTAAAAAATACCCAACTTAGTTATGAATGCAATATTCATTTTGTCTTCTTTGTTCACAATTACTTGATTGTAACATAAAAATCCATCAAGAAAATACATCATAATATAATGACTAACAATTTTAATGACTTGGTCAAGAGAGGGTAATGGATATTTATCCTTTTCAGAAGCTCTATTAAAATTTATAATGTCTATGCATAGCCTAATTTCTCCATTTTTATATCTGACCATTACCAAGTTGGCTACTCATGTAGAATGTATAATTGGAAAAACTATTTTAAAATATAATAAATTCTTGACCTATTTATATATAAATGGTTCTAAAATAGGGTTGACTGATCTTTAATTTTGTCTAAAAGGTTTCAAGCTTCTTTTAATGGAATGGTATGGGTAATGATCTAGGATCAAATATCTTTAAGTCTTCATAATACCATGATATAACTATTTATACTTTTCCAACAACTCTTTATCCTTCCTCAATTATTAATGTGTGTAGGCTATACCAATATTTACTAGTTGATGTTGACCTTCAATACCTATGTCAACTAAATTAAAATCTTTCTGATTCACCATGGGAATATTGATAGTCTTGGCTAGTAAGGCAATCATGCCTTTGGGAATTTTATTGTCATTTGATTAAATAATCTTGTCATCAAATTTGTCTTCATCAAGATAATTTTCATTAATCTCATCAATGATGTGAGACTCAAATACTCCTAATTTATTCAATAAATATAATATCTATTGGTCATCACTAAATAATTGTAAACCATTGACATTATTAAGAACTGAGGGACATGGAACCAATTCAATACTAAGGCTTTGGGAGTCCTTATTTAGCATAAGATTGGCTTTAACTAATGCTATCTCATCAACAATCTTGTTCTTTTATATAATAATTAAAATAATATTAAAAGCATTAAAGTATTCTATCAATTCCCACACTCTAAAGTTGTATTTATTAAGATAAGACAATTTACATTGGTAATTTCTTCTTACTTGATTAACCACTAGTTTAAAATCACCATACACTAATAGTTATTGGACCTTGTGTTTGATAGAAAATTGTAATGCTAATATTAAAGCTTCATAATCTACAAAGTTATTAGTACAAGGAAATTGATGTCTATAAGAAGTATTAAAAATTTTCCTAGTGGGATTGATTAGAATAATTCCTATTACAAAACATAATTTACATTTAGCACCATCAAAATATAATTTCCACATTCTAGGTATAGCATGAGAATGTTTAGAGTCACATACCTTAGGAGTGTCAAGAGTGTAAAATCCTAAATCAAAATCAACCATGTTGACCTTTTTATTTGTAGAATTGTACTTTATGATCATGTGTTTCATTTTTGGTTCCTTCTCAATTCAAATTTGATTGGGAACTCCCTTCCACAGAAGCCACATATGAGAATAGTCAGTTGACAAGTACCCATTTAAAGACTTGGTCCAATATCTACTTATAAACATCCCATAAGCATTTGGAATGTCCACCACTTGAATGTCTATGAACTATTGTATTCTTGGCTCCAAATCAAGTTGCATATGAACATTCAATACTTCACCAGTTACTTTAACTCTTGATTTTTCTAATTGATTAACTACTCTATTAAACATCATTAGAGTTAAACAAGTTTCTTTCAAATACCTTTGGGCATGATATTTTTAGAGGCACCTGAATATAACAAATAATTATGCAAGTTTTTATGAAAAACTCTAATTGTTCACAAGAAAGGTGGAACCTCTACTTTGTTCTTAAACATCACTACATTAGCATTTTCAACCTTTTGTGATTTACTAGGTTTTTTGGATAAAGATTCAAGAAACAAGTCTCTTTGTTCAGTTATATGAGACAATTCATGTAAAGTGATATTAGTTTTAATCTTTTTCATATATGAAAATATATTATATCCACTCCTATCATAAGAACTATATGAATCAACATTATGTTTAGAGTTACTTCCCTTTGGAGGCTTTGGATTTTTGTTTGTTTTAGGATCAAGAGGAGTGTCAAAGTTGTTTGATGGAGTTGAAGTAGTCAATCATTACTTTTATTCTCTATTCCTCAAGGGATAAGTATTTTTTAGATACTATTGAAAAGCATGAATCTCTTCAGGAGTATCCTCAGGCTCATTCTCATCGTGGAATGTAAAATCAAATGTTTTCACCATGAGAGTTACATTAGTAGATTTAGATGACTTTGAAGAACTAGATGTACCTACAGTATTATATTTGTTAGGTACAATTTTAAATATCTCTAATTCATCTTGAAATAGTTCAAAAGTGTTACAAAATTTAGTACAATCTAATCACCATGTTTTGAAGTGTGATGAACTCTATAATATTTAATTAAAGCTACATCACATATGTTTACTTCAGGGTTTTTCTTATTAGAAAATGACTCATTATTATTTTTTGTTATTGTTTCTATTTTTATGAAACCTATTTGAAGATCTTTTGAACCTCGTATAGGAGTAATTATTATTGGAACTTTCCTCAACATTGCCTATTTATCATTACAACTTAATAAAATTAGTGCTTAGTTTTTTTAACCATTTTGAGTATGGAGTCATTCTCATTCTTAGGTGACTCTAAATTTTGAATTAGATTACTACTACTAGCTATTAGCACCAAAGCTATTTGATCTTATGAATGAGATCCACATGTAGTGTTATTTAGGAATCCCAAGTTTTGGATGCTCAATTGGTTCAACACTAGTGTTTGGTTCAAAGTAGGCATGTTTTGATCAACACTAGGAATTACACTTAGCATATGCATATTAGGATGCACATTAGGGATAACATATGCTAGTTGACCCTAGGGTTGCATTTTATCATTGATTATGACAAATTCAACATAGACCAAGGCTAACATGTTTATAATTCCAACATATCTTTTCAAAAATATAGAATTCATGGGATATAAATCATCCTTATAAATATATAAATCTAAAGCCTCATGAGGTCTATATGGAGCTATAGTTATACTAGACATCTTCTAAAATCTAGCATTAAAATCTCTAATGGTTTCACTACAATCTCTTTTCATAATAATGACTTGATTATAAAGGATATAAGGACTAATGATCTTTCCAAATTGATCAATAAAAATACTATTGAAATCATTCCAACTGGTAATGTAATTCTCAAGAGGGTTGAGAAACTAATCATATGATTTACTTTAAATGTAATTGAAAACAATCTACATGTAACATCTTCATGAACCACATTTAAAAGTCTTAAAGCATCCTTAAAAGACTTGATATGTTCTTTAGCAATAATAACACCTATAAGATTGAGATAATGCAAATATTTGTTAGGGTTTCAAGGTAAGTCATGTACTTGACCAACCACATTAATGGAAGATCCTCCTAACCAATCCATACCTTGATAAAGTTTGAACATAGGAGCACCATGAATAGGTGAAGTGGGTTGGGATTTAGAAACCCTATACTTACCTTTATCTACTCTTGATTTCATATGAACTTATAATAAAATGAGAGGTAGCCTTGATTTAGACCATGACCTAGTCTTGATTCTTGGTAGTTCTAGCTTGTAAACTCTGAATCCTATTCAAAATATGACTTATTAAATTCTATATTTGAAAATAACAATGATCATATTTTCATGTTAATAAAAAATTTCACAAATTCATACACTTGTTTTAAAAGGATGACTATTTTAAAATGAATTAGCTCAAAGATACATCCAAATTTTCAAATATGATTGATATTTACACTTCTAGGTTCAAATAAATCTAATTTTTCAAAGAATCAACCAATATTTGAAAAAATTACTATCACTAACCTTGAACACATCAAATTCACAAGGCTTAAACTATGTTTTTAACAATGTATCATAAATCTTAAAAGAACATCTATCTTTAGTAAATAGGCCTAAGATTAGTCTAAAAACATGAATATCAATTATATTTACACAATTGAGCCAATAAAAACACAACTATGAAAATAATAAATTGATATTTGACCAAAATTCACTAAAATTAGCTAAGATACTTCAAATTCATAAATATTTAGCTAATTCCCTCCTTTTAGCACCAATGAAATGTGTCATGTTGATGCCTAAAAGTTTATAAGGGGTTTATAGAGTACTTAAGAAACACTTCTCATTTTTGGATTCAAATAATCCATTTCATGAGTTGAAGGTTGTGATCTTCCTAATATCTTTGGTAGAATAGTGGCAAAGTAATGAACTATTTCATAAAAATATAATATAGCTAGTTGTTGGGAGCAACCTTGGTCTTAAGCTTAAAATGAAAGTGATTTGAACTAAGTGGATTAAATTTTGATCAAAACCTAAAGTACAAAGTTTAAGATAACATGTATATTTACAATGAAACTAAACTATGATGAATTGATAAAAAATGAGCAAAAGGAAGGGTAGGGATGAAAGGAAAGATTTATGATCTTCAATCCAGACATTATGACAAAGATTAAATTTCATCCAAAGATGCACTCAAACCAATATATGAAATGAAATATATAAATCATATATCCTACCATATATTAGACAAATGTCTAAGGAAATGTGAAACAATGTAAATAAGAAACCAGATTCAATTTAAAGGTTTACTTATACAAGTAAATTGCATTAGCACATCTACAAGAAAAATAATGAAAAATCAAATGAATGTAATATATTTAAATTAATATAGCATAATAAAAAATTCATAGCTATGAATTTATATGTGCATATAAATAATCCATATAAATAATTCAAATTTGAACATTAAACTAGATGGTTGAGGAAGTAATAATAATAACAATCACACAAATAAATACTAGATAATCTTTGTACAATTCCTTACTTGTATTAATTTCTCCATGTTTACAAATAGTTGTTGCTCAGAAGCTTCCTCTTTTTTTATAAATTACAATACCCCTTTTATATAAGACTAAGGAGGTATGTCAGTTAGTCATATCAAATGCCAATTTTACAAGTGTCAAAGACAACTATCCTTCTACAATATTCTAGAACTAGTGACACTTTCCAAGTGGATTAAACTATAATAAATGTGCTTTAAAAGATTAAAATGCTTTTACAAATAATAATATTCTTTTTTAAAATTATGTACATGTTTATATACTAGAGAATATTCCAAGTAAATAGATTTAACTTTGAGACTCCTTTGTTGGTGTAGTCCCTTATCTTTGCTATAGGATCTTCATTTATTTGCTATGTTGATAATCAATTATCTTGTATTTGATGATGGGCTTCATAAAAAATTACTATCTTTTATCATCCAAGCCTTTTAATTTTTTGTTAGCTCTATTCAATGCTTCCTTGATGCTTCTAGAATCACTAATATTATTTTCTATAGATAGAATCACGTCCAAGATCCTTTTATTATCTACCCCTATTTTACCTTGGCTTTTGATTTTCACCTCCTACATGAGTTGAGTAGATTTATGATTTAAATACTTATCAGTGATCAAGACAATATGACTAAATGTAGCTAGGTATGTGATCAAGCTCCCTAGTATATGCATCATTATATTTTTCAATTGCTTGAGATATTTAGAAAGATCCTCCATTCCTTTGACCATTTTATTAAATTCTTGGTATTTTATATTAATATTTCCACATACATATTCAAATAGGTTAGGGTAATTATCATAAACCTAGGAATTTGGTCTTCTATCAAAATATTGATCAAATCCTTCACTTTGTTTCTTGAGGCTTGCCATTGGATAACTTGGCTTGTGGCCAAGGTAGACTATTTTTACACCATATACTACCTAGACCTAATTGATTTCAAAGATTTGAATATGTCATACATAGTTTCTTCAAACTGGTTGGCCATATCCCTAAGGAAAGATATAATAGATTAGTTTTCTAAATTATTTTTCATCTACTTTAGGCCTTTGATAATAGCCTATAACTAATTTTATTGTGATTTAACCAATTATAAGACATCTTATTTAAATATTGGATCCTCTCCTAGCCTCTATATTTATTTACAGTGACTAGATAGTAGTTTCCAATTTCTTCACCTCTTCCTCTTGCAAAGCAACAATCCATGGTTTCAGTACATGCTACATAGGAATGCTAGTGGTTTTCACCATATCCCATGGATTTTAAGTAGGAAACTTATCCAATCTAGGTTCATAAATGAACCATTCAGTAATAGGAGGTCCATAAATGATGTTATCTTCACTGAATAAATTGACTTCACTTAAAGGTGTAGTGATAGCAATTTTAGGCCTATTTGTCTTTGAGACAATGGATTTCTTAGCTTTTCTCTTTAGAGTGTCAATAGGAACCAAGTTCAGAAATTTCTCTTTTCCTTTATCCTCTTTGGTTTATTAAAATTTTGCCTCTTCATTTGAATCTAACTCATAAGTCTTAGATAACATCTTCAATTCATCCTCAACATTTTCATTAAGATCAAGGGATATCATACGAACATCCTCTAAAGATAGATCACACTCTACAGTCTTGGATGATTTAGAGGATGATGAACTTGAGGGTATTTCATCTAGCCTTCTTTATTTTTTCCTATGTTCATCCTATGTTTCATCCAATGGAAGATTAAAAGATTCATCACATACTAAATGATATTGTCTGGGTCCCAACTAATTCCTATCATCCATATTTTTATTTATCTACATTATAGACTTAGGCCTTAGGTTGTGTCCCTTTAATCTTCTAATGAATTCAAGTTAAGTAGATGCATTGGTGTATATAGGATCAATGGCACTAAGATCATGTTAATATGGTACATTTAGAATCCCTTTGAGTTTTAAATGATCTTTAACCTTCCCATAAGGCTCCCATTTCCTAAGATCATCCATCTATAGGTTGAAATACAACCTATGCTTCGATGATACCTCAATATTATCCCACTATCTAAAAGTTGTCTTGTCAATTGTCAAAGGGAACCTATGAAGAAGTCCCTTTCTTTCAATTTTAAAAATTCTATCTACATTATGTAATAATTGATAGGCCACTTTTTGCTTTACTAGCTTATTAGGAACATGGAATAAAAACTTGAGAGGAGAATTTTGAGTTCCTTTAATCCTTATGATAGTGTAGTCAGGGTACAACCATATATTCCCCATTGATTCAATAGATTTCTTGATCAAAGGACTAATTATTGACATAAGGATACTAGTTATAGCTTCACTCAATGTTGGGTAGACATAATCACATATGAAATAGATGTGATCTCTATATTTATAAATTTGTAACTTAGAATAGTATTGATAAATGGTTTGGATTCCATTTAGAGACCATTCTCTTTGATTGGGGATCTTTTTGGTTTCAGAAAGGGAATCTAGAAGATAAGACATAATGTAAAACTCATTTTTATTATTATTCTAAATTTTATATATTTATCGGCTCAAAGAGATGGTAATTTTATCACCTAATAGGGTGGCTATCACTTTTTCAATGATGAAATAGACCATGGGTACCCACATTGGATTAATATATGTTGTGGTTTTACATCCATAAATTTTTTTTAACATTTCCATTATCATCCTATCTATAGGCCTAATTGACTTATAGTGATGTTCTTATTAAGATATGAAGAAACCTAGTTACCAAATTCTAGCCACATAGCTAGGTTGTCCATCAAGTTATGTTGTTTGGACCATGAATTTATAGAGGTTAGGTCAATCTGGGGTTTAGTGATCTTGTATTATGACTAAAAGGCAATTTTAAAAATGTAAGTAACATTCTTATGATTTTTCTCATTAATCAACATGCCTTTATCTATTTTAGCTTCCTTAAAAATGGGACCAAGAAAATCAATGCAATTAAGTACCTTTGGTTTTGGATTTACATAGTGAAATATAGTTATCTAGATTGCAACAATGTCATCATAAAGTATTTTGGCTAAGAGAATATTTTCTTCCTCTTTAGTGATGATTGGTTGGTTCTCAATTATCTAGAACAATTTTACACAATTGTTATCCCCTATGTTTAGACAAACATCTAAAAATTGGTGTTCTTGAACACTCATCCTTTAACATTTGATGATAATTAAAACTTAACCTCTTGCTTTGAAACATGTTTTTGAGATGTCATTTCTATAATTCTAATTGAATTATCCTTTGTCGATAAAAAACCAAATATCTTGACTCAATTATAGTGAATTTTATAGAAAATTAGGGAAATTCATAAACTTTAGGGATTTTAAAGGTTTATGCAGATCCTAAATAGAAGTAAGGTAGTTTCAATGTGAGATTTATATCTTTAGATTTCATTTGGATTGTACATTTATACATTTAATGTGTTAGGGTCCACAATTTCTCTAATTTAACATGTTATGATTATGTGGTGTTTCCATGTCATGCTATTCATTTCTTTGAAATATGGCCATTTGTCACTTTTGCACTCTTTTGTAGGCTCTTTAACAATTTGACTCTTTGCTCACCATTGTATCTTTTATCTACCTCTGATATCATGACACTTGTCAATCTCATGTTTCTTCTCAAGATATTTGATAACTTAACCTAAGTGGGTGCCTACATACCATTGATCTTCAACTTAATCTCCTAGGATCTTGACACTTGGCATCCTCTTGTTAATTCATTCTCGTGGGCAATGAAAATAAACAAGGGTTTATGTAATATAAAGAGACTTAGCATAAAAATTTAGACTAAGGTTTTAGTTGTATTAATAAACATGATAAAAAACTTAGAATAAAATTTAAACGAAGTTTAGAATATAATAAAGTGCTCCCGTGTAAATTTGAATTCAATTCAAAATAACTTAGGCTAAAATATTTAGACTAATGGTTTTCAGATATTAAAATATGGATTTAATTACTTAATTAAAAGACCAAGGTTTAATCAAAATAAATGATCAGATTAGCATTAATGTATAAAACCCTAAACACTATTCACTCAAATGGGACTCCATTGAACCTACAACCTAAAACCACATGAATCACCCATTAACAACATTAGATGAAGTAAAAAAAGGGCCATGCATAAACATGTCAATTAATGTAATGGTGTGTATGATATTAAAATGAAGATTATATGCTAACATTATAATGTAAACATGGTGAGAACCATGATATTCAAATAATACACTCTATTTAAGTGGGATGTTTAATTTAAATCACATATTTATATAATTTGAACAAGGGTCCTTATTTTTAGAAGATGGGGGTATGCTGACCTCAATAATGCCTTTACAACCATTGATTGAAATAAATCCATTTGCACAATGTGGCCTCAACTTCATAGGTGTGATCAATCATAATTCCTTAGTAGGGCATAAATTTGTACTCAATATCATAGATTACTTCACTAGGTGGAGTGAAGTAGTGGCCACCAAGAATAGTAGAGTGATTGATGTCATCAAATTTATAGAATAAAATATCATCACTCAGTTTGGGATGCCCTTGTCTTTGGTATGAAAAAATAGCCTAGCCTTTATGTCATCTAAATTCATTGAGTGGGCATATGAAAATAAAATAGTCATCAAGTCTACTTTAAACTATTAAAATCAAGGTAATAGAGTTACAGAATCTACCCATCAAGAAATAGAGAAAAAACTAATATAATGACACTCCTTGCTAAAGTATGCTTTATGGATAAATAGAATGAGATACAAATAGGAACTCAAGGTGTCCTCATTCATAATAGTTTATGGGTAACAAACTATTTTTACTATCACACTGAATTTTCCCACCTATGATTTTATGGCTGAGTATATGGAAGATGACAAAAGAGTACAATCGCAAATAATTAGCATCATCCAAATGGAAGATGCAAAATATGAAGCATTGAAGAATTTCAACAAGCATCAAGATGTTGTAAAGATATGCTTTGATAAATGTGCCAAAGTTAAAGTGTTCTAGATATCAGACTTGGTTCTATTGTGGGATAAGGCCCACAAAAATAATGGACAACATGACAAGTTCACTCCTCTCTAGATTAGACCATATCAAGTGGAAAAAACATTAGGTAAAAATGCATTCAATCTCAAAGACCTGTAATGGAATGACTTAACCTTACTAGTTAATAGGAAGTACATGAAACATTATTTATTTTATACTTTATCATAAATTATAAATGGATAGTAAGCTTTTTTAGAGTTAGAGTATGTAACGGTAGAGTAGTTTCCTTTCTTACTTTTCTTTCTTGTTGTGTTCTTTCTCACTTTTAGTTTGTTGTTTATTTTCTATTATATGTTATAGCTTAATAATAAGTACTTTGGTTGAGAATTCATTAGATAAATCTATGTCAGTTTGGTCCTAGAAATGAAAAAGGGATTGTTGGTTCTAAACATTGGTAATCCAAAGTTTGGAAACCTATAACAATGTTTCAATTTAGAAAAGTTTTGTAGGATTAATTAGAAGTTTGTTTTTTAATGAAAATACTAAGTTATTTTAAGACTGTAATATATTTTATATGAAGGAATATTTTCTTGAATGAATGTTTAATTTTTGTGGACCATCATACTATCACTTAAATTCACCAAGTAAATTACCATGGCAAAACTTGATATCTAAAAGTGAATTACATCTAGATTGTGTCTTATCAAAACCTTACACCTAGATAATTTTGGTTCCCAACCATTCTAGTTTATGAATGTAAGTATAGAAAAATGATACACCATGAAGTGAAATCATAAACTACTTTTAGATTCCATGAGTGGTGATTTAGGCAATCTCTATTAGGACTGTTAAATCTTGGTTGGTAGTAGAGCAAGGCATGGAGTGGAGCCAAATGTATCTCTTTTAGGGATATGGAGACCTAGTTGGTAGTAGAGAAATGCCCAAGCCATCCTCAACTAAGTAAAGTATAATTATATAAAATCTAAATAATGCTTGAGTCATTTCATGTTTGATGTCTTGAAACTAGAAAGTCATCATTTCTGAACCCAGTGATGATGGTTAAGGAATCTCAAAGCACACACATAATATGATTGTCTACAAGGTTTAAAAATTATATCAAGCATGTGTGCCTTCATCACTTCTAAAAAATAGTTTTGGTATTGACTGAAGATTATAATGAGATAAATAATTTTTTATTTATCTTTGAATAGAATATCTAGATTCTAACATTTTTCTATGTTTCATTGTAGAGGTCACAATTTATTGATGATCAAAATTACCATATTCTCAGAATGAGGACCCTCCTTTCTTCAATTTTAAAAAATACCCAAGATGCTAAGAATATTAAATTATTTGACTACATGGAAAATTGATTTAATACTTTAGTATTTTTTGGTTAATCATTCATTTTGTAATAAGGATTGATACTTAGAGATATTCAAATTATTGTAAGTCTTCTTTAGATTTTCTTCAGCAATGAATTATTGACCATGGATGGTTCAATGATGTACAAACATGATTTTGCTAGGGAATCATGAAATAGATCTCTAATAGACACAATCACAACAATTTTAGCTTGATTTTATTGAATTAACATTATGTTATGTTTAAGGCATTTTCTTGAAAAGTTTTTCTTTGAACTTGTTTAAATTTTCCTAAGATGGCCAACGACATCTTCAAGAAACTAAATTAATTTATCTCTTGACCTTGTAAGGAGTCAAATTAAAGTTATAATTTATGACACCTCACAGGATTTAAAATTTTATATTATATCCTTAAAGGATAGATGTCCACCTTACCAAGACTCATAATGCCTTAAGGATTCATTACATCCTACACAAGAAACCTGGGGCATTTTTTTCAAGTCTGTGAGAAATGTGGCATCATCTAGAAGGATGATGAGAAGCTAGATCTTGGAATTCAAATCCTAAGGATATGTGTCAAGATCATAATCCCCATGAATGAGCTCATCTAAGCCAAGCTAAAATATGTTTTTCATGCATCTTACCATAGTGTATAAGCTTACAAAATGTTACCACATGTCTTAATGATAACTACTCATACTCAAGCGAGCTTCTGAGGTGATGTGTGTGCCCCTTAGGTTCATCCAAGCTCACCCATATTTGTGCCACTTTTCATCCATCCAAAGCTCATGAGATCTTATAATTTAGACATATAGTTTCCCCTAAGCCATCTAATTAAGCTTTGGTGATATACAACTATCTAAGGTGCCTTCTGAGAATGACATTTGGTAAAAGAATAAAAAAAATCCTATAAAAACAATGTTTCTCCCGTTTGAGCCCATGAAATGATGCCACATATCATTCCCATGCTATTTATATTTGAGATCCATGAGATTTCCTCTAATAGGGATGTGTGTCTCCACCCAATCCATTAAATTAACACCAATTTATCTATAGCTATCTAAGAGTCATCTGAGGGAGTTACCTAGTAAAAAAAGCTATGATTGCATGTAAGAGAGATGCATGGCATTCTTGTGGACAATTAGAATTAAAAGACACCACCCATGAGATTTATACAAATTGAGAGTCACCATGTGATAAGATATAGATGAGTAATCATTTTAACCTACTTTCTAAGGATCCATGAGGTAATAAAAAGGTGTGACATGTTCAGATATTGAGCCAAATAAGAAGATTACTCATATTTTGGCCACATGAGTACTTAGCTAGATTTGAGGTGGTAGCCACATGTTAAAATATGGAAATATTTACCTTTAAAGCTAAAATTGATGGCAAGTCAAATTCAAAATAAAGCTTAATCAAATTATGTTGTAATTAATTTCTAAAATCAATAGTTGAAGATTGATTCAAATATATGCAAGGTTGATAAGCTTCCCATTAATATGACATAAACTAGGATCACCATCAACATTGCATTAATTGTAGTGATCATTCAAAAGGCTACACAATCAAGGTTATTATTAATTGAATTTTGAAGCTATATGCAATTTTTATCTCTATTTTTTACTCTCTCATAGTTTAACAAAGATATATTCATTATCAGATTACACTCACAACAACCATTATCAGAGCTTGAAATCTACATAAGGATATAAAATGACATTGAATTATACATAAAGTATTATAGGAGATGGAATAAGCAGGTCCTTCCACTCTAGGTAAGAGAAGTTCCTTTGGGAAAAATGACTTTCTATTTCAAGATGGTACTTCAATCATCTTCAAAGATACTAAATTTATTCTTTATGCATTTAATCTAGTGACATGCATTATAGTAGCATATATTTCAATATAGAAGTAACTAGGTATGTTTATGAGAATAAAAACCATGCCTCATATAATACAATTAGCTTACCATATCCTTGCCATCAATGGAGTCAATCTCCATAAGGCTACAACTAAGATAGAGGTCATGCATTTCATTGACCTAGTTTATGATATTTTTGTTAGGTTAAAGTATGAATATGGGTTGCTTAAGTCATTATCCCAAGGGGTCCTTATTGAGTTTATAATAGGACTAAGATTTGAGAATTCCTATGACCTTCCCTCACCAAAAATAGAATATAACTAGGTAATTATTGATAATTAGTATGAAGTGCACTCCCTAGAGAAGGTCTTGGCTTCATGGGTGACTAACCCAATAGGAGCTATTTTCATGGATGATCTAGGAAACTTACCAAACTAAAAATTCAGAAAATGAGTCAAAATTGGCCTAACCCTCTTGAATAGAATATTTGGTAGTCCACACATTGCTTATATGGACATAAGGACTATTAAATTTCTTTAAATAATCTTAGAAGACCAATAGATTCCCCCACTTGGGGAAATTATTAATAACAACTTGGTGTATGAAATACATGACATTTTAAAGAATGGTGCCCCCTTATTTATGACGAGTTACTTATTAGATGCAATCTATGAAACTACTCAATTGGGTCAAAATTCATGGTCCCTTGAGCATCAATAGGTTTCACCTCAAATATTCTTTGTAATGCATATTCATATATTTAGACACAACATAAGAGTGATTATGGAAGAGTTATACCTAGTAGTTTGCTGGTTGATCACGAAATATGAGATGCAAAGGTTTCCCCTAAAATCAAGCACACCTTGAGGGACATGGGTAGCTACTGGTTATACTCATATTACATAGCTATTAGAATAAAAAGAATAATGGTGGACCCTCTTAGAATATTGAGGTTTTCTCCAATGAAGATAGATGAATAATAAATGGTCTATCGAATTCTATAAGGAGTTGATGGGGTCTTCAAGAGTAAGAAGAAAATGACCCCCCAATAGGTTCCTTAAAAACTAAAAAGGACCAAAATTACCAAGTGGCATGATATTATTATAGATATTAGGAATAGGGATTCATACTTATTTAGTAAAGATTACTTCATACCATGGGATTCCAATAACATCTTTACCAATAATCTATTAAAATTTAATAAAGATTTAGTAATGGAATACAAGCATCAAGAATAATTCTATGAGTGGATATATAGAGATGCTCTAAATGATGAGGAAGTGATCCAAAATGCTATAATGAAGAACATTAAAATAGAAATAAGATTGGATAGGGAGAAGAAAAATGAGGATATTGCTAAGTCTTAGGCACCACTAACACATGGGAACATGTTTGATGTTGAATATGAGGAAGGGCAAGATGAAGAAGATGAATACAACATTCCTCTTGTTAGGAGCATGCCAAATAAACCTCCATGACTTACCACTTCAATAACTCATGACTTATCCCTAATCTTTAAGTAAGGATGATCTAACACTCAACTTGATCCCTCCCAAGGAGCTACAATAATCTTTGCATCTGCTATGGGAGCTACTCTAGAAATCTTAGGTCAAATTGACCTTATTTCTATTGACCATGGAATTGGAATGAGGATTGAGCTCTTCATAAAAGAATCATAGGAACTAGATGGTAGAAACATTGAAAATGTCTAAAAGATAAAAAGGGAGTCTATGATCATTATGAGAGGAGTAATTAACCCTCCACCAAATTTATAAGCAACTTCTCCCTCTCTTAGAAGTCATCCATCTACTATTGATATTTCCACTAGTGCACCACATGGTACCCTTAGAGTGAAAGCCTCCAATGTAAGTTCTTCACCACTATATTCTTTTACAATCATAATTTGATTTCAAACTACTTTTGTATTTGTATTTGCTCCTCCCACCATTATTCCCCCACTAACTTCAGTATCATTAGCAACTACTCCTACCACTACTCAATCTTTAGTTGATACTAGCCTGAGCCAATCTAGTGGTTCCTTGGGATTTACTATCCCCCATTTCATTTGTCATGGAACTACAAATATTGCCTTTTATTTAAACACTAGTGCTAGCTAAGTTGTTAGTTCCACTTCTTCTTAGGCAATAATAACTAGTGAAACATTTGATATTGGTTCCCATATATCAGGAAGGCTATTAAGGCCCATTTTTTAAAAAATAACCTTTTCAAAGCCACCTTTGCCTGTATCCCCATTAGATATTTATATGGCTAAAAAGGTGAGTGTTCCTCCAAAATTACCTTCATTTATTCTAAATATGGGTCCTGTAAGAGCTCCATTTAACAAACATTGGTAGATATACCCAATAACTTATCACACATTCTTGCTTCATCTCTAGACTCTACCTCAACTACACCACCTCTAATAAATATAATGCCTATTTTTGTCCCAAAATGGATCAAGGATATTATATTGGCAGTAAGATAAGAGAGACCTTAGGTAGTCCTCTCTACACCACAAATTGGTATGAAATTTGATGCTACTATAGGTATAATGAAAAGAGTGGTGAATAATCAAGATGAGTAGCGCTAGTCTAGCTCAATTGTGGATCATGAAAGTGAAGAGTCCCTTTTCACTTTAATAAAGAAGATGAAAGATGGACTAGGTAAAGTGGATGAGTATGTAGAGGACCATGTGTCTAGAGTCCAAGTCAATGTATAATCCACAGTGGCTTTAATGAAAGGTATACATAAAGAGATAAAGAGATTAAGGGAAAAATCATTGCCTAAAGTTCCATAAAACACCATAGTCTAAATAATAAATGCAATCATCAATGTCTTCAATTTATACAAGGTCATGAAGATAAGGAAAGAAGATGGGACTCTACAAATTAATTTGGTCATTAAATATGACTAAAAACTCACACTCTATGATGACAAGTTGGAAAACTTGGATAGAGTTTTGAGGAGAAATAAGTTCCTATACCTTAAGACATTACCACTTGAAGAAATAATCCTATAAAAAACTATAATGAAAAACATAAGGAGGATATCGAAAAGGTGGCTAGATTAGGTTAAGGATGTAACTACATCCTTATAAAAAATATAGTTCAAGGTTTACCTCTTGCTAAAGGATGTTATGGTCAGTAGGGAGACCAAAACTAATGGCATCTTTATGGATGACCAAAAGTTTAGGGATCAAATGAAATTGTTTGTTGAAAATTTCCAATAAGACATAGTTGATGCCAAGACTTCCACTGAGCTGATGAACATTGTGGATTTTACTAACCAGAATATAGAGAGAGTTGAGGCTATTGAAGAAGCACTAAGGCCAATACTTATAGAGCATGGTAGGATAATTCAAGAAATACATAGTCTATTCCAACATATCATCTTGGATTTAGATCAAATTGACTAGGACTAATTAGAATGCACTAAGTTTGGAAAAATTAAGAAGCAAATAATTAAAAGATGCAATAACAAACATGCTAGGAAGCTCCTCCAGGGCCTTGAGGAATATTTGGCTTTGTTTAGTAAATTTAAATTTGGAATATTCCCTTTTAATATGTGGAATTTTAGCTAAAGGACACCTAGCTATATTTGGGCTTCTTTTAATGGGACCACTTGAACTTGCATAGGAATTTTGAGGCTTATATATAGGGGTGTCCCCCCTCATTATAAAATGGAGGAATGGTTGTTATATAATTAATGCAAAAGAGCGAAGAATTCATGGATTGTCTAAGTGCTTTATTGTGTGTTTTGTAGTTTATTCTTCTCATGCTTTAGAGAATTAATGGTTTATTTTATGTTAAATAATCTAGCAATAATATCAATATATGAATCTATTGATATGATGTTAACACTAGAATAACAAATATATTGGTTTATGTTCTCTATTTCATATTATTTATGGTTTAATGTGCTTATGCAATTAAATGTGAATGTGTAACTTTCATGTAACATATGATCTTAGACATATGTATTTACATTTATTTGATTTTTAAATTACATTCATTTGGCTTTGAGTATTACACTAGGGTCAGTGAATGTTACTTTTATATGTTACTATGATAGAGGTTAGAAGAATTGACACCTATAACTATTTGAAGCAAAATTTCCTTTTGCCTTACCCTGCTTACCTTTGGATCTACCCCATGACTCATTTTAGTTTAGATAATCATATAAATATTTATGGTTTTTTATGCTTGGGTAGTAATTAGAAAAGTTTAGATCAATTCCACAAAGATTAGTAAGAAATAAAGTGTCACTATGTATAATATGTTGTCTCTATAGTAGGGTTTCCTTATAGACTTAAAAGTGGTGTCTTATTTATCTATTTTTAGTAGTAGCTATATAAACAACTCAAGCCCCAAGTCTTATAGGAGTTAAAATTGAGTTTATTACTTTATCTTGTTCCCTAGTGACACATAGAGCACATTAAGTGCATCAACACATAGGTTAGCAAAATGTCATGTAACACAACACATCTATCACATTATACAATATATAACCATGAGTTTAGGCATGTGTAAATGTTAGTATATAATATCAACATGATAATTTGAAGTGATTATAAAATAATATAACATGTGTCAATCATGATCAATAGAATCATATGCCCCCAAAATAATGTGTCACATGGATAGAAGAAAGGACCAACATTTGTATGTGCATGTATCATGAATCTAGTGTGTGCATGTATCACGAATCTACATATATTTGCATAGAAATTATAAAATATTTTATTTACTAACATAAATTAAAAATCAAATGTAAAATATAGTGAACATTTAAATGTTAAATATTTTTTTTTGTTTGAATGTTTTTGTATTATGTGATTATTTGATTTTTTGAATCTATTTGAATATTTAAAATTTTAGAGAAGAAATGGTTATCCAATGATCCCATTTTATGGATGTTCATAGAATGTTCTAGGCCTAAGATGAGATACAAAAAACTAGTTATGTTACCAAGGATCATGTATATGTGCCAAATCTAAATTTTTAGAATTGATAATAATTTATGTATGCCTTATATGACTCTACAGTCATGAAGTAGTAGTAGAAATTATTTTTTTAATGGAATCCATTATTATTATTACATTTATTTTTTAGTGTAACTATTAGTTTGGGTCTTTGTACCTTGTTTAAAATATTCTAATCTACTCTCAATAAATGGCTAGGCCATGTAGGTTTATATGGTGACTCCGTAAAGTACACTATGTGTCTCTAATGTAGTGTCTTCTCAATTATTAATCACCTAGAAAATGAAATTTGATTTTTATTTCCCTTTTGATCATGATTAACCTTAATAGGTTTTATAGTTATTTGTCTTGGAATAAACTTCTCTTGTTGTAGTAGATATTTAGTTATTATAATCACATGAATATAATCGAGACATTCATGCATTATGGAGGGAATTTCATGGACCTTATGTATCTAAGGTCATACTAACAACATATCAAAGACTCCCATATATGGTTAAAATAAAAAAGTGGTGGTCACATGTGCTAGACCAACTTGTAAAGTAAATCAGTCTCACCAAAAACTTGTGATTTTCTATCAAATGCACTAACCATATTGTTCTAAGGGTATAAACTATCATGTGTACATGTTTATTTTATTATTGTATACCATAGAATCTTGTTATAAATATAAATGCTTGACTATAATTATTATGTTATAACTAAATATCTGATATTAAATTTACTTTTAGTACCCATTCTTTATGCATGGAAAACATAGGTATATATGTATGGTTAGATTCAAAAACCTTTGGATCTGTTCTTCCCCTAAGTAAATATATAGAAAGAGATTGATCAAACAATTTTCCCTTGGTAGGACCAATGTGGGAAAGATTGATCTTTGTAGATATTTTATAGAAATGAGGACTTATTCCAATGGTTTACTTTTAAAAAGGCTATTAGACCACTTTTTCATTGGTAAGAATGCCATGGGATGTTTATGTCCTCTAAGACTAACCTATGGAATAAGTGGGAGAAGGATTCCTTATTATCTCACTCTTAAATGTAATAAATCTTCTACCTACTACTTGTGCAAGCCTATGTTATAAAGCATAACAATTACTTTTACGATGTTAGTTAATACAATTATAAGTGCAAAAGCGTTGTCCTTTGAAATTTTCAAATATATGTGGTGGATGATAGTAATTTGGAAGAATAGTAATAAAATTATTATCTAATAATACATTAAATATTTTTTGTGGTCAATATTTAGTGCCATCAAATTGAAGTGGATGTCTCTTAATAGAAGTAGATGCTCTAACTATAAGAGGTACTCTATATGTTGAGTTCTTTCCTATATGGATTAATTTTATTATTGGTTCTTTGCTATGAACTATTGTTATGGGATAATATGTTGGATATGATTTTGAACCTATTTAGTTGGATCTTTCACTTTATATGAAAAATTTACAAAACTTTTGCCTTGTGGTGAATCTACATTTAATTATGTGTTGTTGTTACTAGATCACATGCACATTTGTGAACATACATATATAAGTGATCAAATGAATAATATATATTATGGAATGCTCTCACCTTAGGTTTATAAATGAGACCCCTAGCTAATATGAGCTATACTTCTAAATCTAAAGGTTGATATGTCAAATAATAGAATGCATTCTTAAATCATATAACATAATCTTAAATAGATTCATCATAATATTTATTTAAGCTTTGAAAATGTTCTAATGTGAATTTAGGCACTTCATGCTTGTCAAAATTTGATAGGAATATGTTCTCTAGCTTTCTAAAAAAATTCTAAGGAAGCATATTCGAGACTATAAAACCAATAACAAACTACTCATGTCCAAATTCTATGAAAATTCTTTATTAATAAGCATCCATATTAGCCCAAGAACAAAGGCATATACATATTGGGTTAAATGGGTGAAAGGGTCATCTAGACCATTGAATAAATGGAGTTTTTCAATTAAAAATTAAGCTAGGTAAGGATATTGAAAATAATTTCCTATAATATGTTGACCTTATAGAATATTATCATTAATATTTTCATGACATGAGAATAATTATAAATTGAGAAAATAAAACTATTTTTAAAGGTCTCCTATAATATTCATTACAGATAGAGTGTGAATATTAAGAATGTGTGAATTATGGTAGGATTCACTTATAGGTTATAATTTACCTTGTTACATATTGATTCCTCGCTAGGAAAATTTACTTGATTATCCATGGATTTTATATAATTCAAAATTTTATTTAGTTATTATTAGCTAAGATATGAATCATATATTGTTATGGGACAGTGGTATGTTAATTTTATTTCATTATTTCATTTCTATGATTTAACTATAATGTATATTATTTACATTTTTATCATATTAAATTTTTATTTTAACATTATTTTATAATGTATATATGTCACAATGTATGGACTAACTACCTGTTTGTCCTGAGTTGGACATAGGAGAGATTCATCCCTTACAGCATGATGGAGGGAAAGCATTATTAGATAGGGTGATGTAGATGGAAATATTAGAGGATGATAGAGAAATGGATAGAACCATACACAAAGCATGTTATCTAGTATATGTTATATGCATTGTTTGAATGGTTAGCGTAGTATGTTTTTAGATGTTGTTTACATTTAGATAAATGTTTATGTATACTAGTTATGTGTTAGCTTAGTTAATTATGATATGGAATTAATATTATATGTTTACATTATGTATTTATAATGTGTTCATGAATGTTAATGTTTTTTGAAAATGCAAATTTTCATGAATTGCATTGGTACTATCGTATGTGGACTAACCAATTTGTCTTAGCAGTGGTTGAGGACATTAGATATTTATCCATATGATTTCATAAATATCATTGTGGGAACTACATTAGTAGTATTTTTATTAATTCATTGTGATTAATTATTTATTATTATGTTATTTAAAATAAAATAAAATAGGAAACACCTCATAATAGAAATAAACAAAAATAAAAGGGGAAATCTTTAAAGGCAAAATATATTCATAAGAAATAAATCGTAGCAAATTGGAAGTTTTAGAAAAAACAAAAATATTAAATTAAAAACAAAAATAGAACGAAAATCTCTGAATAAAAGAAATAAAAGAGAAAATACAATATTTAAAAGAAAACAAGAAAATAAAAAGGTGGAAGGAGGCACATCATTAAAAAAAAGAGAGAAGAATGAGTTTGGGGGAGAAAATATCAAGAAATGAAAAAAACTTGATGGAGGGAGTTATTTTAGCATCAAACACTTTGCAAGTTTTGGAGGTTTGTTAATTTATATGATATGTATTTATTTAGACATAAAAAGGGTGTGTCTCATAAGCAAGATGAATTGGTACATACACATGAAATTTAGAATTTTTAATTTAATATATGGTTATATTATAGATAGTATCATAGATAATAAAATATTTCAGACTTTAAACTATTAATCATTGAAATGTATTCTATATAAACCTAAATTTTAAGAGTCTTAGTGATATTTTATGGCATATGGAAGTTATGAATTTATCATTGAGAGACTACTTCTTTAAGTATTCACAACATGGAAAAAATATGAGACGTAATGTCAGACTTATGGCAAATCATAGATGCCTACAATCTAGACTATCTTCTTGTTATTTATCTTGGGTATGTGTGGGGCTTGGCTGATATGCATTATGCAATAATTAGTTTTCAATGTGTCTGGTAGTGGAACTTGTATGACATATATAACCTCTATCTGATATGTCTACTCAATGTATGGAAAATAAATATAAATGTTATATTTTTCACTCCATATAATTCCATATAAGATATGGCAGCAGTAATTATTTTATATATAAATTGTAACTCTTATTTATAAACCAAATTAGAAAATTTTATTTATTTATAAATGAGTGGTGATATCAACCTATATATGACCAAATACAATGATCATCATATGACATAGTGAGTTTTAGTTTAAAATATAGATGTAGATATATATTTCTTAATTAAATGAATTTTTTTAATTAAAACATACATGTGGTAGTGACCTATAGGTTTTATGTTACTTCATGACTTATATATGCTTAATGGATAGTGACCTAAATATGATTAGTAGATAGTAATCTAAATTATTTAAATAGAACTCATTTTATAGCACTACAAATGCATAGGTGATCAGGGGTATACACATAAATATGTTAATATAATACAGACAATATTATATGTATATGTAGACTATGTACACCAATCAAAAATATTATATATAATTATATGTACACCTAGAATATAATTATATATAGGAATACCATTATATATCACGATATTAATGGTGTGCATGTGATATATAATTTATTTTAATATAATATCAATACATACATACATTCCTATGATATTGTATATGTTTGACTTATAAATTTATATCTTCTATATTATGGCAATTGCAGATATGGAAATAATGTTTACCATCAATGTAAACCATAAATCACAGAATGAGTAATTTTGATCCTCATATAGTATTTATCATGTTAGGCATATGTATACTATACAATTTTAACAAATAATAGTATATATCATTGTCATATGACATACTATGTTAATAAACATGAATATACCATATTATGGTAGAAATTAATAGTATATTATTTATGTTATGTTATATGTGTTATATGTATGATAGCTTAATATTTAAATATAGTATGAAAATATTATAACATACTATATAGGGTAGCTCTAAACCAATATAGCTGAATTATATCTCTAATCTCTACTTAGAAATACTTATGGTCAGATCTTATATGTATAGGTATTTAAAGCTCATGTGAGAATAAATGTATATGTATAAGTAAGTATGATGTTATAACTTTGGCATAACATCATAATAAGCTCATGTTATGACTTATTTAAATAATGGATTAGTACATTCTTACTAGTTCATTTCAACTTTTGGGTTGAGTTAAATATATTTAAAATCCTTGTGTTGGATTTGCATCTTTGATTTATTCAAAGGTGCTTGCTATCATGAAATTTGCCCTCTATTTGTATTTTATCTTTTAGAAGGTTCTATCCATGATGAAATGTATCCTATATTTATCAAAATGGATTCATGACATGGAAATAATTGAGTAGTAATAAGGGTTTAGAAAATGGTGAAATATGGTAAAAGACCCTAACTATTAATTTATGAATAGAAAACTAAAGAATACTACAAGTATGGTAGAATAGTAATTATGTATTCAGACATATGTATTATGTAGTATATATTATGTAAGGTGTGTAAATATATGAATTACAATCTATCTAAGAAAATACATACTTTTATTCATATATAGATTATAAATACATTGGGATGTGTGCATATAGCATAGATTGTGATTAGTATATTGCCATGGCTTTGGGTGATTCATTTATCTATGTACTTGATGAAAATTTTATGTATTATATAAGAGCAATTTTTATATTTCTGAATACATATATGTGAATCTTGATACAAAAGACTATGTAGTCTTGAGAAATTTTATACAGAGTTATATACACTTTGATTGTATTAGGATGAAAATATATTTAATTAGGGATTAAAACTATGAAGGAGAATTACATTATAGAATCCATTATCTTATAAAGATCATCAATATACTTCATGAACAATAAAGTTATAATTATTATTCAAATCATATGGAGTTCTTAATTAGAGCTATAAATGACTATTATTATATAGAAGTGAAAACTTATGAGAAGTTCATATTATGAGTATATTAATATGTATAAGTGTTTAGACATATAGAAGAAATTAGAGCATCTATATGTGTGCCTATAAGTTATAGTATTAGGTAGTTAAAACATAGTATATACCCAATTGGTATAAACCATACTTTATTTATTATTATTATTTAGGATTATGAGACAATGATTCTTGAAATTAGAAGACTGGTTGTTTATAATTAAGTAAGTTTACTCATTAAAAATTAACTATGATATTATGGGATGTCATAGAGTGTTTCATATTTGAAAACTAAAATATAAATATATGTTATACCCAAATGGTTAAATCTATAATTGTTATGTTTAGATTCATTCATACATTTGACAGACTAAATGTATGCATATAGGTTATTTATATGAATAACATGTTTTATGATATCTAGTAGGAAGTATTGTATTATCTACTTATGAAAATTTAGAATATGTATAATAATATATATATATATATATATATTATACTTGGTCGGTATAATCTAATTTTTTTAATAATTAATTATATAATAAATGATATTGTAGAGATTCATTCATATATTTGACAAACTAAATGTATGCATTTTATTAGCCCTATGTTGAACATGTTTTATGATTTATGAATCTGTTGGTCATATATATGTTAACCAAATATCACATTGTCGATACTAAGTAATGAGATAGACTTCACTAACTTACTAGCATAATAATCTCAGATGAAGGTAATCTAATCAAGTGGTGTGTATGAAATTGACTGATCCTAGATATCAATAACTATTTTAAAACCTTGGCCAGGTACTATTTTTGAAACATTATCATTTCATTTGTATGATTTATATGTTTGTGTGATATCTTATTAGAATGGGTTTATTTATGATACATCACATATTTTTTATAAATCATACACCACATGAGTACTAACTTGTCTCTCTATATTCATGCATCATCGCTATCTACTCATCCATGAAGGGAGGTCCATTCCTTGATGGGAACTATGTGGATAATTTATGGTCCTTGGTTGGTGTGGAAAACCACTTAGATGATACTCTCCCTCCCCACAAGAGTACTTATTTGGAAATGACACTTGAGATTGCTAGAGATAATGGAGTTCATGAACTCATGCTCCATGGAGCTTAGTATCTTGTACATTATATTGTATTTATTATTATTGATACATTATTTTTCTAAAATATAATTATTACTTATTATACATTGAAAATAGTGGTTATATGGTTGTACTATCCATGGATGGACATTTTTAATCACTTTCCATATTTGGTTATGATGTGTTTCATATGTTGATAGTGATAAGTAACTGTTAGATGTCATGTTTATTTATAGTTAACATACTTTGAGTGTTATATTTGGAACAATAATTATATTCTCATGGTGAAGTCTAATAAAAGAGTATGTTGATTAAATTAAAAAAAATTATCACATCTTTCTATGTCAAACCTAGTGGGGTTGTTACATACCATATATTTGTAACATATTGGTAATATAATCATTATAACTATAATTTAACTTTAAGTTGGAATAATTGCATGTTCTATAATTATTTCATTAGGGAACATTCATGTGGCATGATGTATCTAAAGAAGCTATTATATCTTATGGAACATCATGAATATTTGCATGCTTATTTTTTAAAGAATAATTTCATGCGATTTGAATTGACATATCATGCATATTATGTTGGCTAAGGGAATATCCATGTGAATTTTATCTACATGAGATAAATTAGCTTTTCACTTTTTCTCACTATACATCAAAGAGCTATACAAATAATGGATTGAATATTCCTCTTCACAACTATGAACATTGTAGTAATTATGATTCCAATCCAATTTAATTAAATAAAATGATTCAATTTCACATGAATCATAATAATTTTACTAATGTTATAATTTTTAGGTTTCCATTCTAAGAAGAGAGGGATAAAAAGTTTTCACACATATGTATCATTGAGATTTTGAGAGAGATAATCATATTCAATTTTTTCATTTTATAAGAGTGGAAAGTAATCTTAAATATTTGTAATATTTTTATAGTTTTTTAAATAAGGAAGATATTCAAATTTTGTAACATGTGCATCATTTTAAAAAGTATATATGCATTCAATTTTTTGTACACTAATGTCATGAGAAGACTCTATACAAGGAATATTTATATGATCAATATTTTAAATAAGGATAATTATTTTATTATCATGTATGTTCATTTTATAACATTTAATGTGAAGTAATGTACTAGTAAATGGTAAATAAAAAATGTTTGTTTTATCAAAAAATACATCATTAGATTGTAAATAAAGTAACATGGGAGAAGTAAGAGAGCTATTCTCGTCACACTCACTTTATAAATATGTGGAATAATTATCATAATTTTAATCATAGGTAGTGCTATGTGTTTCTACATAATCATCAATATGTATGTTTACACTATCTATATCATTGGTCCATTAATTAGTATAGGTTTAAGGGGTTGCTAAAAAAAATTATCACCTTTCATATTAGCCATAATGTCTCATAGGCAATATATTAATCATCAAGAAGATTAAAGATAAAATCTAAATGATGAGGATTTATAGACTCTTCATTGTATGATTTCATTTTGAGGGTTATAAATGAAAACACACCCAAGCAAAAAGCATAAAGTATAGGGAAACAAGGAGAACAAACATCACCTACACTATACCCATACAAAAAATTAGATAAAAAAAAATGTAACAATCTTAAACTCTATAAAGTTGAAACCCTAGGGAAAGTTAGGATTTTTTATTTTTTATATAAGATGGGTTCACCAAAATGTTTTATCTAAAATAAGTTTTTACACAAATTAACTATATAAATTAAAAAATCATTACAATAATATAACACTTCAGATCTAGGCCCTATAATATAGTATTGGTAATAAATTCATTCAATCATGAGAAATAAATATAGAAATAATTGTACAAGGGTTAAAAGAGAGAATATCATATTTTTTGATTTATTTTAGACTATCACTATTTTTGAGGTTTCTCCCAATCTTAAAACTCATATTTAAGCTTAGTTCATTTAGGTTTTCGTTTGTTTATCTTTCTCAAACACTACTATTGATGTTAATGTCCTAATCTACATATTTGTATTTTCTACTGAATACAAGCATTTTTATATAAATTCTAATTATGACTTTTAGGGTTAATTTTCACCTTGTAGATTATATGTTTGGATCATGTGCATAAGCTCCATATATTAATGTGTAACTTAAAACCCTAGGTCCTCTAATCAGGGCACTATATTGAAAAATAGGGTTAGTGGGCTGAAGTGAAGTTGAGATGACCTTAAAGACCTATTTTTTAGTGAGTTTCTTACATATCTAATACTTATAATAGGAAGTTAGACTAATGTATTTCTCCCCCTTATGTGGGATTGTGTGATTTTTTTTGTAATATTATATATTCAATTACATGTAGTGATTTATATCATAACATGAAAAATATTCCTTATGAGTTGATCCTTGAATGCTTCAGACCTATAATAAGCTTTATCCTATGACTAATTTGGTAATAAATAATAGTAGGTTAGTATGAATCTATTGTGTGAATGATTAAATGAGTTTGATAGGTGATTTTTTGGTCATTTCTAGAATGGATAAATCAATGGGATTTGTTTTATATTTATATTGCACCAATTGAAATTATCTCAAGGGAAGGTTAATTGAGATAAATATGTTAACCGATACATATTTAAATATTTAAATTTTTTAATGTTTGTAAGGTATGAACAATAGCGTCAATCTTGGGACACTATCATTGATGGTAGTGTCCTATTTTAGATGGTAGTGTCCTAGAGAATAGAGAATTTTTGAAGATATGTAACTGATAGTGTAAGATATTAATAAAATTTCAAGAATACTATGGGATATTAGGTAATTTGGGTAATCATAATATCATTATCAAAACATAAGATAATAATGTAGGCACATTGATATGGCAAACATGTAATGGAACCAAAATCTATCAAGACAATAAAATTACCAATAGGTTATGAACTAAAAAAATCTCTAAATTTATTCATATTGAATGAATTTCCATAATTAAAAACCCAAAACATGCTTAAATAAGCCTCAAATAAGAATTATAGTTGACATGTAAAATTTAAAAAAACCAAAATGTAAAAAAAAACTTCTATTTTTAGCAGCTATTATTTTTAGTAAGTCTCACATGCAAGCATGTTCAACTCTAAAAATATCCCAAAATACTCTAAACACTAAAATTATCCTATTTTAAGAATTTTAATTGAATTTCACATCTAGTCATAAAAATATATAATTTATAAAAATAAAAAAATCTTGAAAATATTAATAAACTACAATTTTAGACCCTTAAATGGTCATGTTTAGCCTCTAAAAAATAAAAAACACCTTTAATAAGAAAGTGAAGTGTAGAAAATAAAAAAAACAATTAAGATGACCATTTTAGTATGTGGAAAATCTCAAATAGATATACAGGTCTAAAGTTATGGCCTCCAGAAGTTAGCCTATTTTTTTCTACATCATTCTCCTTTGGTTAAAAACAATTCAGTTATTGCAAGTTACCCCGATTGTACTGCTACAATTTTTATTTGTCAATCTTATTTATATCCCATTATATCATCCAAGGGTTATATTTATGTTTTAATCCTTCCCATTTAATCAAATACCTATTATAATTCCCTTGCCTTGTGCTCATTGTATTCATATCCAAAACTTGCACTATCTTTTCCTTCTTCTGTGGAACCTGTTGTTACCAATTTACTTATTCATATTCATCACCTTCACCATATTATCCATATAATTCATATAAATTTGAAACATTAAATACTTGATATATATCATTTTTTTTCGGGTAAACTCACCTCATAAGTATTGCCACTAATTTTCTTCACAATTTTCCATGGACCAATTTTTTTATTCTTCAACTGGTTGTACATGCCTTTTGGAAATCTTTATTTCCTCAAGTAAACCATTCCAAATTTCATTAGTAAAATAAATTGTCTTATTTTGACATATTCTAATGCTTTATATTTCTCATTACTTTCTTTCAACTTTCTTCTTACTCCCTTTTGCAATTGCTACATATGCTTCTGCATCATCACTAATTTGATCTGCAATTGGTAGTTATACCAAATCTAAAATACCCATATGATTTATACCATAAATAATTTTAAATTATGGTTTTACTATTGATATATTAATTAAACTATTATATGCAAAATTATCTTGTGGCAAAGAAAAGTCCCATTGCTTGGGCTTCTCTCACGCTATACATCTCAATAAATTTCCTAAGCTCTTATTCATAACTTATGTCTATCCATTTGTTTTTAGATGATATGCACTACTAAATTGTATCTGAGTACCCATATTCTTCCACAAAGTACTCCAAAATGAATTTTAAATTTCATGTCCCTATCTGAAGTAATAGTTTTTGGAACACCATGTAAATTCATAATATCCTTAAAAAATAATTTTGCAACTCTAGTGGCATCATTGGTTTTCTTATATGAAATTAAATGAACCATTTTAGAAAATATATCTACAACAACAAAAATTTAATCATTACCTCTTTGTGTGATTAGTAATCCCAACACAAAATCCATACTCAAATCTGTCCATGGTCCTTTTGGAGTTGATAATGGCATGTATACTCTATTATTTTGTGCATGTCCTTTAGCCACCTGACATATCCTTCACCTAGAAACATACTTTGTCACACCTCTCTTCATATTTGGCCAAAAATAATTTCCATCCACCAATTCTATTGTCTTCATCTTACCAAAAGGACCAACCGAACCTCCACTATGAAATTTTCTTAATATATTGTCTCGTAGAGACCCAAGTAAAATGCATAATTGTTTCCCTCTAAAGAAATAACTTTCTTGTATAAGATAATTTATATGAATAGTAGCTACCCCACCTATTAATGGATTATTTCACTCTCCAATACCTTTTGAAAATATGGATTAGTATCATATAACTCTTTGATAGCTTTAAATCCAACTACTTCACTCACCATGTTAGTTAATATTGTTGCTATCTTGATTAACGCATTAATTACCTAATTGTGTGTTCTTGATTTATGTCTCAACACAAAAGTGTACTCCTAAAATAAATATACCCACTTTTCATGCCTACTATTCATATTCTTTTATGTATTCATGTACTTGAAATCTTTATGATCTGTAAATAGGATAAACTCTTTAGGTACTAGGTAATGTCTCCAATGTCTTAATGCTTGTACAGTTGTATAAAGTTCAAGATCATAGGTAGAATACTTTATTCTTACCTCATTTAATTTTTCACTAAAATATGCTATTGGCTTTCCTTCTTAACTCAACACAATACCAATTCTCATGAATGAAGTATCACAATTAACCTCAAACACTTTGTAAAAAAATGGTAATGCAAAAATTGGTTTTTCTATAATTTTCTTCTTAAAAAATTGAAAGATTTATATGGCTTCTCTAGTCCATACAAATTCCTTCCCTCTCATGCAATGTTTTATTCCTGCCATAATACTACTAACATTTTTAATAGATTTTCTACACAAAGTTGATAAACCATGAAACTTCTTACCTCTATAATGCTTTTTGGAAAAAGACACTCAATAATTGCCTTCATGTTTTCTTAATCCATTCTCACCCCATCTTATGAAACTAAAAATCCCAAAAATACCAAATTATTATATATAAACATGCACTTCTTTAAATTTTTATACATCTCCTTTCTTAACAAATCTAGTACCATTCTCAAATGTTGTAAGTTTTCTTCTTTAGTCTTACTAGATATCAAAATATCATCAAAATAAACAACCAAAAACTTACCAATATATTCTCATAGTATTGTATTCATCATCCTCATAAATGTGATAGGTATATTATATAATATTAATGGCATCACCATCCATTCATATAAGCCATCCCTAGTCTTGAATGAAATTTTACACTCATATCCTCCACAAATTTGAATCTAATAATAACCACTCCTTATATCAATCTTGGTAAAAAATATTATCTTGCAAGAACATCCATCATATCATATAAATGAGGTATAGGAAATATATACTTGATTGTAATTTTATTAATTGATCTAATATCCACACACATTCTCCATCCTCCATCTTTCTTTGGAGTTAGCAATACTTGTGTTGCACATGGACTCATACTTTCCCTTATCATCTTCTTCCTTAATAATTTAGTAACCTATTTATTTAATTTTGAATGTTCTATTGGACTCATCCTATAAGTTGCTTGATTGGGTAGAGCTAATTCTGGAATTAAATTAATGTGATGTTGAATATCTCTCTTTGGTGACAAACCATCTAGTAACTCATTAGGCATAACATCTTCAATTATTTCAATAGTATTTATAATTTTATTGGTATTTGCATTATTTTTTCATCTTCATTCTTTGCTACTAATATATAATAATAACCTGGCACCTTTATATCTTGGATAAATTCTTTAGTAAAGATTATGCTTTCTACCTTCTCTTCCTCTTTAAGAGGTAAAAAAATATCTTTGTACCACCTTTCCAAAAAGTGTACATGTTATTTTTTCCATCATGAATTACTTTCCTATAAAATTTCCACGATCTCCCCAATAACACATGGCATGCATCCATTGGTATAAAATCACACCATATTTCATAATTCTACATTTTTCTTAAATAAAATTTGATTAAGCACCTTATATCCATTGTAGCCTCATTCCTTTTCTTAAAACATGATGTTTGATAGAGATTATGATGATTTTTACATTGAAAATGTTTTTTCTCTATCATTTCTTTAGAAACCATACTCTCACAACTACCAATATCTATAATTAATCTACATAACTTTCTACCTAAAGTATGTCTTGTTCAAAAAATGTTTGATCATATCCATGTATCACCATCTTATTTATTATACACTTGTTCCTTCCTTGGAATGATCATTGTTCTTGTCATCATGAGATTCTCTCAAACATATATTGGTGTAATTTTAATTTTTTCTCTTCTATCTTAGCCTCAACTAGATTCACTCATGGGAGATCCTCTTACCTCTTTTATTGATCTTGATAATGCAAACATTCAAATTCCATGTGCCCTACTTCTCCACACCTATAACAAACATAATATATATGCTAATTTTGGAACCATCCTCCAACACTACCATAACCTCATCCTCTCTAAAACTCTCTTCCTCTTTATTGGTATTAAAACACTTACCTATTCTCTTCTTGCCTTTTTGCACCATGTGATTATTCATATTTATTGGTATTAAAACCACATTTGGTGGTATTAAACCTACCTAATTCCATTATTACAGGGTATCTACCTCTTCTTGGACTAATATATATTATTATAAAATTCTATCTATATTGTTTTTCTTCTATCTTTAAAGCTAATTGATAAGCCTCCTCCATGCAAAGTATTATATGCATGCTTAGTTCATTTTGAATAGTACATTTTAATCCACTTACATACCATTCATCCATCTTATCTTCTATTTTATCATGCTCCACTCATATGTAAAGCTTATACAACTCATCCATATACTCTTATATACTATGATCCTTTTTCCTCAAATTCTAGAATCTTTTGTATAGGGTTTGTTTATAATCCATAAGAAGCAACTTCTCCCTTAGATTCATCTCCATATTTTTCCATGAATTACTCTTCTCTTTACCTTTTCTCTATCTCTCTTTTTGTATGTGATCCCACTAAATCATTACATGACCTTTAAATTTCATGCATGTAAATTTTACCTTCCTGTCTTCCCTCATAGTCTTCCACTCGAAGAAAATTTCCATGCTATTATTCTAATCTATCAACTCATTTAGTTTTAAATTTCCTCCATAATCTAGAGCATAAACCTTGATTCCTTAATTTATTAATTCTAAATCTTGAACCATCCTTGAATCCATCAATGGTGGTTGATCTTATTGTTCTTCTTCTTATTGAATTTCTTCATCATGATCTATGTCTTATTTGGCTTCATCACCACCTTATTTTCTTCTCTGATTGGTGATAATGTATATTAATTTTTTCACTTGCCTCTATATCTCTTATATATTCCAATTCATCTATTAAATACCTCCTTATTCTCTCACCATTTATTTCTAAGATTAAACCTTATTCTAATACCAGATAATGAATCAAAAAAATTATCAAGAGCAAAATATTACAATAGCCAAGATCTGAAATAATCTCTAAATTGATTTGTATTGAATGAAATACCATAATTTGAAACCAAAACCATGCTTAAATAATCCTCAACCCAAAATTATATTCAACATGCAAAATTTAAAATTAAAAAAAAAAAAAAAAAAAAAACAAAATCTAATAAAAACATCCATTTTTAGCAATTGCTATTTTTAAGAAAGTCTTGCATGCAAGTGTGTGAAGCTCTAAAAATATGATAAAATATCCTAAACACTAAAATTATCCTATTATATGAATTTCAACTAATTTCACATCTATTCATAAAAATATATAATTTCTTAAAATAGAAAAATCTCAAAAAAATCAAGAAAATACAATTTTAGACCCTCAAATAGTCATGTTTGTCCTCTTAAAACATATTAAAAAACTCTAAGTTGAAATAATGGATTAGGTAAGCAACAAAATTTCTGATATTATCATTTTGGAATGAGGAAGAGCTCAAACAAAGATACAGGTCAAAAGTTATGGCCTTTAGAAGTTGGCCTATTTTTTCCTACATCAACATGAGCTGAAATAGTGAAAAGGTCCTAACCTAAATGGTTGAGATATGAATGATATTTTCCAATAGTTCAAGGCTAGTTTATCATGTAAAATCTATATTTTACATCTAAAATTAGAGGTGGCATGACTATTTTTTTAAAACACTAAAGGGATTATTTATATTTTATGGTTGAAAATATAACCTTATATAGATGCTAACAATAGTGGAGTATGAAATAGAAAAAATATTTGTTTTCAGATTCTAATGATTTTGAAGAATATTTAAAAATATGGAATTACTTCATATATTTCCCATTGGATGAATATGGATAAATAATGTGGAAAAGTAACATTTCATGAAAAAATGTTTAATTTTATGAAGAGGTAAAAACTAGAAAATTTGGAAAATGATACTTTAATATCAAATTTCGATGAGATAAAACACTCAACATAGGAAAGGAATACCCCAAAATAGGTTGAAAAAGAGTTTAAAAAGAGTGAGCCTTTAACAAATCAAGAGATTCAATTTTTTTTAATCAATGAAAAATCATTGAAGATTGGCATTAAAAAATATCAACAAGAACATTACAAATATCAATACCAATCTATTGATAGAGTAAATTTTGATCAATTGGTTAGCTTAATGCTATATAACCCAATGCATATTTATAGGGATTAAATATTTATTTCCTTTAATAAAAAAACTAGTGAAGTCATAAATGTAGATTTTTGTACGTGCTTAAATCTAAATTTATATGTTACACTAGTCTTGTATACTTGGAAAATATATCTCAAGACTCTATCCTTCAGTTTAACCTTTCTTATTGCCAAAAGGTTTGTACTCACCACCTCACTAGGTCTAATTACTTATTTATTAGTCCACTCCTGATTGTTTTGATTATCTATATCAACTATAACAAAAAATGCCTAAATTATGATATATATCCTTCACTGTTAGTTATAAAAACTCAACAACATTCCTCTAGTTTGGACAATTTTGTTTAGGGAAAGATAGTAGCTTTTATGCTATTGTCTCTAGTCTAACTCAAATTTCCTTGCCCTATAAACTCTCAAATTTACAAATATTTTAATGTGTATGGGTTGGCCTAAGAATTTAATTAACCATTTTGGGAGGATTATTTAAAAATAACTAGTATAAATACAAGTCAAAGCCAATTCATTTGGACATCTAGAAAATATCAAACAATAACTTCTCAAACTTAGACATACTATTGAATTTAAAATCACAAAACTAAGTTATTCTTCATTATTCATTTGTATTTGCATATCAATCATAGGAGAAAACATATTATAGGTCTTAAGCACTAAAAATATATCCCATGAACCATATTTTTCAAGTTACAAGCTAGATAATTGTATGCATCTTCATGTTGTGGATTTTACCCTTTTACATACACATTCCCACACATAGGGAGAACAACATTAGTTCAAGGATTTCTTTTGATTATTGGTTATGTAGGCAACATTAATTGATAGAGGGATATTTTAGGTCATCTTAATTGAAATCCCATTAACCCATTTTTTATCAAGCCAACCTAACCTAAGGTGGATATTTGGGGTTTGATATATAAATAATGATACAAAGCATGCATGTGAGATATAGACAAATCAGATTAAAGGAGATATAAAACCTAGAAATACCTAAGGGGTTTTATCTTGATAATATAAACATTCAATTCTTTATTTTTATGTTTATATTCAACTAATATCATTTATTCAATTGTCTATAAGTTGATGCAAGTGTACAAGCAATCTGAAAAGACATTTCATGAATTTGATGACTAGTTCTTGAACATCAAATAATCTATTCCCATACTTTCATATATCATATATTTTTGTACACAATTTCTTAAGAAAATTATTGTTTCTTCTTCATGATTACACAATCAAAATACTAATTTTCATTATACTTTATATATTTAGTATTTTTCATAATTAAAAACTAAAATTTAATATCATAATTAAATTATTTAATTGGCAAGATTTTGAGGAATAGTTTAATTCACTCTTGACTATTATATTCCTCTTAACATATTAATCCCAAAATGTAATAAACATTTGGGGAGCCCAAGATCTATGTATGGATATATAATGTTTGTTTTTCTACTTGTGTTAGTATTTATACTTGTTACTTAGCCAAATTTGAATTATAAAGATGATTTTTATGAATATGACATGGAAACTATTCTCATCATCAACTAATATTCCTTAATGGACAATGTGTCCTAATCCAATTAGATAAAATAACAAGAATAATCATTCCTAAAATATTCTATAAGTCCTCCTCTCATTTCACTAGATGGAGATAACTACCATCCCTCTAATTAGGTCTATGATCCCACCATTAAAAAGGATAAATTTAACACCCTTGTAGCTTTATATAATGATGGAAAATTTGTTTCTCCTATATCAACCAAAAAAAAATTAGGCATGATTCATCTAAATCTTCCACAATTTGATCATTCTACCTTTTGAAATTTTCATAAATAAATCATGTCTTCTTTACAAATAGACAATAATATACCATCCCCAAGGGTTACAAATTTTTCAAGTGATACCAAATATTCCAAAGTTTTCAAATGATATACCATTGTCAAATATTCCAATGTTTCCAAATGGGCTAACATTACCAAAGGTTACAAAGTTTCTAAATGAGATACCATTACCAAAGGTTCCAAATTTTTCAAATTAGTTACCATTAACAAATATTTCATACTTTTCAAGTGATATACCATTACAAAAGTTTCTATATCATTCCAATCAATTGTAAAAAATAATTATGCCTTTGTTTCAAATAAATTATACATTACAACCGATGACTACACATTTGAAAAGTATAATGTTTCATACTAGTCATCTCATTTCTATGATGAATGCTTTACTAAATATTCAAAGGCATTGTTTTATTCTCAATTTAAAAATATTTTCATTCAAGGATACTATTAATGATAATGTAATCATAAATCAACCCCTTTAAAAAAATGTCTTTGAATATTCTCATCCATGATATTTCATTATGTTCATATTACCTTTGTTCTTTGGACATGAAGACACTACTAACCATATAATTTAATATGTACATTATTTAATTCATTGGGATAAATATGAATATTTATTGTTAAAATATTATCCTAGAATCCTCACAAGCAATGCTTGAGATTGGTTTTATAGTTTACTTGATGTATCCTTAGATATTTTTTTCACAATTGCAAGACATTTTATTCATATCTTTTAATACACACATTATGCCTAAAATTTACATTAGAACACTTGATCAACTTCAAACAACATGATAATGAGTCCATTCAAGAATATGCTACACAATTTAATAATACATCACCTTCTTTAGCATATCAACCTTATAATTTAGAATTAAAAGTCATATTTAGTCAAGGTACTTCCCCTTTATTAAAATAGAGAAAATTACATAAGAAATATACCTCATTTGATCACTTCTATATATATATACATGCATATATAAATTTTTTACTCAACAATTCCAAAGTGTTAAATATATCACATGTAAAATTCACAATTTTTGTTCACAATACATACACTAACACAATATTCCAAAAAAAATTCATATACAAATATATGGCATACCAAATATTTATTTGACACCATTGTATCAGTTGGTTAATATCAAAATGATATTTTATCTACCTATAAGGAACACACCTACCACTATTTTGAAAAAAAAACATCCTCATCAAAAGGAATGTATAATCACGTTCTTCATGAATGGAGCTTAATTTAGAGATAAGAATATTTAATCTACAAAAAATAAACTTATTGTAGTGTAAAAAAATGATCATAACCTAGATATCATATACAAGACTTACATAAAAAGGGATCTTAGAAAGATTCGTTGGGATACTTAATATTACAAGGGAGGAATGGTTTGCATACCACACGATGGCGGTAACAATCCTAATTATGGACTGAGGATAGATGAGTAATGTTTAATGCATATATTTAAAATTAAACTTATGAATAATGATAAACAATGATACCTTTTCCAAAAATTTAAATAAAAAAAATGAGAAGTATAAAAAAAAAACATTCAAGAAAATATAAAAACATTCATATTTAGTATTTCACATGTTTTCTAGATTTTGCATATTCTATTTACTTTATGTTAGTTTATAAAATATAATTTATAAACACACATATGGTTCACATTTACTTGAGTATTATACAAGAATACATTAGACCCATGATATCTGAATTATGTATATGTTTGACCTTTCCTCTTATAGCATGACACACTATGTTTGGGGCATATATTTTATATATTATCATGATTGACATAGGTTATATTATTTTTCATTATCTTAATGATATTATATATATTATACATGTTTATACTCATGTTTATATCCTACATAGTGTATTTTATATGGTATTCTACATGACATTTTTCTACCATATATACAGGGACTAGTATCACATTATTATGCTAGTTTCTTATATCTCACTACTTCATATATTTACATTGGCTTAATTAAGTGTGATTATTGTTTGTTTATTTATAATTATTATGGATAATTTAAACCTATTACTTTTTTTTATTTTTCATAATTCTCTAAATTTTACTTATTTAATTGGTGTGTGGACAAATTCACATGTTTTCCACTTGAGTGTATGGAATTTGAACATGCCCCTTGTTTTTAGTCTCCTTGGACCCCTCTTTATGTGACATATAACTACTCTTTCATGCGTGCTTAATTATTTTTTGAGATTTTTATCTTATAGCATTTCAATAATTCATATCATGTATATTAAGGATTTTTATGTATGCGTATTGTGAGATTCATATATATCTCTACCTCAACAGACACTACTATATGACTCACATAGATATAACATAGTTGGTTTATCCTTTCGAGATAAGATGAATATCAAATTTTTAATCCCCTGACCTCAAATTGGGGGTAAATTAGTTGGATCATGTCATATAAGACATGAATCCACATACATACAATTGACATAAAGGGATAATTTTGATTTTAGTTACATAATTTACATGATTCAGATATACATTTTGGAAATAATTCTATGTATTGAACATAAATTTGGGATAGATAATTTCATATTTTTTATACATATTATATACATGTTATGGAATGAATGTTACATTTTGACATATACTTTAGATTGATATATATTTGATGTGTACATGCACAAAATTATAGATATTTTCTAGATTAGACACATATTTATGGACTGATATTACCAAGATGCACCATTTACAATTTTATATTAGTGAAATAAATATTTTTCAAACTTGATGGACTTATCACTATGATTATATTATTTTGGGTTGATATGGTGACACCATATAACATGATAAATATTGGATAAATTGGATAGATTGGCTAAATTGGTTATACTTGAGTTGTGTGACTGATATTTTGTGCTCTCAATGAGCTTGAAACAATTGATACTTATAAGGGATTGGGGGCATGATCACCCTTAAATTCCCATATTCATATCTCCAAGGTTTATTTGTGATGCACTATCCAATGCTTCAGCTAGGAAGTAAATATATATATATATATATATATATATATATATACAAACTACTAATGGGAAACATGTTGGATCAATACATATGTACTCCTTCCTTGATCTCTTCCTTACAAGTATTTTCAAATTATTTTATTTTATATTATATTCACTAATTACACCTGTAATAGGCTCTTGGTTGTAGGTAAGTCACATATATCAAATTATTATAGGATCAATCAAAGACAAGGTGTTTTTTACACACCATAATATATTTTCTTTCATTTATCCTAGTAATTCATCATTATGTACTACTATAATAAAGTATGGTTAAATGGAGATGATTAAATATGTATTTACATGTTAAAATAGTCTTTTATACTTGATAAATATATCTCAAGGATATACCCTTAAATTTGACCTTTTCAGCCAAAAGGCTTATACATTCCACCTCAATAGGTCTAATTACTTATTTCTTAGTCTAATATTGGTTATTATAATTATCTAGATAACTTGTAAGCAAATAATTCCTAAAATATGATATATCTCCTTCAATTTCAATTATAAAACCTCAAAAAAATTCCTCCATCTTTGGCAAGTTCATTTAGGGTAAGACAATAATGTTGATGCTACCATGCCTACTCCAATATAAGTGTCCTTACCCTATAAATACTTAAATTTAAAAATATTTTTATGGGTATAGATAAAACTAAGAATTATATCAACCCTTATATGATTATTACTAAAAAATATGTATTATAAGTAAATTTCAAATCTAATTCATTTGGACATCTAGCAAATATCAATTAATCACCTCTCAAACTCAGGTATACTATTAAATTCCAACATGCATAATTAATATATTATTCCATATTCCTTATTATTTTGATATTAATCATAGGAGAAATCATACTACATGATTGAATCACTCAAAATATATCTTATGAGCTATATTTGTCAATTGAAAATATAGATCACCCTATACATCTTCATAAAGTATATTTCACCCTTGTGCAGACACATTTACACACATAGGATATAACTAAATAAGTTTGAGGCCATATTTGGAGCATTGTATATGTAGGAAACACTTATTGATATATGGGTCTTTGAGATCAGCTTAACATCATGAGCTCACTAACCCATTTTTTCCTAAAGTAACCTAGCCTAAGGTGGAGAGTTAGGGTTTGGTATATAAATAGTGATATAGATCCTATGCGATATATCTAGATACATTAGATGAAAGGTAAAATAAACCTAAAAATATAAAGGTAGCCTCATCTTAATACAAATAATTTTTTTTGCATGATAGTTTCATTAAGATTTAGATAGTATCATTGATAAAGTGTCCATAGGTCAACACAAGTGTCTAGGAAACCTAAAAGAATATTTCCAAAATATAATGATTGGTTTCTGAACATCAGATAACCTATCCCCACACCTACACATATAAAACATTTATGTGTATTATTTAATAATATAAGTATTATTTATTCTTTGTGATTATGCAATCATAATATTGTTTTGTATTTTACTTTCTATATTTAATATTTTTTGTAATTCGTCACTAAAATTAAATAGCATAAACTAAATTATTCAATTGGCCTCATTTTTAAGAATAGTTTATTTCACTCTAGAATATTATATTAGTCTAAACCCTTAATAAATATGTAACATGTTTGATCAAGACATTTAGGATCTTGAGGTTCATTTCTACTTGATTAATGGACAACATACCAATGACACTCATTAAACTCTCCGAAAAAACCCTACTATCACATCTATTCATGCTAGAATCAAATAAAGTTCTACTCATTTTACCATCCAATGCTTAAATAGATAAACTTATATATCTATATATATATATATATATATATATATATATATATATATATATATATATATATATATATATATATATATACAACAAAACAAGTGAACTATATATAGGTTCACAAAAAATTTATTGACTAGTTATACAAGGCAAGGTCAAACTAGATCATAGGGAAAAGACCACAACACTCTAGTACCAGCCAATAAAAAAAAAAGTTCTTTTAAATTATTTATTCCATTAAAAGAGCACCAAGAAAATTATTTTAATTTATGTCTAAATAAAAAATTGAATTTTCATGTTGTGATTCAGGTCATTGATAAAGAGATCCTCAATATTTTTTAAAAATCCAAATTAGATACCTTGAATGATAAGTTATCCTTTATCCCACTTATATATGTTGTATTAGGAAAGTGGGTGACCTTTTTTACTTGTAAAAAAATGGTGGGATCATGTGTTGTTTGAAAATGGACTGTGATCTTGATTTCAAGCCAAATTCACTTGACAATGTAACAATAATTTTTTGTATGTATAGAAATGAGATATCCATAATTGTATATAAAATTATAAATGACAATTTTTGGATAAGAACCACCACTAAACCTAGTGTCAAATTATAAACATTAAATTTTTATTTCAAAACAATAAAATAATATAGAATTATAAGGGCATAAAATTCTAGACTATTTCAAATCATGAATGCTAGAATACCCAATTTTGATAGGATTCATAACATCTAATATTTTGAATTTTTTTGATATTCATGAAATCTGATTTGATTAGCTTTATTAGGAGTTTGGAGATGAGAAAGGGAAATGAAAAATAAAAACTATTTAATATAAAAGGGGAGTTAGAAAAAATAAAATAAGAAATAAAAATGTCAAAGGATGCTAAGAATATTCTTGAAATGTATTTATCATTTTTTGTTAATAGTACCTAACTGAGGGATACATATACTTATGAGCTCACACATTAAAGTTATTTTCCATTTTAGTTAAGTATATATTCAATTAGATTAAAATAACATATCTCTTTATTCTTGTTGATAAAGATTTTATGCACACCACAATGTAACGAGGTAGCCTCTAACATTTTAGGATCTCAATGGAGGTAAAATCCACTCCAATGCATGAGTTTTAGGTATGCAATCTAAACATATTGTTGATGGAATAGCTAGTAGGGCATGCAAGTTGTTGAAAAGGTTTTTGG
This sequence comes from Torreya grandis, assembly GCA_037957365.1. NCBI lineage: Eukaryota > Viridiplantae > Streptophyta > Pinopsida > Cupressales > Taxaceae > Torreya > Torreya grandis. Next base: position 1,622,176 of record JARHVA010003434.1, read on the forward strand.
ATGGATGTGTGGTCCCTAAAGGATAGTGATTCTCTACATGATCTAGATGGATGGTTAGATTCTAATATAAAGTGGGTAGGTCTCAAAATAAACTCAAAAAAGAGGGTAGGGTAAGGTAGAAAATAAAGCTTCTATGGTTTTTAGGAATCACTTCACTGGCTAATTTCTAAAAGGACAAGTCTTATTAGAACCTACGATTGTTTCTAGCAGTAAGTGCACACACATAATCAGACATGGATAATAAGTATAAGGAGATATTGATGCAATAAATTCATAGACGTAAGAAAAAGTCTTCTCCTTTTAGAGAAGATGTTTCACACCCTTATTCAAGATATTATGGCTCAATCTAGTGAAGTATTTGAGGTAGATTCTACATACACATAGCAAACCACATCAAATAAAGCACTCATGTACGTTTAGATTTATGAATCAACTATCTTGACTATCTTAGCTAATTCTTTTACCAATCTCTCAATAGATATTGCACATCTACATATTAGTACATCAATGAAGTTAATCAATAATCCATTCACAACTATTACACACTAAACATTATTGAAACATATAACTAAAAAAAGTAATAATTAATTACATAAAAATTGGAAAGAAAATACACAAACACATTCATTGATGATCAAAATTATTCTTGCTTTTGTATTCAAAATTCTCTAACAAAAATCCAAGTTGGATTACAATTATTTATATAGACTTGAGGAACGGGTTGCCTCATAATCCAAGTTCATCCAAGGTCATTACATGTGCCATTTAGAAATTGAGTTCTAAGTATGGACTAAAATTGTATAAGAGTCTAATTGTAGTTATCAGTTTAAAATAGAATTTTTTGCATGAATAGTTTTGTAAATAGTGCATATATTTTTAAAAAATTCATGAAATTTGAGTTATAATTGTAAAAAATTTCCTTCATCCTCATACACATGCACATGTTTCATATATTTTACAAATTCTATTTTAAAAATCTTGTATAAGAGTCTAATGTGTATGTGGTTGTTTTTCAAAGACAAGTATCATTATATCAATGCTTTAGAACTAGTGAAACTGTGACTAACCAAAAATAATTATGCATTTCATATTCTCATGCCTCTCACTGAGTTTGGATCTTTGAAAAATTCACCTAAGACTTGCACCATTATTTTATGCATGATAGAAAGAGAACATTCCATTTGGCATCTTCACAGGGCCTTTGTGCTCTTTATCGTCATAGTTCAAATGTTTTTATGCTAAGTAGTAGTCTTTTTGTAGTTTTGAAACCTTTGAATTTTTCACATTGATATCATGCCATTGATCATCTATGCTCAAGTTATCATAGTTTATAGATCTTAGTGATTTAACTCATTGACTCCTATGATCTTGACACTTATCACATCTTCATTCCTTTGAAAAGTCTCTATTAATCTTGCACCATCAGATTAACTACATGGATCAACATTGGCCATTGATATGCTTTGGCCCACTAACCTTTGATTTAAAAATAGATAATTTATGAGCTTAAATTTGACATTTGCATGACTATCAAATACATATTTACAGCCATCAATGACATCCATATGACCATCAAAATTTAATCCCCTATCATTTTTCTATTGATCTTAAATTTGACATTTGCATGATCATCAAAGATTTCCTCATTCCCATTAATTATGTCCACATTACCATCACAATTTAAACCCATGTATTTTACCTCTAAGCCTAATTTTGATGTTTACATGAGCCTAAAAGATGTCCATGCAATCATCAAATTGAATTAATTCCCTATGAGCTCGACACTTGTCATTTCCTAGTTCACTCTTCTCTATAATCACAAATGAAAAGAGGACTTAGCATAATACTTTAAGAAATATATATAAAGGATCATGCATGAATATTTGAGCCTTAGGGTCTTAGTTATATAAATAAAATGTGATTTGGACTTAGGCTTAGAATATGTAAAAGAGCTCTTATGTTTAATTTTGACCTTGCATAAATTATAGGATATAAGAAGGACATAACATATATACTTTTAGCCTAAGGTATTAGTGTCAATAAAATATGATTAAGACCTATACTAAAATATTAAATTAAGCTCAAAACATAATAAAATTCTCTCTAAGTAGGGGTACTCCTTAGAAATTCTATAGGATTTTTGGTTGATTGATCTTCGTAGTAGGGTATTATCTCAAACATTTTGTGTGGGGGATTATTTTGGGGACTAATTTTGTCAGACATAATGTCCAAAACATAAACTCCAAATGATTTACATTTTCATGAGATAAAATATCTGAGATACAACTTTTGAAGTATGCACATTTTGTCAGATAAAATGTTTAAGACACAAAGTTTGCAATTCATTTTTTTCAAACAAAATGTTCAAGACAAAACTTCCAAAGGAATTAGTTTAGGTAAAAAGGCTTGAAGAATTATTCCAAGATAAAATCCCTAAAGGATAGGCACATAGGATAAAATTTCTAAGATAAATGTTCCAAAAGGTAAGTACATTATGTCTATAGGTAATTTTAAAAGGTCCAAAGGAAATCTATTAGACAAAATGGCTATAACAAAAAGTCTAAAGGAAAATTGTAGATATTCTAATGGGCAAGTCTATTTCATTAGTCAAAATTCCCATGGTAAAAATCTCATTGACCCAATTATTTTAGGGGAATTACTTAAAATAAAATGTCCACAATAATGTCCTTGATAAAAATAAGTTCATGGTAAAAATGCTCACAATAATAAGTTATAAAGAATAAGTTTGAAATATCTCAGTATCTTCGAATAACATAATGGATAAAATACCCAAAAAAGAAAAATTATGTAATTTTGATAAATATAAGCTTGAAGACATAAGCCCAATAGAATAACCCTGATAGAAAGAGTTAGTCTATGAACATAATAACAATGCTACTTTTCCATAGTATAAAAAATGCCAATAATCAATATTATCTTAGATTTTACATAAACATATATAAGAGTGGCTCAAAGTAAATATGATAGTCTAAAAAAGGTGGGTCCCCATTTCTATAAAGAAATATGGTACATTGGGTACAACAAATGGTGACTTATAGGGGGAATAATCTTGAGTATTCAAGAACCCAACACTCTAGCTTGTAATCTTAAATCAATCATGAAGTGTGTCAAAAAATAATACTTAAATAAAAAACATGGAAGAGAATCCTATGTTCCTTCACATAATGTAATTGCCTTCCAATTATTGGATCTATGTGTGTCAAAATGTATAATTAATTTAACCCATACTATGATGAGTTTTTCAAAGGCTTGGTCAAGTTGTAAGTTTCATTCTAGTGTCTATTAAAGCTAAAAAACAAGGGAATCTCAGGGATTGTTCTATTCCTAGTCAGGCATCCATAGTCTCAATAGAGATACCTTAGGATCCTTCTCTTCTCATTCCATTATTTTAATTTGATCATGATGCATGGTACATTGACCTTATTTCATCATGTGAGCCTTTTGATTTTATTTAAATTTTCTTTTTCTCTTTTGAATTTATTGGTTCTTTTATTATTGAATGAAAAAGAAAAGAGTTGGAACCCTAGTGAGCTGGTATAATTTGTAAATTGAATCATTACTAGATTGTCCCTACCAACCACACCTATACATTAAATTGTAGTTTCCAATAGGTATTTAATGTGATAAGTACATTTGATCCAAATATATACACGTAAATTTTGTTTCATTTCTTTTTAAAATAAAATTATAAAACTTGAAAGAAGGGTGAGTTTGGTATAACATGATATGTTGTGCATGTGTTAATCTAGATGGTTATAGACGCTCCTCTTTGTCTAGGGAAGAATGATCTATAGATAAGTCCTCTTTGTATAGGGAAGAATGATCTATAGATAAGAAATCACTAAATGAATGGCTAATTAGTTGGATAGTAGGCTGGATTGCCTATCAAGCTTGATCCAAGAAGCATAAGCTTCCTTGGAGGTTATCAATCCACACTTTTAGATAATTAACTTTTGAAAATGAAAGATAAATTATTTCATAAATAATATAAGATACCAGAATGCAATACAAGAAGTGCTTGAGAATAAATAAGGGCTTTGGCTTTTGACTGATTATAATAATAAATGATTAGATATCAATGCTAAAAAAATCAAACATGGTTCATAAGATTGAGCGATCCTCTATGATATGACATAAACTTAGAAAACATAATTGGGTTAGAGTTTTATAGGACAAATAATCTTATTATTTAAAATGATAGATAAAAACCATCATTAGTTGGCATCAAACCATCAGATATTGGGTAACTGTCATTGGCTAATGACCATTGATGGCTAGGGTCAAAATATCAGTAGTTAGGAAACCATCGATGGTTATTATGAGATCTAGTTCTGGAAGAGAAGTTTGGCTAGGAAGATTATAAGAGGATTTTGGAAGGTGAATTTAGGTTGGGTGCTAGTTATGAGATAGAGGGTACTGCAATATAGGAAAGTGGGATGGAAGAGGAAGTGATACAAGAAATGAAATAGAGAAACTAATTGTTGAATCTTGATTAAAAAAATAGATACTTATCTTTATTGTTATTTGCCTAAAGAATTTTGAGTTTGGTTGAAAGCTTGTTGTAGCTTCCAAAGCAACATTTATAGAGTGATAGTACCTTGGTTATTGACTTATGAGTTGTAAAAATTTTGATCTCTATCCTAGTTGTTGGAATTAATAAGGATACCTACACAATAAGCTTTGATCTCTTGCATAATAAGTTATTTGATGAGGATTTTTGATCCCTTTCAACTCCTCTTCTTCTCTTAATATAATGGGAAGGGAGTGGTGAAATAATAAGTTCAACAAGGTGTCTAACAAGCTATCTAATTTTAATCTTAACATGTATTAATTATTCAAAATGGTAAAATAAATATATATTAATATAAAATTGAGATAGAGTGTTAGTTAAAGTTAACCCTTGATGTTTTTAAGGTCAAACCATCGATGGTCGAGGTTAACCATTAGTGATTAAGGGTTGACCATCTATGATTGGGGTAATAGTCACAAATGATTAAATTTATCCATTTCAACTAATGAATGGTGGGGTAATTGGTTTAGAAAATGGTCCAAAGGGGGGTCTAGGGGTGCTTTAAGGGATAATGAGACATCTAGAATTTTAGTGTGAAGTTTTCTAGTGTCTACATTTTCCCCCTTTTTGTTATGCAATTTGTATCTTCAAGATGTAGAACAAAAAGATGGAAGAGTAGTATAAGGTTAGATTCCTTGAGTATGGGAGGAGGTTTTCCCCCTCAAACCAAGAATCGATGAGGTACAATGGAATCAAGTGTGGGTTTGATAAGCGGTTAAGTGGGTGAAAATTTGGTGACAGTTTAACCAATTAAGTGTAATAATACACATAGAATCTAAGTAAATGTGATATCATAGATCATGTAAAGAATAGGATGTTATAGGTGAGATAGTTTGTAAAATAAGTTAGGTTGTAGAAGGATAAGTGATAAGTGGACAAAGTGACCACATTTAGATGTGGTGGTTATATTTTCACTCATAAATATAAGTCTTATAGGCAAGGTCAATATATTTACAGGTATCTAAGGTAGGAAGTGAATCCAAAAAGACACAAGAAGGTCACAGGTATCAAGACCATAAAGGGTCATGCTCCAAGGTATATAAATGGTTGGTTCATAAAATTATGACAATTTCAAGTTATTCATCATGGAAATGTATTCATTATGGTCAAAATGACCAAGACAAGGTCATCACAAAATGTGTGAAAGGTGGGTGGCCAAAATGACCAAATCTAAGTGGTGTGGTTGGTTGGTGGGTTAGGAAAGAAGGTGATCTTGAATAGGTGTGGTTAATGTAAATATTGTTGTGGTAAAGAGTGAGTAAAAAATTGTAGTTGTTAAGCTAAAAATGGATAGGTGTCAACTATCAATAGTTAGGGTATACATTGGTAGTCGATAGTAATCATCGATGCTTGAACATTAACCCTAAAAGGGTAAGGGTTAAAATTCAAATGGGAATTATAATTCCCCATTTGTGAATTACAACCTATGGAATTTCAACTTTGATTGATAAAATAACATCAATGGTTTGGAGGCTCATATGAGTTGAAGGAGGTGGTGAGTAGGTGAGATTGATAGAAAGGTGATTGAGTGATCATGTGGGCAAGAGTATTGTTGATCTAATTAGGGTATAAAGAGCTAGTGGTAGAGTGTAAGAGTGATTGGTGGAAATTGTGGGAGTGCCACTATGTTAGTTATTATAGAATGAGGTAGGTGATGCAATTGAGTTTATAGTTTTCTACATAAATTTGGCATGTGTATAGTTTATTATGGGTGTGTAGGGGTAGGTGGTTTGATTTAAGTGGTTTTGAGGAATGGGTATGAAATTAGGTATAGGGTTTGTAGTGATTGGGTGGGAACTAGTTTAGTTGATAGTGTAATTATAAGTGAAAATTTTGATATTAGTTTGATCTTTTGGGTAGTTTAGGGAAGCCTTAGGTTTTGGTGTGTCACTAATGGTCACCACATAGTGACTATCATTGGTCATTATCAACCATCACCAATTGATAGTAGACTATTGATGGTTAATAATTGACTATTGAAGTGGTAAATGTGTAGACCATTGGTATTTCACCATTGGACCATTGGTGATTTAGGGTCATTAATGATGATTCCACAAGGAACCATTGTCAGTGGATACTCAACTATCGATAGTTTTAGGATAAGGTGAAAATATGGCATAAATATGGGTGAAGGGTAAGGATGGGTAAAGGGTGAGGGTAGGTGAAGGGTGAGATAAAATTAGGTGGTCAAGGGTAAATTAGGTGAGGTTATACATGGATAGGGTGAAGGTATACTAAGGAATATGTCTATACTTATATGTGAGGGAGTAGTTGTATGTATGGGATTGAGTATCATAGCTCCTAGATGAGGTTTATCAAGTGATGATACAGTAGGAGTGGGATAACTTGATGGAAATGGGCTTGGGAGGCATTAGATATTATTAGTGCATGATTAGATATATAGCTATATTAGTGACCCTCATCAAGAGATGGGGTTTGACCACTAACACATTCTTTGTACCGATCAAACAGATGAATATCTTATTGAAAGACATCCACCAAATCATGAGGCTACTAATATGAAGGGAATTCATAAAGTACAACAACAAAAAAGAGAAAGAAAATATCATGGATGTGTTATATGGGGAGGACTCTGTGTATGTGAGGTGGGATGTAAGATCCTTCTATTATGCACCTCTATATCATAGGGATAGGGGATCGACATGGGTCTTGATGATGATGATGATGATGATGATGATGATGATGATGGTTATAACTTGATATGCACTACTAGATTTGAGCAATGGCAGATTTATTTTAATTTTGTTAGGAGTTCTAGTGGACATGATGATGGATTGGATATTGTATGCTTGTGTACCTATTGTATTAGTGTAGATCTACCAAAATATTTAGGGCTGTAGGTCATATATGAGGTATGGCATCATTGTTAGGTTCATGCTACACTATTATGTGTATGAGCACATTAGGGTGCTTAGATCAGGTGGGTTTATATAAAATGGATTTGTTTATATGGACTATAAAGTTGGGTTTATATGATGGAGGCATCATGATGCTCTAACAAGATTTGTGTAGGAGTATGAGACATAGAGTGGTATTGAGATAGGTTAGATACACTAGTCAAGGGTGATGTCATCTAGAGACTATATGTCAAATTTTTAGCTTAGATAGGTCTTACAAGGTAAATATCATCTATCTAGAGCTATACATGGATTAAGGGTAGACAAAACCCTAAGGTAGAGTTGATTCCTTTTAATAGGGTGAGGATGAAGTTTGGTCTAATGTAAGCTATCCAAAATATTTTCCCATAGTATCAAAGGGAGGACATAGAGTTTCCATTGCCTGAGTTATAGCTAGAGGAGTTTGATTTTAATTAGGAGGAACTACTAGTGAGACCATAGATTGATGATGTTGAGGTCACATAGGAGTAAATTGCATGGTTTTAGTCACACTATGACATGGTAGTTTTTTGGAGGAGATGATGTACATGTTGGGTAATAAGTTATACATGTTTATATGGAGGAGGGGGTGGGGTATAGATGAAAGTGGATTCCCTAGATAGGTAGTTACTTATTAGAGAGAGGGATCAGGCTAGGGTGGCACTAGTTGTAGTATAGGTATCCTTAGATGTGGTAACCCAAGAAAGACACAGGACAAGGATATGTGGCCACTCTTACTAGGGAGAGAGATTAGGCTAGAGATCAACTAGCAATGGTTACACATGAGAGAGATACTCTCAAACAAGCAATAGGGTGAGTACTGGAACCTACAAGACCATCAAGGAATATCTCTATATAAAGGAATTTAAAAATAGTTGAGGATCTAAGGTATTATGAGGCCTTTATTTTTACACATCTTCTAAATGAGCCCAAATGGGGTGAGTCTAGAGAAGGGATCACTAGAGGGGCCAACAGTGCAACACTAGGTTAGTGGGCTGCATTTGTAGGTGCATAGAGGGATCCTACATGTGGATAGGATCTAAGGAGTAGTAGTGCTCCATCACCTTATATTTTTATGATACCTTATATTATTGATTTAATATACTATTTTGATATCAGCCTACAAGCCAATGTAGTGATATGTACATGTTTTTGAGAGATGTAAACATTATTGTTTTATATATATATATATATATATACATATATATATATATATACATACATATATATATATATACATACATATATATATATATATATATATATATACATATATAGATATATATATCTATATATATATGTATATATATGTATATATGTATATATGTATATATATACATATATACATACATATATATATATATATATATATATAGATACATACATACATACATACATACATACATACATATATATATATATATATATATATATATATATATATATATAAGTGATTGATTTGATTACAATCTCATGATGTGTTAATGGTTAGGGATATAGCTTATGGATGTGATTTTTTTAATTTATATTCATGATATTATGATGTTAGCTTATGATGTAGTATATGTATGAATGAATCTTTGTTATTTGATATCTAGATATACATGTGTGATGACTCATTGATTTACAATGCATGATTTAATGAAATGATAGATGGCTTTATTATCTATTGATGTGATGGGTTATGTAGATGTTTTTTTAAGGATATGATTATGATGTAATGATGTTCATGATTGGATGTGTGACTCATTATAAAAGTGGATGTTTCTAAATAAATGAATCTATGTTTCCCTACCTAGCTAGGATAACATATGTGGATGACTCATGGATTTATTATGTGATAAATGAAGATAATTTGATAGATAGGATTGGATATGATCATGATGATGTGATGATTTTATGATGATTAAAATTATTTTTACGATGTTATGACATGATAATGTTTGATATGTTTAATTCATTAAAATGTTTTGATTTGGTTAAAAACACTTAAATAAATAAGATAAGACATCAACCACATAATAAAACACATAATTGGTATTTAAATGTGTTTAATGGATTGAATTAGGTGAAGGTGAAAAAAAACTTAAAACACATAGAGTAATTTGGATAACAAAACTAAATGTGAGGAAAGATTATAAAGATGAGACAATAAAAAAGACAAGCATCTAAGTGAATGCATCAAGTAAGTATGATAGAATAAAAAAAAGGCACGATGCTTATCTTTTGGAAAAGACTAAAACAATCTAAAGTTAGATCAGATTATGACCATAAGTCATTTTAATGTTTCACATTAGTGTTGATTAGTTGGTTTAAATTTTTTTTGATCATGAGATGTCAAGAAATCTCAAAAATTCCATGCTAATAAAGGGTAATGGCATGAGGATAGATGATGATGGAACCTTCCTATGAGACTAACATGCCTCTTTTATAGGTTACCAAAGAGTAAATATAAATAATTCCATGTCAAATAAAGTGTAGATTGTTTGGTGTGTGAAGTCTACTTATGAAATCCAATTACAGATTCCAAAATTATTCTTGCCTTTTTTTGATTTTGATAATAGGTCATTTGATTGGGAAACTAATTGATATAAGAAGCTTCCCAAGTATTCTTATGCTTTAAAAAATGCTTTACTCAACCATTCTTCAAGGGAGTGGTCTAAGTTTGTGATATTTTTTAAGGATTTTGATATCTATCCTTCAAGGGAATAGTCTACCTTACATTGAGCAATTTTTATTAATTTTGGTAGTTATCCTTCATGGGATCAGTTTGTGATTGCTTGGAATGATCCATAAAATATACGATTTTCTATTTTGCTTTTGTTATTATTTTTTATTTTTATTTATTTCTATTGACATGGATTTAATTATATAAGCTTAAAAGGATCACTTTTATGAAGGCAAAACTAGAGCATAAGAATGTTGATTATGGGTAAAAGAGGTAAAAGCAATATCAACCATGGGAATCCATCCAATAAAGGGATAAAAAGTACCATGAGAACCATGCCATGGGAAAAGCCATGGTACCCATGTTTAAGATTAGGCTAAGGATATGATGGAAAATCACATGATCCTACATCAATCGATTATGCTTACAATAAATATTTGAATGTTGGTGAAAATAAAGGATGAGCTTAAGTTTATACAAAAGGTGAGCTTGATATTTTTTGAACAAAAGAAACGATGTAGATGCAAAGCATTGAGTGGTTTAAGTTCTGGTCTCCCCTTAAGAGAGGATAACTAGTAAGCCCCCTATCTATCTTTATGTGTTATGATATAAGGTCCAATCTAATTAAAATCAAACTTGCCCCACTTTATTTTCTCCATTTTGGATACATGTTGATTTTCCTTTTAGACAAGATCTCTGATATTGAATTATTGCACTTTGAGGTACTTGTTATAAGCACACTTTATTGTTCTTGATCGATGTGAATATTGGTAAGCATGGCTAAACTATTTTCATCAAGTAGTTCAAGTTGGGATAAACATTATTGATGATAATCACCCTTATAAATGAGATTTTGTAAGGTGTAGTCATATAAAATGTCCAAATTGGTAGTTTGAGTGTGGTTTATGACACCCCATCCATAGGTCTTTTTTGCACACTCTTGTAACCCTTATAGACACCTTTTTACTCATTTACAATCATCTAGAACCTTTTGAATGGTCATTCCACCTTAGCAAAACAATATTCCCCATGTCAATCCTATTCCCCTAGGTCTTGAGCATATAAAACAAGAGTACCCCATTTGGACTATAACACCCCATAGAGAAGTGTCACATTTTTGGAGGTCATATTCATTTGTAATTTGAGCCAAAACAATCTTTGTTTGGTCCTTATCCTTAATTAGGTCAGTCTATCAAGAATACATTTTACCCATGACCAATTATTGCATATAAAACCCCACTCAATGCTCATTTACAAAGGAGGTGACCAAACTTACAAAGAAAGTAAGAATATAAACAAAGAACTAAGGTAAACTTACCTATTCTTTCTACACATTCACCCAACATAATTGAAAACCTACTTAAATCCTCATATTAGTCCCTAGCCACCTCAAGCACTATCCATTTTGCATTTACATCCATATCACATTATTGCACAAAACACACTAGGTGGGAGAACTACATATGGATTGATTCCTCTTCGAAGTATTGGTATGTAGGCAATGTTTACACACTAGGGGTGTGAATTACACATTTAGTACATCTTTCACACTAACTCCCCTCTTTCTCAAGTGACTCAAAATTCATTTTAGAAATCATGATGGAGGGTTAGGGTTTAGAGACAAAATCAGCTCCACAATGAGTTCTATCAATAACCAACACTTGATTTTCATAGGCATGCTCACACAGGCACATCGTAACTACCTATAAAGTTTTAATTCTCTATGATTAGTTTGGACAATAGTAGCAAGAATGGAAAACAAGTTTAGACACTAAAGTATCCACTCCTATCCTTTCACCTAATGAAATCTAGATTTAGGTTCATGACACCTTCCCAATCCTACACATCCATTTTCAAACTTTGTATTAGCTGACTCATTCTCTTTTCTAGATAAGTTATATTTATTATTATTTATTGATATTTTTAAAGAGGTGAAAAAGACAAACAATTGGATAAATTGGGATTGTCTTTATTGGTATATTCTATACTAATTTATTAATCTAGACCCTTAACTAAAATATGAATAAAACTCCATTATTCTCAAATAAGTTGAAACATTTGGTGAACCTAACTTACTTCAAAAAAATCTCAAACCCTATGTACCCCTATGGTTTTTCCTTCACATTTTTGTACCAAAATTCAATTTCAAATTTTTGATTTTTGTATACATTTTTTTACATTTATTTTATTCAAATTTATTTGAGAATTTAAATTATTTTAATAATTTCAATTTTTTAAAAATCCAACCCAAAACCCTAGATTTCCAAACTAGGTCCTCAAACCCTAAGCATTCTTCCCCTACAATTTTTAGATAAGATTTTTGGAATTTTCGCCAATTATTTAGAGTGTCAAAAATATTTTTAAAATCCCTATGTAAGTAGTCATTCTTGAATTTATTTTCTTAACAGTAATTTTACATACTCTCTTTGGTGAAATCAATAAAATGGCCACTAAGGTACTTATTTGCTCTCATCCTATAGATAAATTTCTAAAATTTTCTCATAATTATGACAATGAATAGACAAATTTGCAAAAATTGCACATTAGAAAAAATATGAAAATGATTTCATTTATAATGAAGACAATTACTATTGTTATAATGAGGAATATGATGATGCTTATGAAAGTGAGAGTGAATTAAAAGTAGATGTATCTTCTTCTGTCAAACCTATCTCTTTTCTTCCCTCTTCCAAAGAAAATAATTCTAATAACTGGGAGAGTTACTTTTGACCTCATTCTCCTATGCACAATACATCAAATGTAAAAATTAGTCATGCAATTATAAGTGAACCTCTCATTGGTGATAATTTTATTGCATTTAAACCTATTTTTTCCCTCTCTTTGGCTACTTATATGTTCAAATTACAACAATATAAATGAAACATAATCAAATTTCTAATGCATAGTTCAAATGATCAATCTCATGTTCTTAAATCTTCTTTTTCATCATAAACAATGACAAAATAATGTCTAAATGATAACTCTCTTACTCTTACTTCTCATATTTGAAATGAAAATAATTCATGCTCTCACTTCATGGATAACATAGATGTGCATAGTATTCCAATTTCACATCATAATTTATTGCATATTAGAAAAGAATTAACATCTTCTCTTACCCCTCTCCCTAGTGATAATGGAAGTGATAATGAGTATGATAGTGAACATGCAAATGAATATGACAATGAGAGTGGATATTAAAGTGATACTTATACTTCTCCTCTTTCAAGTGAATAAAATTTTGATTTTGATAATGCATGTAATAATGATAACTATTATGCATATAGTGAACAAGAAAATGAATCTCATGCTTCTAACTCTTCTCTCACTCCTCTCAAACATAATGCATTAAAAAATGTTCCCTATACTTCTATGCATGATTATATTTCAAATGATGCACATGTCAATGATAAGATCACATCTTATACTTAATTATAATGTGATTCACTAAATACTAAAGATACAAATGAATCTCCAAGCCACCCCTAGTATAGTAGCACTTGTTTTTCACTCTCCACACAAAGAGAATGGTAGCCAACATCCCTCTACCAAGGTCCAAGTTACCATTCCTCCAAAGGTTCAAGTGAGCACACCCACACTATATGATTTAATTGCTAAATATAACATTCCCATAGAGAAAATAAATGATCAAATTCAACATTCAAATGAATCGATTCAAGATACTAATATACCACCTAAAAATATTATTTCTTTTATGCATGTAGTTGGTGAATTACAACACTAACTACATATCCTTATTTTTGAAAATAAGTATTATAGGTCTTGAATGGATGCCAATTACTTACATGATAACCCTCTTTTAAAGATATTTGTCAAAACTTAATTACCTAAGAACTTCCAGATACCATCATTTCCTTAATTTAATGGAACTAGAAATCCATTCTTACACCTTAAAGCCTTTCAAAAGGCTTTGCCATCTCATGCTAGTTCTTTGATTTTACTTAAGTTTTTGTAGTAGAAATAAGTGGGTGATGCACAAAATTAGTTCTTTCATCTACTCCCTATTGGTTCCTTTCATACATATGATGACTTATAAGAGAAATTTATTAGATATTACATAGAAAACATGGGCCCTCATGTTACATATGAGAAACTTTTTGCATTGCATCAGAATCCTTTAGAGATAGTTAGTGGTTATATCTTATGATTTAAGACTTGCATGTTATGATTGATATATAAAAAAATATATTTAGAGCTCCAACATATATTTATTAAGGGGATTTACCAACCCCTCCTAGAACATATATTATATCAGATAGACTCCTCTTTTAGGCACTTATGTTATATATTTTTAGCCTTGGAAATAAATTGGGATTGATTGAGTTAGATTAAATTGATTGTCTTACTATAGATTTTACATCATTACCTACATATATAAATCTTAAAACATATCATCCACCATGTTTGAAACAAGATAGGAGACCATAGCCAAAAAGAACCAATTAAGAATAGAGAGCCAATTTTTAGAGCACCACCTACAATATGCACTATAAAGAATAATAGTAGGGCACCACTATAGTTTGATTTAGAATGGGATAGCCCATATGTCATATTAATAACACTAATAAATAGGAGGATAATCACATTTACTTATATTCATCATCAAGATCCACATGTCTTACATAGATAGCTGCATCACCCTTTTTGTAACTATCATCATATTTGTAGACATAGAGACAAAGATTGCTATGGACTCAGGTACTATATTAATACATGTGTTGATAATGTCATCATAACATTCACATTGAGGGCACTGAGATCTCCTCCATCATGGATCCATAGACCTCATTCCTCCATGACTGAGTCATCCTAGAACATTCCTTCATAGGAATAATCATTTAATCATCATGAGAGTAATGTGGTTTCTAAGACAAATCCTGATAGGAGATCTCTTATCCCACCTACTCAGAGGGTTTGGAGACTAGTACAATGAGAGTAGGCTACATATAGTAGTGTAGTCTATGGAGTATATAGTGTAGTCTCATATACGTATCCAACATATTCTTAAGCACCATAGTAGATTTTTCAAGGTCATATATCATGTATCAACCCACTATGATTAATATTATATGAACTCACATCACAAAGTATTACTCTAGATAGATATTCACTATAGCCAAATTTTTAAGGATCTATTTCACATATAAACCTACTATGATTGAGATTAGGCAAGCCCCCATCATAGGTTATAGTTCTATCTTGATCTATTTCTCAATCATATGTATCATAATAGACGCTACATGGTGTTATTTCATGTATAAATCCACTAATATTATGGATAGATGAGCCTCTTTCATAAGATATAGTTTTAGTTGCATGTCCATTGAGGTTGCATCTTACAAAGTTTTCATGTATAGCTACAATTGGTGTACCATAGATAATATTAGATATAGGGCATGTTCCTACATATCATGATCAATATGTCGACTTATTTAGTTAGCCATTAGGGTTTAGATAGTGATACAACATCCATGGGGATGATATACATAGAGTGATATATTACATCCACTTATACTAACAACTAACATTTACTCAAAACAACTAGTTGAAAATGACACTATGGGGGAAACTATGTATCAACAACCCCATATAGTAAACCAACCTTCTTATTTGGCACCACTAGTTACAACTAGTACATCTTTTCCTCCTAATGTGGCTGCCCTTGTACAAGATATTAAATCTCTTTGGTGTTACATCTTGATCAAGGTTCCTCTAGAAAAACATAGGCTTTAAACTCTTTTTCTCCACTTCATACACCATTGGCATACCATATTACTTCTACATCCTTACCACTAGGTTTTGTTCAACCCAAGCTCACTCTATATGATGGCAAGGGTGATCTAGAGACACACTTGAGAGCTTTTCATGCAACATGCTTGGACTATGTACCAAATGACTAGTTACTAACCAATCTATTTCCATTGAGTTTAAAGGATTATGCTCTATAGTAATTCTATAGTATACCAAATCAATTGATTAAGGAATTTAATCCTTTAGTTGACATGTTCCTATCTCATTTTAGTATTAACATATGTGAAAAGGTTTATTATGCCCAAGTTGCATAATAAAAAAAGTCAAATGAGAATCTCACAGATTATGTTCTTAGATTATTCAAACCTAGGGTAATATCATTTAGGTCTCATGCCTCTAAACATAGATCACATTTTTAGAGAGCTTCTACTACCAGATAGGTCCTTATGATGCCCATAGTTTCATCCACTTCTCAAAGTTGCAGGGGGACCCCATAGTTTCCAGTATAGAGATTTTAGAGAACTTAAAACATGAACAACTTTCAAATTCATAGCCTTACCCCTCCCATCATACTTCATAATCATGCATGATGCCTATCCTTGATACAGGACATGATGATAGGGAGTCTCTTATGAGACTCATCATTTAGTATCATTTTTTTATATCTTTCTTGTACATAATTTTTTAGATTAATTATACATAGTTTATTTTTGCTTTCTTGTACATAGTTTCCTTATGATTAATTGTACATAGATTATTTAAAAATACTAAAAATAATACAATATTTTAAAAATACCATAAATAATATAATATTTCAAAATACAAAAACATTCAAATAACTCAAAATACCAAAACAAATCAAATGTATGCATTATCCATGCTTTACATTTCTACTACCATGTTAGACTTAAATTTTGTTTTTCTATGTTATTGTTTGTCAGTTTATATAAAATACCCTGACTCACTTGATCTTATTTAAGTGTGTGTAATGACACCTATATCCTTGATTAATTTACAAATTGAGGGGGCATCTTACTTCTACATTCAAGACATACATTGACATATCTACCCACTGGGGGCATCTTCTACATGACTAAACCATCTAAGTTATGTCATTCCTACACCACACACTCTATTATCATGTTGATGTACATTACTTACTAGCTTACATAGATTATTATATCAACACCCACTAGTATATATAGCACTTGTGTATTTTATAACATTTACCTAGTATTATATTATATGTTTTACATAATTTCACTTCTTTCTTTGATTATTTATATGTGATAGTATTTCCATCATTTAAATGCCTTCCTTTCTTGATTTGAGTAGCTATATGTGATTTCATTTTTCAATTATTATTTTATTACTTGTGTGTGCCTTAGGACATATGCCAATGTCCTTTACTTTTACTCTTATATGTGCTTGTGGCCATCATACCAATCTTGATTATTTGAAATTATATGTGTATGTGGGAATTTTAACATGCATTATATGCTTGATTTTCATAGTTTGAGTGACAAGTGCCTATGTACCATTTTTGCTTGGACCTTGACCTCTTTTGTATGCTTTTTGCCTTGCATGCTTGTTTGCTTGTTTACTTCTCAATTATTTGCAATGCCATGATACACATCATGCATTATATCACCTTCTTGGATGCCATGATTGACATCATGATTCATCCTTCCTTGAAAACTAACCAAATTTATAGTTTTAGTTCAAAATATTGCACATGATATTACATTGCTAAATCTATCTAGGCATACCCTTGTTGATATAATAATATCTAACATATAATATGATATATATTGAGACATATTTTGGATTATAATTTCTATATCATGTATTTTGAAACATAAAACACTTGCAAGGCTCTTTATTATAAGGGTAATCATTCCAGGGTCTTCATTCCTACCGTTAGAAGAGGAGAAAACAAATAGGGCTTTTGTCATAGAGATTAGAGCCCTCTACTAATCAAAATAAGTTTTTAGAACACTAAAAATAGAAATTATAATTCAAAACATGTATAATAGACTAGAAAAATAGGGACAAACACATAATAGTCATCAAAAATAGTAAAAGATAAGAGTGCCCCATTTAGACTATAGTGCCCTACAACAAAGTGTCCACTTTTTGGTGTTCCTATCCAAACAGCCAAAAACTTAGAATTTTAAAAAATATATAGAAAGGTAAGGTCAATTATAGTTTTTTTTAGCTATAAGCAAATTAAAATTGGGTAGTTTAAATAAAATTTTACTTATATTATCTAGATATGGGGGCATCATGCATGACATAACGGCTCTCACTTCTAGTTTTAGATTGGGTATTTGGTACAACTTCTAGATCAAAATCCATGTTATAGACACCAATAATTGGAGGTAATTTTCACAACACATTTTACTTATTTTATTTCTAGTTCATTATATTACCTAGGTATTATTAGTATTTTAATTGCTTATTTTATCTATAGGTGGTTGGCATCATTTCTGAGTGGCTTTCATATAAGCCTAGTTCTTAGTTTTAGAGTGGCTTTCATACAACCCTAATCTCCACCTTTTGGAGTGGTAAATATTGGCCTATTTCTCAATACAAATTCAAATATCCATGCCACATTATCATATTAAAGAGAATTCATGGGCTTCATGAGCCATCTTATATGACACACATTCATATTGATATCAGTTCATAGTTCACACTTAATGGATAATGATGGAGCCAAAGGACTAGACAACCTTTATATTCTTGAGCCACGTACTCAGATGGATTGGACACATAGTCCAAACATAAATTAACACATGCATGATCACATAGCTTCACTACATTGTGAGAGATGATGGAGTCAAAGGGCCAACCTTTTTATTCTTGAACCACCCTCAGGGAATTAAGCACTCAAAACCATTCATGATATTACTCTTAGTGCAACACATACCCAACATCACTCAACATAATTTTTTTTACTAGTTTATTTACTAGATGAGGTGTATTTGTTACCTTCTCTTCATTTTTCTTTTACCTAGCCTTTGTACGGTCTTATTTTAGACATAATGTGTCTAGTAAGAACTAATCTACTCCTTATTTTCTCTTACAGATTTATGCTTCACGCTATGCTTTATTTATGCACACTCAACATCACATATCCTCATGGGCTTCAACCTTGTATTTAAGTTTAGTTATGCTTTCTATTTTTCCTTTATCCTAGTATTTCACTTTATTACATCATTAGAATAAAAGGGGGGGAATATGTAGTCATATAAAATGTCTAAATTTCTAGTTTGAGTGTGGTTTTTGACACCTTATCTATAGGTCCCTTTTACATGCTCTTATGACCATTTTAGACACATTTTTGATCATTACCTATCATCCAAAACCTTTTAAATGGTCATTCCACTATAACTTGATAGTATTCTCCATACCAATCTTATTTCATCAGGTCCCAAGCCTATAGGATAGGAGTGCCCCATTTGGACTATAACACCCCATAGATAAGTGTCCCATTTTTTATCGTCATATCCATTTACACTTTGAGCCCTAATGGTCATTTTCATCTAGTCCTTATTCTTAATTATGTTGGCCTAACATGAATACATTTGACCCATGACTAATTATTCCCTATAAAATCCCACTCAGAGATCATTTAAAAAGGAGGTGACCAAACTTACAAAGTAAGAAAGAATAAAAACAAATCACTAAGGTAAACTTCCCTATTCTTTGCACATAATTACCCAACACAAATACAAACCTACTCAAATCCTCACACTGGTCCCACCTAAAACACTATCAACTTGGCATTTACATCCCAATCACACTATTACACAAAGCACACTAGGTGAGAGAACTACATATGTCTTGATCCCTCTTCATAATATTGTTATGTAGGTAGTATGTTCACACAAAGGGTGTGGATTATAGGTTTAGTACATGTTTCACACTAACCCCCCTCTTTATCAAATAATTCAAATATAATTTTATCAAGCATGATGGAGGGTTAGGGTTTGAAGACAAAATCATCTCCATAGTGAGTTTCATCGATAATCAGTGCTTCATTTTTCATAGACAAAATCACACAGCCACAACACAACTACCCCAAAGTTTTAAGGTCTCTATGACTAGTTTGGATAATATAAGTAGGAATAGAGAATAGTTTTAGATACCAAAGCATCCAATTTTTGATGCTCATATCCTTTTACCCAATAAAATCTAGATTTAGGTTCACAACAGCTTATTCCTATACAGCCATTTTCAACATCTGTATCAGCCATCTTAGTCTATTTTATAGCTAAGTAATTTTTTTAATTTTTTTTCTATTTTTAGAAAGGTGAAAAAACAAATAGCTGTACAAATTCGACTATATTTATTACTATATTCTATACTAATTTATTAATCTAGACCCTTAACTAAAATATAAATAAACTCCATTATTCCCAAATCAGTTAAAACATAGGGATACGCAAAGAGGGAATTTGGACCTTGATAGTCAAGACAACCTCTACTTTAAAGAAAAGAGAGAAATGGTTAACACCCATAGGGGTCCAAATTCTAGTATGATATTCCCATAAGGTGAAGGGGATGTGTAAATGCTAATCTTGACTAGACACATTAACCATTTTAGTTAGCATGTTGTTAAAAGTTGTGTTAGAAGCTTCCACGTATCCATTAACTTTTGGATGATAAGGCGATGAGAAACTTAACTTGATACCGAGCATGTCACAAAGACCTTGGACTTATTTGTTCTTAAAATATTTACCATTGTCCATGATATTTTTATAAAGAACACCCAAATGATAAATAATGTGATGGTTGATAAAATTGATAATCTTTTTGGATTTGGTTGAGATGAGATGAATAGCCTCTACCCACTTGGTAAAATATTATATTGCAATGATGATAGAGTGATGTAACTATGAAGAATGAGGGTTAATTTTACCAATAAGATCTAGACCCCATTCTTAAAAGGGATAGAAATATTTGGATACTTGGAGACTATAGCTAGGTGTGTGATGTAAATTGGTGTGTTATTGATATTTAACACATTTCTTCACATAATCACAATAATCTTGGTTAAGGGTGGTCCAATAGTAGCAAAGGTGAAAGATATGTTTAGTGATAGCTTGTCCACTAAAGTGTCCCCCACATATCCCATCATGTGTTTCCTTGGTAGCGTGAGAGATTTCATGGCTATAGAGGTAGTATAAAATAAGGCCATCAAAGCCACACTTGTAAAATATTCCCCCTAATATGGTGTAATGAGAGGTACTCTAAATGAACACTCTTTAGTCATTCCTAGAAAGATATGAAGGGATGATTGCAAGGTTGAGATAGTAAAACATCTACTTATACCAAAGGTCAAATTAGGTCTCTTCCACATTCAATATGGTTGGAGAGCTTGATTTGATATAATAAGGTTAGGTAAGATTCTGGATAAAGTTAGATATATTAGATTTAATAGGTGAAAATGGGATATAGGAAGTAAGATATGATATCATATTGGTAAACTTGTTTGTAGATAATGGAGTGGTTTAGATAGGTTAATGTTCAAATTATTCTAAGAGTACATCAACTAGTTATTTGTAGTATTGTAAAAAATCATTCTTACATTGGTAAGAGTTGTTGGTTGATTGACCATGAGTTGGGAGTCACCAAAGATGTTGATTATTTTGACTCCCAAAGCTAAAGCAGTGTGGAGACCTATCACTAGGGCTTCATAATTGACCATATGATTGGTATAATCAAAGTCAAGTTTGAAAGATAAAGGAAGAGGTTAAACATTAAGGGTAATAAGGATGATACCAAATTCCCCACCATGTTGACATTTTGACCTATTGAATAACATGGTCATTTGATAGGCGATGTCTTCTTGAGAAAGGGTGATGATGGACTCATTGGGAAATTTAAGGTAGGATGGTTGGTTATCTGCTAAAGGTACTTTAACCAATTTGTTGGCAATGACTTTCCCTTTTATTGACTTTTTCTAGAGGAACTCAAGGTCAAATCTAATTAATAACATGAGCCACCTATCCATATATTAGTTTTGGTATGCCTTAGAGTGCATATACTTGAGTGGGTCAGTATTGGGTATGACATAGGTCTTGTGGTTGAGAAGGTAGTGGAAAAGTTTGGAGGCAATGAACATCACAGTGAGGAAACATTTTTTGGTATGGGTATATCAAATCTAATACTCTATAAGCATATGGATTATGTAGTAGACAACTTGATCTTTATGCTTCTCATCCTGATGGGCCAACATTACCCCTAAGGAGTGGTTAGTGGTAGAAATATAAAGGTAAAAAGGTTGATCCTCCTTGGGAGGAATGAGGATCAGTGGAGATAGAAGGTACTCTTTAAGTTAATAAAAGGCCTTTTGATAGTTTTTAATTCGCTTAAAAGATACATCCTTTTTCAAAAGGTTGTGGAAAGGTTGACATCAATCAGAGAGCTAAGAGATAAAGTTATGAATGGATTGGAGCTTCCCTTGTAAGCTATTAATTTTCTTGAGGTGGGTGGGAGGAGTCATGTTAAGGATTACTTTGATTTTGGTGGGATAAATTTTAATCCCTTGAAGGGAGATGATAAATCCAAGGATCTTTCCTAATAACACCCCAAAAATACACTTCTTATGGTTAAGGTAAACATGGTAATGGATTAGGCACTTTAAGATAATCTTAAGAATGGACAAATGATCTTTACAACATTTATATTTCTCAAGGAGGTCATCAACATAGTATTTAATTATTTTATGAATGAATACATGGAAGATGTAGGTTATAACACACTAGTAGGTTATACCAACATTATTTAGACCAAAAGGCATGGCCCTATAGTAGAAAGTTTCTTAAGGAGTGATAAAAGTGGTTTTGTGTTGATCTTCAAGGGAATCAATATCTGATTATAACCTAAGATCCCATCCATAAGAAATATCATCTCATGGATAGATAGAACATTAATAATATAGTCAATGCTTGGAAAAGGAAAGTCATCCCTTAGGAAATCAAGGTTAAGGTCATGAAATTAAACACAAATGCAAATTCCCCTTATGTATTTGGTGATAGGGATGAAATTTGAGACCCATTAGGGATAATCAATGGGTTGAATGAAATTTATGGATATGAGGCATTAAATTTTTTATTTAATGAGAAGGACTATGCAAGTGTGCATCTACTTATTTTTTTGCCTAAATGGCTTCGCATCATGGTTGGTGACTATATTATGTGTGGTAATGAAATGGTTAATTCATAAAATGTCACTATAAGACCAAGAAAAAGCTTTGCTATAGTCTTATACGAAGGAGGGGAAATACTAAAGCTCCTCTAAATTTAGAGATTAGCCTAATTTAATAGTGCATCATCTATTTAGATCACCCAAGTTGATATACATGGTGTATTCATTCAAAATAGATAAAATCTTAAGATGAATGGAATTATGGAGAGAATAATATTCTATACCAAGATAGGCAAGAATAGAATCATCATCTTGACATAGAATGGTATTGATGGTAGGAGAGTCATCTCCTACCATCTCAAGATGAGTCAGAGTAATGGTTACAATCTCCCCATATTTTTGATAAGTTAGGGATCCAAGGATGATCATGTTGATAAAAAAAAATTTAGGGGGAATAATGTTGAAATATTCAGATGTTGATGATGGAATGGATGGTGAAGATGAGACTCCCTCATCAATGATGGTAATGGGAGGTGAGTCTATTGACTCTTTGGGTGGAGAAAAACTATGAAAAAATATTTCATGAGGATTTGAGTCTTAAATGGAGGTAATTCATGTGGTATGTGCTCATAATGTCCTAGACTAAATCCATTCCAAACATACCTATGGAGGTATGTCTTGTAAAACTCCATTTTATCTATCTAAGAGAGGTTAGACGTAAATAGTCAAAGGAGAAGAGGATGCTAAGGAAGTGGCAAGTTTTTGAGCAAGTACCATATATATAAGATTTATCTAGAGATTGGGAGTCCCCAAATAAATAGTGGTTTTATAACTAGGGTCATAAATGGGGTTTTGGTCAAGGTTCTTATACTTCTAGGGAGGAGGGAAAACATCTAAGGCTAAGAGGTGATATTCCCCAAGTGATAGGTGTTAGAATGTGGATTCTAAAGGGTCCCTATGGGGATTTGGGTAAAAAGAATGGATGATCTAGTTAAGGTCTGATTGGTAGAAGAAGTGGAATAATTATTGGTTGATGAATATTTGGTAGTGGGAAGGAAGAGAACATCATTCAGGTAGTACATCATGTTGCATGATGTAAAAGGACTAAGGTCAGCTTATAAGGTAACAACTTCACCCTCATGCTTGAATTTGATGCATTGATGTAGGGTATATGGTCCACATTTCATGAAATGGATCTAAGGGCACCCAATAATAAAATTATATTAGAACTCACCTTCTACTACATATAATAGCTTAATAAGTGTGTGAGGTCCTAGATTAATGTGGAGGATGATAGTGCCTAGAGTTATTGTCATAATATCATTATAGGAATGGAATACCACTATGGTTTTTAACATGATGCTCCCTAATAATTTTAGTTGGTCATATCTCTAGGAGGAAATAATGTTTATGTTATCCCCTCCATCAATAATAACCCTTTTGATGTGAGTTTTATTGATGTATGTGGTAATGAAGAGAGGAGGATCTAGATATTAGGGATGGATGAATGGTATTTATAAATATTTAAAGGTAACAAGCGTTTAAATGTAGAGGGATCTAAAAAAGCCTTATATAGGTTGTGGATCTTTAGGTTAGACCTCTATAAATTACAAATCTTCTATCATTTATTGGTGATGATGGGATGAGATATTGCTTAGTTCTTATAAACTCATATTCATCAGTGTTTAGTTAAGTTTCTTGAGAACCACTTTTTGATTGACTCAAAAGGGTTGGATTGAAAGGTTCCCAAGTTAGATATATTGGGTTTGGGAGAAGGTGTGGATGGTTGGGTTTAATTGAGTGATTAGGTGGTAGAAGGAGGGTATGTCCATGGCATGGATAACATTATATTCCCCTTATTGTTTTGTTTGGCTTGTGATTATGTGACGACATGGATGGTATGGATTTGTGGAAGAGTTAGGATAGAAGATTGATTCAATTCCTCCTCAGTCTTATATAAGAGTATGGGAGGAGGTAAGTTTGGGGTGGTGTTTTATGGTTCATGGAGTATTTATGGGGTTATGGGTGGATTTTATAACAATAGGTCATCATCAACATATAATTGATGGAATAGAACATAGAGATATTTATAATTATATGTATCATGTCCTAATGTTCTTGGTATAATAAAATTAGATTGTCATCAAACTAAGATGGATTAGGAGTATGGGGGTCAAATGATTTGATGTAGGCAAATCCAACTAAGAAGCTTGCAATAACCTCTACAAGATTGTTAGATAAGACTCAAGCAAAGGTGGCAAGGATATTAGAGTTCTTGTTTTGATTGTTGGAGTGGAAGCCTTCTTAGGAGTAAGTTTAGTACTAAGAGTTTTGAGTGGTGGATTATTCTTGGTGTTTTTTGCTTTAGATGTTGAACTTTTAAAAGTAATAGGCTTGGTAGTGGGTGATTTAAATACACAAGGTTTAGAAGTAGGATGTTTTGTAATGGAGGGTTTAGAGGCTAAGATCATTAAGAGAATAGGTAGGATCATAGCTATAAGAGGAGGTTAGGTTTGGGTTGTCTTTAGGAGATTTATTTTCTTAATGGAAGGATGAGCTCCTAGGATGGAAGAAGGATGTGGTCTGAAAATGGAAGGAAAGGTAGAAATAAGTGACAAGGTTTTGGCTTTCAAGATCATAGGTGGCTCCTCCTTCTTACTCAGAATAACTTAGGGTTAATTTGGTGGGTTAGGTGGTGCTAAATACATCTCTAAATGGGTATGAGTAAGGCTCTAAGTAGGTAGTATGCCTAGGTTTTTGATGAGCTTGGCTATGATGGGAAAAGGTGTTTGGGATACTTTAGGTAGAGTCAGTTTGGTTAGTTCAACAATAGCTTGAGGGGTAGAGGTTTATAATGGTTTAGGTGAGATGATGGTGGGTTTAATATTGTAATTGGAAGGTTGGGTTTATAATGGCATATTTGGGGGCCCTTACTTGGTTGGGAAAGGAAGCCTGAGATGGTGCCAAAATTTGGAACAATCCATATTGGGTTGGGATAGGAACTCCAAGTTTTGAACAAATCTAGGAAAAGGATTATAGATGCATTTTATCCCTTCAGTATTGGTCTAATAGGAAAAACCCATGGGTGGAGAGAGGAGTTTTTATCTCATCCCTTTCCTCAATCAAAGGATCCAAGGGTTGGGAAGGTGAGTCTTCTATAGGAGAGGTAGGTAGAGTGACTTCATCATTAGGAATGTGTTCTAAAGGAAGAATGGACTACTATATGATAGAAGAGGTGGATATGGTGGTAATGGATACTTATTTTGGTATGTCTTCCAAAGGAGAGGTTGGAAACTCCACTACCCCAATAAGTGGAGAAAGGGGAATGATTATCTCCTTTGTCTTAATTTCTAAAGGAATAAAAAGTGACTTCACTACCTCAATAAGTGGATGGGAAGGAAAGGTTATTTGGGAAATTTTTTCCTTAATAATAAGTTCACTTAAAACCACATTAATGGTATGGACCTCATAGTTGTTGGAGGATTATGCTCTATTGTTTTCATTGTTCACAAAAGGGGTCTGGTTAGGAAGTGGCTATCTAAAGATGTCAAGTGATTGATTTTAGGGTGTATTGGTGTTATCCAACACAAGTTAACCCTTATCAATTAGAATTTGGAAAAAAAATTTAAAAGTATTTCACCTACTAACATCATGACCAATGACATGATGAAAGGCACATAATTCATTCTCCTTATAACATCCCTGTACAGGGTGAGAGGAATCAAATTATTGTGGATGTTTGATCAGTGGGAGTTGTATGATATTTGAATTTAACAAATTTTTTAAGACAAAACCATATGACTCCCATAGTAGAGTAAATTACCTTAGGTATTTGTAGTTTTAGTTTTTAGTGTTTTTATTAGAGGAATTGGAAGAGTTGGGTTGGTTGACAACCGAGGGAGGAGTGGTTTTAAGGATAACTACACTCATGGTTCCCTTATTTTTGGTGTTAGTGTATTTTGTTTATTAGGTTTGGAGGGGGAATCATCATTTGATTTGAAGTTGTAAGTCTTATTTCTCAATTTTAACTTCCCCTCATCAATGGCTCTATTCTCTAACTTCTATGGCATGGTGAAAACTTTATCAAAGGTCTTGAAAGTATAAACCCACAAAGTGGAGGAAATGTGTTTGGTATAAGTTTGATAAAAGAGCTAAATCAACTTAGGTTGGGGAAAAGATAAATAGAGTTAATTTATCAATCTTCTCCAATGGGATACATAATTGGTAATGGACTTATCATTAAATTTCCAAATGAAGTAGAGATCAGTAATGGAAACTTCCTTAGAGATGTTTATGGAAAAGTGGTCTTAGAAGGTTTGAGCTAGTTGGGTAGAAGAAAAGAGAGAGTTCTTGGTAATGGCACTGTACCAATCTAGCATTGGACCTAATACAAACATGGGAAAGGTATGAATAAGGAGAGCATCATCATAGGAAATCAAATAACAAGAGTGTCTGAATGATCTTAGATGTTATTTAGGGTCTTCTTTGATCTAAAATTTTGATAATTTTGAGAGCTCCCATTGAGGGGGATAAGGTAAAATGGGGATGGATAGGTGAATTGGTTCATTCTAGATTTGGTCATATGATAAGAGGTTATGGGAACCAAAAATAGATGATTCTAAAGTTATCATTTTGTCCATTAACATCTTAAAAAGATCCATTTGTTGTTGTTCACCCCCATAGTTTTAGGGTAGATTATGTTGGGTTTGGGTAGGTAAAGTATAAGGATAGATAGTGGAAGGTTAAGAAGTAGCCACATATTCATGTTTGGACATGGGTGGTTGGGAGGACATCGTGAATGAGTAGGTTGACATAAGAGGTTGGTTAGAGGATGTTGCCATATACCCTTGTGGGTCTAGAATATAGATAAGATTGGGTGCAATAAGAACTTATTTAAGAATTGGCATGGGTTGGCTTGGAGGTATGGTCAGGTTGATAGGTTGAGGATGGGTAGTAATCCTAGCACTAATGGGTAGAAGGGTAGAATGTATAGGAACAACCAAGATCTATAATAGAGTGGAGGTAGGTGGGTTAGAAATAATATAAATGGTATCAACACTAGTAGAGGGTACTCTTATGGTAATCAAAGTACTAGTGCCCAAAGGCTGGGTTGCTCCTATACTAGAAGGGTTGTTGGTTGGGGTGGAAGGTGTTTGGGTGTTAGTTGGTTGGATGGGTTAGTTTTGGATGGTGGTACTAATGGGATTATTTGTAGAAGAAGATGCTTGGGTGGCTAAAGGTTGGGTATAAATTGTGGAAATAAAGGTGGTACTCATAAGGTGGGATGACATACCATAAGGTGGGTTAATAGGTAGAACCAAAGTAGGGGTATGTGGGATATGGTGTTAAGGTAATGTTCAAGGGCTATGGGGTTGTTATCAAAAAAGGTGACAAAATCCATATCACTTTGGCCAATTATCTGATGGATATTATGAATTCCAAAAGGATGGGGATAAATCTTTGCATCTGAGATATACTCTATGGATGAAGGGGAACAAGAAGATGGATGAATAGGAGGTGGATCCTGACTTACTTGGTTTCTTAGTTATTACCTAGTTAAAATCATGCAAATAAAAGGAAAAGGAAGATACAAACAATCTCACAACCCAAAAGAGAAGCAATCAAAATAAAAATATATGAAGTAAATCAATGCATACACTAATGTGTGTTAAAATCCTAGGATACATTATTATCTCTTTATGCTTATGCCTCAATTTTAAATAAGTTATGAACACCAATATAGGATTTTAGAGTGGGTACTAGAAGAAGATATCTAAGGATGTTT
Organism: Torreya grandis; assembly: GCA_037957365.1. Taxonomy (NCBI): domain Eukaryota; kingdom Viridiplantae; phylum Streptophyta; class Pinopsida; order Cupressales; family Taxaceae; genus Torreya; species Torreya grandis. Next base: position 1,651,047 of record JARHVA010003434.1, read on the forward strand.
TAAGGTTGTTAAATTCTCTCAATATCTATACTATAACTTGGTATATGGATTGATATTGGGGCTTACCCCCTCATTTTACACACCACAATGATATGGGTGTCAGGTGCTTAGATAAAGTATACCTAGTTTCTATAGATTATACTCAACTAGCATACTAAGTTGGTTCTCCCTTTGGTGATTAAATCTAAGTAAGATAGCTAAGGAAAGGTGATCGTTAGGTGATGAAATCCCAATAGGTCCTTATGTCAATGTTTTGATGTTTAATTAAATGTATGGTTTAATTTATATGAGACTAAAATTGATTTACTTGATTTAAGATATGTGAGCTAATTAATACAAGAAATTTAATTTTAAGCCCAAAATAAATTTTGATTTCATTCAAATGAGTATAAACCAAGAATAAAAATCACCTAGATGTAACTAGGTCCCACCAAACATGCCAACATGTTTCATGTAAATTTTGATTTATTTCCTTTAAATTAAAGTTGTAAAACTTGAAATAAGGGTGAGGTTGGTAGAACTTGATATTTTTTATGCACATTGATTTAGATGGTTTTAGATACTCCTCTTTATTTTTGGAAGAGTGGCCTATAGATAAGAAAGCACTAAAGAAATGGTTGATTAGTTGATTAGTAGGGTGGATTTCCTATCAAGCTAGATCCAAGAAGCACAAGCTTCCTTAGAGGCTATCAATCCACACTTTTAAAATATTAAGCTCTAAAAATGAAAGATAAACTAGTTGCATAAATAATAAAAGATACTAAAATGAAATATAAGAAGTGCTTGAGAATAAATAATGACTTTTGACTGATTATAGTAATAAATGATTAGATATCAATGCTAAACAAATAAAAAATAATTAAAAATATTGAGTGATCATTTGTGATACAAAAAAACCAAAAAAAATAGAATTGGGTTAGGTTTTGGTAGGCCAAATAAGCTTGCTATTTAAAATTATAGATAGAGACCATTGACAATTAGGATCAAACCGTTGGTGGTTGGTTAACTATCGATGGTTAATGATCATTGATGGTTAGGGTCAAACTATTAGTAGTTAGGAAACCATCAACATTTACTATGGGATCTAGGTTTGGAAGATATTTTTGGCTAGTAAGATTGTAGGAGGGTTATGGAAGGTGAATTTAGGTTGGGTGTTGGTTGTGAGATAAAGGGTACTCTAATACAGGAAAGTGGGATGAAAGAGAAAGTGATACAAGGAATGAAATAAAGAAACTGATTGTTAAATCTTGATAAGAAACAAATATTTAGATTTATTTTTTTTGGCCTAAAGTGATCCAAAAATCAAAAGCTTTGGTTGAAAAATAATTCAAGAAATAAGAACAACACGATAAAAATAATGCTATCTTTGAGAAGAGATGTTTTATTGATGAAATTTGCAGTCCCAAACATATGCCTATCTCTAAGAAGAGATGTCTAATTTATATTTTGGGTTACATCTTCATTTATAAAAATTTTGAAGGTAGGAGGAGGATGTGGAAGGTCACCAATCTCAAGGGAGATTAAGTGGTTCAACTTCCATGATTTACAACAATACAAAATTCAAGTAATTACTATATGTAGAAACTTACCATTTTTAGACTACACTATTAAAATTGAAATGTGGGGCACTTACATTTGGTTTTTGAGGGTCAATACCCACCAAGAAAAGCTCAACTGATCGCATGATGTTCCCCTCATTCTTAACTTTCAAATGGTTCAAATGGGAAGCCAAATGGAGCTATGGTGTAAAAGTTATGGCTCCCAGAAGTTCTACCACCAATTAGGGTAGAACCATCACCTAAATTATCACCTGAAATATTCCTCAGATCATGAAGAATGTTGAGATTGGATTAAATCTTGTTTTAGATTCCAAATCAATCTTATTAGACTTAAAATACCTTAATTATTGATTAATGAGTTTCAACACTTTTGATCTCTATCCTGGTTGATGGAATTAAGAAGAATACCTATATAAGAAGCTCTAATCTCTTTCACAAGAAGTTCTCTGATGACGATTGTCGATCCCTTTCACCTCCTCTTCCTCTCTTAATATAGAGGGAGTGATAAAATAATAAGTTCAACACGGTGTCTAACAACATATCTAATTTTAAGATTAATGTCCGTTGATTATGTAAAATGATGGATGAAATATATATATATACACACACACACACACACACACACACATATATATACATATACATATACATATATATATATACATATGTGTATATATATATATATACATATATATATGTATATATATATACATATATATATGTGTGTATATATATATATATACATATGTATATATATATATATATGTATATATATATATATACATATGTATATATATATATATGTATATATATATACATATGTATATACATATATATATGTATATATATATATGTATATATATATAATCAAGTTAGGGTTTTAATTAAAGTTAACCCTTGATGAAATGAAGGGAAAACCATCATTAGTTGAGGTTAACCATTGATAGTTAAGGGTTGATCGTTGATGGTTAGGGTCATAATCACAAATAGATAAAGTTAACCATTTATACTAATGATTGGTGGGGTAATTAGTCTAATAAATGGTCTAAAGGGGGGTTTAAGGGTGGTATAAGGGTCAATGCAACATCTAGAACTATAGTGTGTAGTTTTCTAGTGTCCACACCAAAAAATAAGAAAACTTTATAATTTTGTATGAAGTACTCTGATAGAAACTTACACATGCCTGGTAAAAGTATTAAATTGTGACACCATTTAGAATAATCCATGATTACCTACCTTCATCCTAAATACTTAAAATATTGATCTTTAAAATCTATTATGGTCCAATCCTTCAGATGAAATATCCTTCAGATGAAATATTTCCCATGATCTCTAAAATCTATTATGGTCCAATCCATAATAAGACAAACTTTTCATGTTGTCCTTTTTTATCATGGGCTTTATACCAAATTAGCACTAGATCAAAAATCCTAAATTATTTAACTTTCACTCTCTTATCAAACCATCTTTAAACCACATACTAGTGTTTGATAAATATATGTAAGGCTTTATTACTTTAATCTTCCATTTCTATTATGTCCAAGAATATTGATTCTACTTTATCACTTGACTCCATGTAGTGTAGCATGAATTGATAAGTGGGTAACTTCAACATAATTGGGAATACAAGCTTGCATCCATACACCAATAGATAGGGTGAAGATTTAAGGCCTTGTTTGTATCTTGTTTGGTCTACCCAAATAGCATACTTAAATAAATTATGCTAGTCCCTGGGCTTGTCTCTAGTTGATTTATTAATCACATCGATCATATTTTTGTTCATTGATTCTACCAATCCATTTACTCAAGGGTAATAATTAGAAGATGATGTAATAATAATTTGGTTATCATGTGCCCACTTAGTAAATCTTAATGATATAAAAGCTAGTCCATTACCATAAACTAGATAAATGGGTGTACCAAATATAGTTTTTATGTGTTCCTCCAAGAAGTGAATCACATCTTCTACTCATAGTTATTTGTGGTTATGGCTTCATTTAATCTAGTGTATTAGTCTATAGCAGTTTTCAAAAACTTATGGCCTATCAAGGAGTTTGAGTTGATGATGACAATGAAGTGTAAACCCTATTAGGTGAATGACCTTCCTTCAACAACTAGATGTAAAGGCATTATTATGTGTAATTATCTCTTGGATAGAGATTGACATTCATGGCATGTTCTCACATAAACATGAGCATCCTTGAAAATTGTTGTTTAATAGTGGCCCATTCTTAAGATCTTGTGGGATGTGGTATTCCCAAAAGGATGACCACTACCTATCTTTTGATGCAAGTTTTCTAAAATTTATTTAGATTCCTATATAAATACACATCTAAGATAAATACCTACAAAATTTATTCTAAATAGGACTCCCTTATTGATCATGTAATGAGGAACTTTGATCCTTAAATCTCTTTTCCTCTCTATTGAGTTTTGGGGAACAAGTTATTGTAAGTAAATACTATATTATATCAGTATACCATTCTCTTTTAGATATTTGAGCTTCACATACCTCTTCAACTATGATATGAGGATCTAGTTATCATAAGTTGGATAATTCCTTGCCCTCAAATGATATTTTCAAGCTTGATCTCTATGTTAAATTATTGTAACTTAGCCATCCATTTGCCTCATCATTATCCTAGTTCATTTTATGATAGGGCGAGCTTGATCGTAAGATCAATCACAATGACAATGGTTTTATTCCTCAAAATTTAATGCCAAAGCTTCTTCATGACTTTGACAAGGGCCAAAATATATTTGTCAATCATAGAATACCTAATGTTTGCATATTTTATATTTGTTCTCATGAATGTAATTGAATGCTCAATTTCATCCTTTTTGTATGTGATGATAGTATCAATTATATACTCTGAAGCAAATGAATATAAGTATAAATATTTATTGAAACATAGATTTATTAGTATTAGAGCATATTATATTGCATCTTTAATATCTTGGAAGGACTTTTAGGATTCAACTGTCCATTTTAAATTGGCATCCTACTTAAGCATGGTGTTCAGAGGTCTAACAATTTATACAAATCCTGAGATGATATTCCTTACAAAGTTAATCTTACCAAATACTAGTTTAAGCTCCTTCTTGTTGTTTGGTGGTTAAATTTTTGAAATTTCCTAAATTATGTTTCTATCAATGGTGATCCCATTCTTAGTGATGATGTGCCCCAAGATCTTTCATTTAGTGACTCTAAATATATTTTTCTTTGGGTTTAGTTAAATACCAAAACTTTTGCATCTATTGAATATGGACTATAGGTGACTTATTTGGTCTTTCTGATTCTTTTAAAATACTATAATATCATCCATGTAAATGATTATACATTTTCCTATTATTCCTTTGAAGTCATGCTCCATGGCACATTGAAAGGTAACTCTTGAATTTATTAGGCAAAATAGCATCCTCTTACACAAATAATTTCCCCACTTCATAGTGAATGATGTCTTCATTTTGTCCTTAGATTATACTAGTACTTGATTGTATCCTTAAAATATATCCAGAAAGGATATCATTTCAAAACCACTTACTATATATATTACCTAATCTAAAAAAGGTAAGGGATAATTAACCTTTTTAAAATCCTTATTCATATTCTTAAAATTGACAAATAATCTTATCTCACCACTTTTCTTTCTTACTAGATCCAAATTGGCCACCCAAGTAGAATGTCTTACCAGAGAGATGATTTTTGTGCTTAACAACTTCTCCACTTCTCTTTCAATAAGAGGATATAATATAGGGTTGATCAGTCTTTACCTCTATGTGATTGTCTTGTGATCTAAATTTAATGGAATCATATGAGTAATGACCTATGGGTCATACACCTTTATATATTCATATGTCCAAGTGATGAAATCCCTATATAGAGTGATTAAATCCTTCACTTGCTATCTTTCCTCTAGGGTGAAACTAAGAATGATATTAACATAACATGGGCTATATTCATCTCCTATATTTTTCCTTTTAAAGTCCAATTTATTGACCTTGGGCTGCCTAAGTTGTGGAGCTTGAGGGTCTATGGTAAAGGGTCATTCCAAAGATACCAACCCAGATAGAGTTCAATTCTCTTTGAGTTGGATATTGCCTTCTTTATCTGATTACTCTTGATAGAGGTGATTAATGTCCTCATCATCGATGATTTAAGATTTGAACTACCTCAAATTAGTTAAAAATTGAATAATCTACTGGTTATCATCAAAGACCTAAATATTTTCTATGTTATCCAAAATAGGACAAAGTACTAATTCAAATGAGAAATTTTTTACCTTAAATTATTGTAGCAGATCCATATTAGCAGTAGCAATAGCTAATGAATCAATGATTTTATTTTTCTCTCTAGGATGTGTTATTATGTTTAAAGCCTTATTGCTTTCAATCAAGTCCCACACGTTATGTTTGTATCTCTTTAAATAAGATAACTTGAATTTGTATTTATTTTATACCTAATTGACCACCAACTCTGAGTCTCCAAATACTGATATTTACCTCACATTATTCTTGAGTAAAAACTATTGTCCCAGAATTAAATCTTCATACTAAAATTTGATATTCATGCATGGAAATTGTAACCTATATGTTTCCAAGAAATTTTTACCTTATGGATCAATTTACTTGATTCACATGCCTAATTCTTGCTTGGATCTAGCACCATCAAAGTGTAAAGTCTATAACTATGTGAAACCTTTAGGTTATAACCCCTATAATTGGTTTTGAGTAGTAAATATATAAATACCAAGGCTGGAAGACTCATACTTTACCTCTTCATTATTAACATTATATTCAATGATGGAATACTTCATTCTTAGCTCTTTGTCAATCTTGATTTGATTTGTAATTCCTCTCCATGGAAGCTAGATATGAGAGAAGTCTATAGAGAGATCTATTGTCTATATGAGAGAAGTCTATTGAGAAGTTACCAATCCCTACTTAGCAATAGTCTATAGCCCTTAGTTATGTGTACCACTAGAATATCAATGGTCATTTAGAATTGTAGTTTAGATGCTACTTGAATGCATACATTGGTCATTTATCCAACTACTAGTACTATTGTCTTATCTAATTTTGAAACATTCCTCTTTAAAGGGCTTGGTGTTAAACAAATATTTTGGCATATAGAAGTGGGAATTATAGTTTTAGAATCTCTAGAATTAACTAGACAATTATGAATATTCTTATCGAATGCCTTAATAGTAATAAAAAAGGGTAGAACTTCAAGATTACTCTTGTAGATGATGTTGGAATCAATAATGTTCACTTTGTGTGTAGGTGCTTTAGTTTTTTCCATAAGATCTTTTATAGTAATGGACTTTCATAACAACTCCTATTGTGGGATCTGAGCTAAATCATGAAGATTTATATTTTCCTTGATCTTTTTCATGTCATCAACAATGTTGTACCCTTCTTTACTTGGTTATTCCTTACTCTTTTGTTGATTGTTCCCCTTTGGAGGGGTGGATTATTGTCTACTTTAATATTAGGAAGAACTTCCATGGTATTTGAAGGAGTTGATGTTATAAGTAGTTGCTTATTCTTTAGATTATATGCACCTCTCTAGAACTATTGGAAAGTGTGAACTTGGTCTGTATTATGTTCTGGTTCATTATCATCTTTGCTTGGAAATGGAGACTCATGAGTTTCAAATAACATGGAAGTGTTGGAAGATCTAGGATATAGTTGATGCTCAAGTGGCTTATGCATCTGATCTTGTCTAACTACTTCCATCTAAAAGATTTTGAATGTTGCATAAAAATCAATGCAATTAATCTCACCATGCTCAAAAGTATTTTGAATTTTTCACCAATTGGGAAGAGTCACTTCTACTATGTTGATATTTGGGACCTTGTTAGGCTACTTAGGTCTATTGAATGATTTATTGTATCTTTAGAATTTAGCATTTTAATTACTACTTGGGGAAATTTCATTGCCCATATTCCTTTCCATATTCAAGAAGTCATTAAACCATTTTCTATATAGAATCCAATTTTACCTTTGGAGAATTAGTACCTTGTAAAATATTAGTGGGGAGTGTAGCTAATTATCTATTCTATTGGTAACCATTGATTGTTGTATGATTGTTCAAGAAGTTGAAATTTAGTTGTGTTGTCTTTGTCAATGGAGGTAGCATATAAAATTGATTTTTATTAAATGCAAGAACATTCTACTTCACATGTGGTATTGGATTTAATGCTGGAAAGATGTTGACATTAGGCACACCAAACATTTGAATATTGAGATGCCTATCTATATTCATGGCCTCTTCATATGTTAACATCAAATTATTGGTAGTAGTTGCTCTTCTCAAGAACATGATAGTGATTGGGTCCAAGGCATTCTTATACATATCTAATGCTAATGGCTTGTCTAGTTTGTACCTTAGGATCAACCAATTGTACATATTCTATAACCTTGCATTAAAATTATTGATGGTCTCATTAGGTTTTCTCTTCATGTTGGTGAAGTGATGGTATAGCAAACTAGGATTGGTGACCTATCCAAACTGCACAAGAAAATCTACTTGACATTCATCCCAAGAAGTGATAATTTTTTTTGTTAGATTTAAATACCAATCATAGGCAACATCCATTAAATTAAAAGGGAATAAAGTGCATGCAACATCCTCATGGAATACATTCATTAGCCTTAGTCTAGCTTTAAAAGATATGATATTTTCCCCTTTTTTCCTTGCTCCTAAAAGAGAAAGGAATGGTAAGTATTTTTTTGGATTTCAAGGTAAATCATGCATGTCTCCTAAGATGGCAATAATAGATCCAAAAATAAAAATCATCACTCTAGTGTAGAGTAGTAGCTATATATCATGACAAAAATGATAATGAGGTCAACTTTAGGAGGTATTCAATTTGATATTGTTAAACTACCTTTAAATTCAACAAAAATATTAAGGTTTGCCAATACACATCAATATCAGGGAACCTTCACTCTTAGGTCATTTTCAAGACCTACCCCTACAAGAGGACCTTTACTAAATCCCTTTATAGCCTTGTTAGTCCCTAGAGGTTTCATGTATTTTAATGGCCAAAGTACTTTGGCCCTTACCCAATATGTTCTTATATTAATTGCATCCCTTAATAGTGTTCCTTATTATGCCAGTGATCGAGCTACAATACCTTCTGAACACCTTATGTACATAGCTAATTTTTTCAATATCCATAATGTCACTAAGGAAAATATAGATATTAGGCTATTAGCTACTTATTTTAAAGGAAATGCCCTAGATTGGTATAGAGTACTTACTATTGATTCCATTCAAATATGATATCAATTATGAGAGGCCTTATGTAAAAAGTTTGAGGATAAAAGTGACCATTTGTCATATGTAAATGAAATAACTTCTATTAAGAGAGATCCTGATGAAGTCATGCAAGACTTCAACACAAAGTTCCAAAAAACTTGGGATAGAATCCTAGTCTCAGGTAGACCAATCCCTAACTTTGCCTTTATATATTATTTGAAATCTATAAATAGTGACAGAATAGTGATGATCCAATCTATGGGAGGGAATATACTTCTAGATGCTTATGGTGTGCCCATAAAAGAAGAAAAGTATATGGTTTATGTTGGAAAGCTTACATCCAAACCACCAATTCCCTTATTTATTGAAATTAGACCACCTCCTATTGTTATCCCTCTACTTGATGTCATCCCTCCTACACCAACAATTGTTGTAATACCTATATCAAGACAATAAAAATCTTCCACTAGTGGTTTTAGTGATTCCCAAGACTAAAATAACTTTCAAGATATCAAGAGAATTTTTTATTCTTTAGGAAATGAGCTAGTAAATGTTAAGAAGTATAAGGATTTAAATAGGCATTACCAAGGTTCATATCAACCTCATCAACAAGCTTTTCAAGCAAATAGGCCATCATACAAAGGGAACTACCAAGGATAGGGACAAGGTCAAAACCAAGGACATGGGTAGCATGGCTATAATAGATAAAATAACTACAATTATAATATTTTTTTCACTTCTAAAACCTTGATACTAGTTAAAAATAATGTGGCTCAAGAAGCAAAGGGTACTATTCCTTGGAATCAGTCTTTTCGTCAACATATTATCCCAAATATTGACCTCAACCAAGCCTTCAATGATTAATGGCAAGAAGCTACTAATTTTGGGTACAACCAAGCTCTCATGGACTAAAATATAGAGGTACCTATGATGATCAAGCTATAAAATCCTTCACAAGGTAAAAGGTCTAATAAATGACCAAACTAGCTAGATGCCACCATGGTCAATTATGAGTATGAAGAGTGATATGCATCCAACAAATAGGCTAGTTCTAGCCAATCCAACATAATAGTGGTAAAAAATACAATATTTAAAAAAATCAGCATGGATGTTAATCAGGAAGTAGTTAAATATTTTATTACCATTACTCCTTAACTGACAAACATAAATGAAATTGTTGTCTCTCCAAAGGTTACAGTAACTCTAAAGAATCAAAATCAAGGGAATCTTTTTGTGCCCCAAGGCTCACAATTTCAACAAACAATAATTGTGGATCATAAATCATAATCAACTGTTGGTGTTTCACCCATTTACAATTTTTAACAAATGAAGAAATCTTATGTGAGTGTGTTAATTTAGGATAATCTCTACATACCTAGTCAAGCAAACATTCTTCAAGAAGGTTTGTCCAAGATTAATGTTACAATAGTTATATGCAAGCCACCAAACAAGGTGAATGATGGTCTCACCAATTTATCCAAAGGGTCTAATGAAAGGCAACCAAGTAAGGTGGTCAAGTCTCATCCCTTATACATCTTAGTGATCATTAGTAATTTTCTAATGCATAATTTCATCTTGGATGTACCTCCTCATTTTACACTATGCCTATCTAGGGAGTTCACTACAAAAATTATAGGCTACCTTACATCAAATTGGTCATATATGGCATTCAAAATAAGATATGGGGCAAAAGTGCTAATCAAATCTAAACCTATTTCACAATTCCACATAGATCCCCATAGACTAGATAATACCAACATCAATTAAACCATCATTAATGAGGATGAATTTTTAATGGGATAGAAGATGAACATTCATCCATAAGAGGTACCAAACATTTTTTTAGATGATCCATGGAATGACAATGAGTTAGTGAAGCCCTTAAAAGGTGTTGAATAAAGGGACTTGGGTGTTTACTATTTACATAAATAAATCCACCCCATGCCATCCCTAATGAGGCCTCAAGAAGACACTAGTGGTCTATAGAAGTTGTTCTTTGATGGATTAAGGAGTAAGGATGGAGTGCATACAAGTGTTATGCTAATATCCCCTTCAAATGATAAGTACTTCTCTTCATATAGGTTCTAATTTAGCTACTCTTAAAATGCATCAAAATATGAAGGTCTCATCCATGGCCTTCGATGGGCTAGTAAGAGAGAGATTAAAAAAATATAAGTCTATGGGGATAGTGAATTGGTTGTTCACCAAGTCAAAATCTGAATGTCACTAAGATCTCCTTAATAAATTCCTACAAACATAGAGTATGGGACTTAATTAAGTAATTTAAGGCCTTCACCATCCAATCACTACCAAGAGCCCAAAATCAGCATGCTAACATACTAGAATATATGGGGCTTATTTTGACATCTACAAAAAATTAGAAAAAGACCAAGGTACAACCACATGTCAAAGTGGTAATAAGACCATCAATTGCAGATAATGAATCTCATTGGTAAGTCTTTGAAAATGACAACTAGATTACATGTTTCTTATATCAAGAATTAGAGTTCTCATCTATCAACCAAGGAAAATTGTAGAATTAGAATGAATATTAAATTTTTCAATTAAGGTCCAATAAGATTCCTAAAGGGATAATCACCCTAGAAGGTCACTTTCATGAAGGGGACCATATAAGGAAGGATAAAGTAGTGATGTCAACTAATGAAGAGAACTATGAGAGAGTTATTATGGTTGAAGATAAGCTCTTTAATATTAGAAAGGTAGGCACTAAAGTTGAAAGGCATGATTTCATAGAGCTTTGTAAATAATGTACAAATATCTTTATTTGGAAATATAGTGACTTAGGGGCCTTTGATCCCAAATTGGTCCAACACACTATAGAGATAGAGGTTAATTACAATCCTATAAAGTATGATTAGGGGCATATATAACCTAATATTAAAGATCTCATGAAAAAGGAAATGACCAAAATTATTGAATCCAGGATCATCTTTCCAATTAAGCACTCCTCATAGGTAGTTAATCTAGTACCTATGAAGAAAAAGAATGGGGAAATTAGGTTGTGTGTGGATTTCAAAGATCTTAATAGAGTATTTTTTAAGGATCAATACCATATATTATCTATGGATTAACGCCTTTAAGTAGTTATTAGTTCAGAATGCTTCTCTCTCTTGGATGGATATTTAGGTTATAACTAAGTGCTAGTGAGAGAGGAAGACTAGTACAAGATTGCCTTCACCACAAAGTGGGGCACATTTTCTTATCAAAAGATGCCTTTTGGATTATCCAATGTTAGGTAACATTTTCAATGATTAATAGACATGGCCTTCTAAGTGTTGTTTACATTAATGGTACTAGTCTACTTGGATGACATCATAGTCTTCTTTAAGAAAGCTAGTGAGCACATGGACCATCTGAGGCTGATATTCTAGAGATAAAGAGAATATGGGATCTATTTAAATCTAAAAAAATATGTGTTATTGGTGAATTAAGGTAATATATTGTGTCACATTATTTCAAAATAAGTATCATCTATTGACCCTAACAAAGTAAGTGTTATCTTAGCCTTATCCTTGATAAAGTACAATGGGATCTAGAACTTCCTTGGGAAGATCAAATTTGTGAGAAGGTTCATACCTAGTTTTGTAAACTTTCTCAAACTTATCACCACCATGCTAAAGAAAATACAAGTGTTTTCTTAGTCTAATGAAAGCAAGGTAGATTTTTAGGCCATCAAGTAGGCCATTGCCAAGGCCCCCTCACTCATAAATCTTGATTCTTCCAAGGACTTCATATTGTACACCTTTTCCAATTTTGAAAACATATCATCTATGTTGATGAAAAAGAATGGAAAATTAATAGAGTAACTAATTACCTTTTTTAGTCAAGGGATGGAAGGATATGAGGCTAGGTACACTTTTATTGAGAATCAAGTTATCATAGCCTTAAGAAGCCTCAAAAATTTTAGGAACATACTCTCCAATAGTAGGATCCATCTTATGGTGTCTCATCTAGGAATTAAGGACTTCTTCCTTAATAAGGCTTTGAATGAGAAGAGAGCCGGCTGGATCACAAATGTCATAGAATATGATATAGAGATCAAAGTCACCAAGCTATTTAGGGGTAAGGTATTATGTGGGCACATGATGAATGATCTCCAAGAAGATAAGGAAGTTATTTTTGTGACCTAAGAAAACTCACAAGCAAATTTAGCTCCACTTTAAAAAAGCTAGATTCAAGATATGGCTCACTTCTTAATAATAGGAGAATGACCCTAAGGTTTGGATAGATCTAAAATAAGTTATTTTAGGCCTCAATCCATACCTTATACATTGGTTGATGATGTTTTTTTATAAATGACCTCAATGGAGTACTCCTTAGGTGCATAGATGATGACTAGGTGACCAAACTCTTAGACTAGTTCTATGATGGACCTGTAGGAGGCCATTTTACACCTGGAACAACTATAGCAAAATTAATGAGGATTGGTTATTATTGGCCTAATATTTTCAAGGATGCTCATGCATGAGTTATAAAATGCTAGAAGTGTACCGCATTTATAGAAAATCAAAAGCTAGTAGCCCTTCCACTCAATCCTATTTAGGTGGACCAACACTTTATGCAATGGGGTTTAAAATTCATAAGGATGATCAATCCACCATTAAGTTTAGGACATAAATGGGTGATCACTATAATTGACTACTTCACTAGGTGGGTAGAAGCCATTACTTTGAAAGAGGCTAGTGAAGGTGCAGTTTTGGACTTCTATGATAACCTTATGACCAAATTCGGTGTCCCATCCACCATAAATTTAGATAATGCATTAGCATTACTTTGTATGAAAATAAGTGACTAAGATCCCAAATTTGGAATCTACCTCAACACCTCTTCCAAATAATATCCTCATGGAAATGGACTGGTAGAGTCTACAAACAAGAATTTGATAAGAAACATTAGGAAGACCATGGAAAAGAATTAGAAAACATGGCATACCAAGCTAAGGATAACCTTATTGGCTGATAGAGTGACTCATAAAACTACCATTAGAAATTATCCATACATCCTTTTTTATGTAATGGAAGCCAAACATCATATCTCTCTTGATATTTATGAATTAGAGTGTGCCCATCAACTTGATTTGATAGAAGGATGAGCCCATAAATGTGAGGATGATAGAGGTCATGGAGATGGAAGAAACTAGGGACCTTGCTATGAAAAATTTAGAATCACATCAAGATCAAGTTAAAAATGAATTTTATAATAGATATATAGTAAGGAAATTCAAGAAAGGGGACCTCATCCTCAAATGGGATTCAAATAAGGCCAAACTAGACAACCATACCAAGTTTGATAGCTTATAGACTAGTCCTTATTTGATCCATAGATGCAAGGAATACAATAATTTTTAGTGTGTCCAATTATATGGAGAGGTATTACCCATCCCAATCAATTGCATTCATTTAAATACCTATTATTGAATGAATTTTCATTCTTTGTAACATATTTTACATGTAAGAATAGATTTTATGCTTTCCTTTAAGTGCCTTGTGCACATTTTCTTTTTAATGTCTATGTTTACATTTCACAAAGTGCCTTGGGTAATTTGTTGTTATTTTTTTTTGTTATTTTTATTTAAAAAGGAGGTTCTAGAGATGGATAGCCTTTTTTTATCTTCATGATCACTTGAGACATGACTTTGGACTCCATACACTTAATCGACTAGTCAAGGCAAAATAGACTAAGTTCTCAAGCATAGTAGGCATGTTTCTATATGAGTCATCAAATATGTTGGCCATTTTTTGCCCACATACCAAGATTGTGCCAAAATAGATCAATATGATAATGGATAAGTATAGGGATAGATGTTATATATGGAATGAGTGGACCAAAGAGATCATGTAGCCTGTAAAGCTTTTGAAACACTTTAAGTTCACTTAAAGTGTAGTTTGTCCAAAATTAGGAAAGCAGGTCTCTATGGTGGTCATAATGTTCAAGAGTATGAGGTAGATTTTGTATAAGACCCATAATCTCATTCAATCCTTATAATTTCATGTAAAAGATCAAGCATAATCCTAAGTGAGCTAGAACATTACTAGGATATCACACAAAAACAAATGGAGTAGTTCACTTATGTAATTTATTAGTCCACTCAAAAAATATTTCCAACAAAGATTTTATAGCACCATGGATTTATTAATGCAAAGAATAGGCTCTACAAGTTTCATTTCCATGTGAGTTTTCTATCTCAAGATCTAAGTGTTCAAAGTTAAACGTCCAAAATTAACACTCATGTAAATGTTAAGATAAAGCTCAAGTAATTAATTATTGAGGTATAAAATTTGATGGTCACAATAACATCAATGATACTCACATAGACATCAAATTACAAGAAATTAAATATCAAAGTTAAGACATTACAAATAGACATTATGGTTTAAAAATATTAATGATGGTTATGAATGTCAAAAACATTCATGTAGATGCCAACTATGTTCATGTGAGTGTCAAAGTTTGGTTTTGTGAGTTATTCATTTGAGTTTAAGTAGTGGGTCTTAGTAGATCTAAAGATCAAACATAAATTTATAAATCTTGATTTGATGATGTGTGATGAGTCAAAAAGTTAATGGGATTGAGAGTTTACCATGTGGCATAAGCACTGAAGCTACAAAATTGATAGTGGAGTGGACCCTAAAATCAAACATGGGGATACCAAATGGCACCAGATCAGAGAGATATTGACAATTCAAGGGTATATCAATGACTTGAATTCATTTGTATTAATCAAGATCAATGGTGTGAGATGGGTCAATACATCAATGATCTGATCCAATATTGATGACCAAATAAAATAGAGGCCGAGAAGCCAAGGGTAGCTTTTAACCAAGGCAAATAGGTATTGCAAGGTCATCTTGCCACCATTGAATCTCTATTGAATGCCACAAAAGGCCATAACCATGTAGTTAGGTATAAATAATATAAAGGGATTATATTTAGGTTAAATATAGACCTCTATTTTAAATTTTGGAGCATATGAGGTCTATTTTATTATTGTGTCTACTATTCTTTAAAGGAGATCTATACATACTGAGCCCTTGGTTTTTATAGATGGTCAAAGGAAAAAATAGGTCTTTTAGACCTAATAGAGATAAAAATGGGATATTTAGTCTATAAATATACATCGATATATGTGACTATAGGAAAACTAATAAAGGAGATTGGTTTTCTCTCTATTAAAAGGATTTGGTCTAGATTTGATCGAAGGTAGTTATTTGTGATTATTGAAGAAGATCCTTCTCCTTCAACATGGCAATATTTTTAACAAATAGATACCTAAAATTCATAAAGCCATGTTTATATTATAACCATGAGCATGAAGTTTTATCCTCAAGTGAGAGATGGCATGAAGGATCAAAGAATAAGGTCTAGTTTTGGGAACTATAGCTAAGGGCATTTAATGCATTTTCAAGGCCTTAGAGGGATTTTTAACCTAGTAAGACATGCAGTGTCTTGATTGATCAAAAAAGTAGCAAGACTTTGATTTAATCAAAAAGGTGGAAGTTTAATCTCAATTAATTATTTAGGATGGTGTGTTCCCTTTTTATGGCATGTCTCTCTCTCTCTCTCTCTCTCTCTCTCTCTCTCTCTCTCTCTCTCTCTCTCTCTCTCTCTCTCTCTCTCTCTCTCTCTCTCTCTCCTCTTATATATCTTGGTCTTATTCCCATGATGGGGGTTGTTAGCTCTTAGAATTTTTCATTCTTTTCTAGGAAAATGATACTCATTGAGACTATTGAAAAAGTGTTCTCATTTGATATGGTTAAACTCTATCAACATGTTGTAAGAACTACTTTTTGATGTAATAGGATCAACTCTTTGCCTATATCTTGTCTTTAATTCAGCTTAGAATGCTTGTGTATGGTGAATCTATGAAGGAGATTCTTCTTAGTGTATTGACCTTCTACTTTCCCCTTTAAATGTGTTTAGAATCTAATTTGTAGGTATAGATTATTTTTCTACATGGAAACTCTTCTATGAAACCTTTATACAACTAGTGAGATTGTGATATTGAGCAAGCCATATTTATCTTTTATTAATACAATGTGTGTTCAAGATTATATGAGTGTTCATTTATCATTGGTGCATCACCCTTTTAGCCTTTTTATGAACCCTTATCTTTTTTATAAACCTTTTACCTATGAAGCATTAGTTTAACATTAGTTTAGGTGAGCATCAAGAAGTTTTGATCCTTCTCCAGAGGTCCAATCCCACCATAGGTGACCCACAACTTGGGGTTTTTCCCATTGTGTATCTCAATTAGAGGGAGCCTAAAAAAATATCTCTAAGGGTGGAAATTGAGCCTACAATATGATTCCTACTAGAAAAGGTGGATTATTCTAAACTATAGATATTGGCACAGTTCTAGGTCTCATATGATTTGATAAGGGTGAAACTAGAAAAGCAACCTAAGAATTAGATTTGGTCACTCTCTTAGGTGACTCCAGTGCAACTCTATGCAAAGGATAACTACTACTATCATGGGTGTGGCCCTCCTTATTATGTCCATTAACTATTTATGTGGGTTTTATACACACCACAATGTAATGAAGTAGCCACTAACATTTTAGGATCTTAATGGAGGTAAACTCCACTCTAGTGCATGAGTTGTAGGTAAGTGGTCTAAATAATGTATTGATGGAATAGATAGTAGGGCATGTAGATTATTGAAAATGTTTTTGGATGAAGGTGTGGTCTTTAAAGGATAATGAATCTCTACATGAGTTAGATGGATAGTTGGTTTCTAATCTAAAGTAGGTAGATCTCAAAACAAACTCGAAAAAGAGGAAAGGGTAAGGCAAATAAGAAAGACTCTATGGTTTTTAGGAATCACT
The DNA here is from genome assembly GCA_037957365.1 of Torreya grandis. Lineage (NCBI taxonomy): Eukaryota > Viridiplantae > Streptophyta > Pinopsida > Cupressales > Taxaceae > Torreya > Torreya grandis. The sequence goes on from JARHVA010003434.1 coordinate 1,668,719, forward strand.
TCCCTAGCTAGTTTATAAAAGGATAAGTGCTCTCAGAACCTATGCATGTTGCTAGAAATAATTACACACACACAATAAAACATGAATAATAATTTTAAGTAGATACTAATGTAGGAAATTCATAAGCCTCATACAAAGGTTTCTCCTTTTAGAGTATCTATTCCACACCCTTACTCAAGATATTATGGCTTGGGCTAGTAAAGTATATGATGAAAATTTTGCATACACATAGAAAACTAGAATAAAAAAACACTCATGCACATTCATAATTATGAATCAACTAACTTTACTATCTTAACTAATATATTTTACCAATATTTTAATAGCTATTTCATATCTATATACTACTACATCAATTAAGTTGATCAAGAATATATATGTAGCTATTGCACACTAAATATTATTGAAACATATAACCAAAGAAAGTAACAACTAATTACATATAAATTGGAAAGAAAAAACATAAAAACATTTGTTGATGATCAAAATTGATGTTGCTCCTGTATTCAAAATTCTTTGATAAAAATACAAGTTGGATTAAATTTATTTATATAAACTCGAGGAAGGGGTCACCTCATCCTCCAAGTTCATGCATGGTTGTTACATGCTCTATAGGTAAACTGAGTTCTAACTATTATCTAAAACCCTATAAGATTCTACTTGTAGTTATTAATTTAAAATAGCCTTTGCAAAAGCTATGCAACATGTGCATGTGTAGGAAGATGAAGGCAATTTTTTATAATTATAGATCGAAATACATGTAAAAATTAAATATATATATGCCATTTAAAAAAATATTCATGAACAAAGTCTTAACCTTTTAAAGTTTTTTGGTTTGAATGGCTAGGGTGGTGGAAAATAGAACTATAGGTTTTTTGTCAAAGATAATTATCGATGTATCAATGTTTTAAAACTAGTAAAATTATGACTAACCAAAAAAAAAAATTTACATGGTACCCATTCTTATCACTGAGTTTGGATATTTGAAAATTCCACTTAGGAATTACACCATTTATTTTTTTAATGATGGAAAGAGAGCATGCCATTTGGTAGCTCCGTAGGACCTTTATGCTCTTTATAGTCATAGCTCAAATGTTTTTATGCTAAGTGGCAGTCTTTCACTAGTTTTAAGACCTTTGAGTTTTCCACATTGATATTTTACCATCGATCATTTATGCTCAAGTTATCATAGTTCATATATCTTAGTTCTTTGACTCATTGACTCCTACAACCTTGACACTTGTCACATCATCATTCCTTTGAAAAGTCTATCAATCTTACACTATCAAATTAACTATATAGATCAACATTGGCCATTGATCTACTTGGTCCCACTAACCTCTAATTTTGAAATAGATAATTTAAGATCTTAAATTTTACATTCGCGTGAACATCAAAGAAATCCTCATTATTGTCAATGATGCCCATACAAATATTAAAATTTAATCCCTTGTCATTTTCCTTTTAATCTTAAATTTGAAGTTCACACAACTATCAAAGACATCCTTGCGACCATCAATGACATCCATGTGACCATAAAAATGTAAACCCATGTCTTTTACCTCTAATCCTAATTTTTACATTCATGAAAATGTCAAAGATGTCCACATGACCATGAAATCAACTTAACTCCTTACAAGCTTGACTCTTATCATTTCTTAGTTTGCTCTACTCTACAATCAAAAATGAAAAGAGGACTTAGCATAATAATTTAGTAAATATATATAAATGACCCTAAATTAATATTATATCCTTAAGGTCTTAGTTGTATGAATAAAATATGATTGGGACCTAGGCTTAGAATATATAGAACAACTCATATATTTTATTTAGATCCTACGTAAATCATAGGATATTAAAATGTCTAAGCATATACATTTTTATCATAATGTATTAGTATTAATAATATATTATTATGAACTAGGCTAATATCTTAAATTAATCTCAAAACATAATAAAATGCTCTCTTATCATGGGTACAACTTGGCAATTCCACACGATTTATTATCAATTGATCTTGGTAGCAGGGTATTGTCTCAACCATTTTGTGTAGAGGAATTGTTTTTGGGACCCTATTTTCATCAGATATAATATCCAAAACATAAATTATAAAGGATTTACATTTTTTTCAAATAAAATGTATGAGACAAATTTTGAGACATGCACATTTTTCTAGATAAAATGTCTAATACACAAAGCCCATAGTTTATTTTCATCAGATAAAATGTCTGAAACACAACTTTAAAAGGAATTAATCTAGGGGAAAATGCTCAAAATAATTATTCGAAGACAAAAGACAAAATGTTTGAGACACAACTTTTGAAGGAATTGGTGTAGGGAAAAAGGCCCAAAAGAAAATGTATGGTATAATAGTCCTAAAGGGTAGGTGCATTAGGTCCGAAGGGTCATTTCAAAAAGTTTGAAGGAATTTTATTGGGAAAAATGGCTGCAAATTTTTTTTTAAGGGAAACTGTAAAAATTCTAAAGGGTAAGTCTATTTTATCAGTAAAAATTTCCATAACAAAAAACTCATAGACCCAATTCCATCAGGGGAATTTCTTTGGAAAAAATGTCTGTAACAATATCCCTAACAAAGGAAAGTTCATCGAAAAAAAGATAGAAATAATAAGTCTAAAAGAATAAGTCTGAAAGATCTCATTAGCTTTGAATAAGATAATGAAAAAAATACCTGACAAAGGCAAATTGCATAAGTTTGATAAATATATGTCCAAAGACATAAGCCCAATAGAATAAGCCCGATGGAAAGAGTTAGTCTATGAACACAATACCAATGTTACTTTGGAAAAGTAGAAAAAGGCCAATAACCAATCTTGTCCCATATTTTGCATAAAAATATAGAAGAGGGGCTCTAATTGAATACCATAGTTTGAAACAAGTGGGTCCCAATTTCTTTAAAGAAAGAGGGGATGTTGGGTACAACAATTCCAAAGGTTTTTTATTTTTGAATTCAGTAATTTTGTAATGAAAATTACACAAAGTGATATTATAGATATTTTATTCTTTATTAGCTATAGTGAAATGATTTGTGTTTATATATTTACTTTAATATTGGTTGAAGCACACTTATCTTATAAATATGTTTACCTCTAGATGTAAAGAGCTAAAAGCATGAATCAAATCATTTTTGAAGGATATAAAATTCTAAGTGAGGAAATTGGGTTTTAGGTAATGTTACTAATTTATGGAATATATAGTGTTCACAAAATAAAATAACATGATTGATAAATATGTGGGAATATAAATTGATTGGTCACACACATATCCCTTGGATATTGTGTTCCCAAAGATTATTGGTTTTTTTTAATTATTATTATTATAGCACACATTTAAGATTGAGATATCAATACATTTTTATAACTACATGATTCACATATGTAAAAAGAAATCATCATGTATTTTAATTCTTTATGGTGGGACAAATGTACTGAAAGTGGTGAAAAAATAAAAAATAATATTAGCAATATGCATAGTTGAAAATATAAACTAGGAGACAATGTTAAAAATATATTAAAAATATTTGATGAAAAATCCATGCAAGTATATTACTTGTCCAGACTAGGGGTAGATTCCTCTTACAAAATAATCCCACATATTCATATTAAAAAAATTAAATATTATTGTATGATTCTTGTGAGATTTGATAGATCCATTATAATCAAGGATGGTCATAAATTAATATTTAAATATGGTCACAAATTTAATTTTATTAGAGATGAGTATCTCTATAAAATAACACAATGACATGACTAAAGACCTAGATGATCATCATGAGGCTATGCAATTGGTTGTGATGGAAATAAAAGGTAAATCAAAGAAAACACTATCAATTTACAATTTTGGCTCATAGTCATTTATTAATAATCAATTAACACTTGGCAAACCTTCTTTACTTTCTTATCATATAGTTAGCTAGATTTTATACATATTATTTTTAATCTATTCATATAAACTATAAATATAGGCATATATATAATATTTTTTAATAGTTATATTCTCATTTATTTTTAATTTAGTGTTGCACTATAGAATAAATTTATTGGTTTTTTAATTATTATTTTCAATTCTTTTTAACTCACTGTTAATTTCTAGAGTAAATTTAATTCCATCTAAATCACAATATTACTATTTTTTGTAGTTCTTATAGAAAAGCACTTGCTTCTTCTCAACAAAATTATTACAAAAATATAAAGTGGATCAACATCTTCTATTTTGTTGTGGTACTAAGCATTGTGACAAAAAAAATAAGGAACTTGTATTAAGAATTAATATACAATTTGGAGGGATGTTTAATTTACTTATATTAATTCTAAAAACACTATTGTAGTTAATCATGTGAATAGATGTATTATAAAATAAAATTGTATCATATTTATGAAGTCACTCAAATTCAATATTTGAAAAAGGCCAAATTGATCATTGTGATATTATTTACACAACTATCCTTGACTGGTAATCATTACGATGTGATAAAATTTATAAAGCATCCTTATCCATCTATAGATTTATGTGATCTTACAAGTGTTGATTAAGGATTATGACATGATACACAAATTAAATTTCTAATATTATTTTAAAAATTACACAATAAAATTATATATGATTTACTATATATAACTATTATGTTGATTAAGAAATGGACATTTTTTTAAAATTATTTTATTATTTTTTCATAAAATGTTAACTACCAATTAGATTTTTCCATTTATGCATGTTTGAATGTTCAATTGACAACTAGATATTTTCATTCATATTGGTTTAGAAAGACAATGCTACAGGATAAATTAAATTTTAAATGACAATTCTAGAGAATAAACTAAATATTATTCTCTTGATTGAAACTATTTTATTTCAACTTGAAGGTTTCCATTTACATTATTCTAAATATCCATTCTAGATACAAATTATTACGACATTTTCAATGGATTAGAATGTTAATTGATAAGTACATATTTGCATTCATTATGATTTAAATTTTCAATACAAATATGTCATGCCTCCCATATTGGACTAAAATCCTCTAGTTTAACTCATCTCTTTAGTCACATTCAATGTTTTTTTTGAACCCATACTTATTGAAATAATTTGAATATAATTCTTCCTTTCTATGAAAATTTTAAATATCCCTATAATGATAAGGGTGTTAAAATAATTTAATAAACATAGATGAATATTGATGAGTCAAATATAACTAGATTTAAAGTAAAATGACTATAAAATCCATTATAAATTTCATATAACTTCAAAGGAGGTGTCATGACCTCAGTTTGAGTGTTCTATTTCATGTCTTTAACACTATTGGTTTCATATTTGTCTATTGATTGACACATTTCCTAGTTTTTTTAGTAGATATTAGATTGTCACTAGTTTATTTCGACACTCTATTTTAGGTTATTATTATGATAGGTTACATACTGGACATATTTATATTATCATGGATGATTTGATTTAGTTCACTATATAATTGATTAATGTTATTCAAATTGGAATTAGTATCATATTTTATATATTATTATCTATTCATATATAAGATGTATCATTTGAATGATTACAAGAACTAAAAAAATATAATAAGCTAGGTTAGATTTGGTGTTCATTAGTAGAGGGAACAAAGGGTAATAATCAGCTATTGATTTTTGATCAATGAAATTATGAGCTTTATTTTGATCAAGCTCTTCTTGACTTATTCAATCATTTATTCAATTGGTTTATGAGAAAAGTTCTTATAAATTATTCTTTGACTACATTCTTGTTTCATTTTTTTATCTTTCATCATGAATGTTCTATAATATATTTATGTTGTTATTTTGCTTGACGTCATATGGAGCAATCTTTAAAAAATTACATTTCTTATATTGGATTTGATCTTTATGATTTTGATTATATCATGAGATTCATTTTTTTATTTGTTGGGGTCATGTACATTCATTTTCATTGAGTACTTCAAGCTTGTTTCATTTAATATGACTATTCCATGTCTTTTACATGGTATTTTGACCATTTGGAAACTTGGTTGTTGAGCTTTAGGAGGGGACCATGAGTCATGGGGTATTCATTAGTTTGTTTTGATTAAATAATTGCATTTTTAAACTTTAGTTTTTGACCTCATTGAGAATTAGGCCATGAAAACCCAACTCCCAAGGTTAACTTGTCAAGTAACTTTGAATTTTTTAGTTTTTGGGAATATAGTGTTATGGCAAGCTCAATCATCCAAATCCTAACTGAGCTCTACCAAATGTTTTGATGTAAGAAATTAGAGTCCTAATAGGAGTGGGTTATGATTGTGAGTTCTAATTTTTAATTAAATTTTTGATGGAGATGATGATGGTTTGTTTAACCATATTACCAGTTGTTCTCAACCACAATTTAAGACCATTATGGTCTTTAATGAGAGCCAATGGAGTTTGTGAGGGCCAGTGGAGTTCATGATGGCTCAACTAGGTACATAGAGGAATAATATATTGTTTATTTATTAGACAATATGTTTTTGCATTGAAATTACATTCAATAAGTATGTGGATTAATTTTCTTGTGTTGAAGTATAATAAAATGGTTATTTTTATGTTATGTTGAAATGGGTAAGATGAAAGAAACTATTAAACCATCATAAGTTCATTATGAAATCTTTAAAATTCAGTATGAACCCATAATTTTATATTCAATATATAATCAAATATGTTTGAATATTTAAGTTTTGGGTTTTGTTTTATTTGAGGCTCAAAGTCTAGTTTTGGCATTTGGATGTGTATTAATTTTCATTGTAGAATTATATGGACTGAGTGGTCATGGATATTAGAACTAGGCTTGGTCAATCCATAGGATTATTCATATCAAATAGGTTATTAACATTTTTATGAAAGAATGGATTTTGTATTTTTGGTTTTATTTTTCTATTTGGTCTTGTTTGGTGGAATGATGGAATAATATGGATATGGAGAACAATTTGGGACTGTATTCTTGATTGTCAAGGCATAAAGTAGTAATATGGCTCTAGGTGATTATTTTGTTTTATTTATAGGGTTTGGTAATGTTTTTTAACTTATATAATATTGCATAATCTTAAGGTTTTATAGAATCTCAAACTAGGTCTATTTATAGTTGTAATCTTATTTTCAATCTGTGAGGTTCACTATGTAGATATTTGAGTTGGAATATTTTTTGTTTTATGTATATTTGATGTATATTTTCCAATTTTATTCCTATTTTTAGTGTCATTATGTTATTTATTATTGATTTTATTCTTGTTTAAGGATAACAGAGAAAAAATTAATTATTTATGACTATGTTTGGTACTATCAATTAAATAATGGTTAAGTGCATGGAGTTGGGAGACAATTTTATGGATATTCACCCTAACACATACATGCTATTCACATAACATGTACATATTATTTAAATTTATGATATGTGTTTTTGATCCATAATGTGTATACATTATGAACACATAACATGAACACACAACACATGTGTATTACGACCACATTATACATATATTTTATGACAACGTAACATGTACACATTATATTTTTATTAAAAAAAAAAGAGAATTGGTAGAGTAACATGCATCTTTTGTGATATGTAAATATAATTCATACATATTATAGTTTAACACATACACATTATGGTATAACACTACACATTCCTTTCACATTATACCAAAAAAAGATTTAAAGGAAGGGGTTGATTATTTCGTTTACTAAAATAAATGTGAAGTGTACTTTAGAATTATTTTAATAAATATATGAAATTAGGGTAACTCTACATTTGATTTTTTTGGTCTCACAAATACATGCCTTATTATGTATGAGATAGTTTTTCAAACTACAATTTAGTTAGTACTTAGGCATTTTCAAGGTCTCACTATTTAACCTAGGGATTTTAGGGCATAAATTTTATAATAGATGTCCATTTTGGGTAAACATATAGTCATTTTTTATACCTTCCAAGTTGTTTTTTGAAATTTATAAGAGTCATAAGTTTTCCAAAATTAATGTGTAAAAACCAATCACTTTGAAATCAATCCAAAGTGGTGTGATTAGAGTATCATAGGTCATATTAATGACCTTTGCACATCAAATGAAAACTTCATGTTAATTTCACTTATCATCCCTACCTAATACCTAATCACTTTATCTTTATCCCTCATCAAACCTCATCACACTCTCCTCATTAATCATTGTTCTTAATCATTCATTTATTGACCCTCACCATCTCCCATCATATCTAATCATTCCCTCATCATCCCTAATCATTACCTCATTAACACTCACAATATCTCATCATCCTTAATCACTTATTCATCATCCATAATCATACATAAATATTTACTCCTCATCCCTAATAACTCCCTCACTAACCCTCACCATCCATAATCATCTCTAATCACTCCCTCATTGATTATCACCATCCCTCATCATCCCTAATCATTTCCTCATCACCCCTAATCACTCCTTCATTTAACCTCATTATCCCTCATCATGCCTCATCATTCCTAATCACTCCCTTCTCATCCCTCCTAGTACACACATAAGGAGGGGACCATTTAAATCATTCCATTAACTCCCATGTTGTAGGGGTTCAATAACATAAACATACACACAATCATTTCATCAAATAGTAGTTCAAATAATAGAGATAAAAATACTTGAATTAATACAACATAATTTATATTTAATCAATGCCACTATTTATATTATTACATACACATCATGGAGTAAAATAATAGACAAAAACATAAAACTCATATGTTGACCTCTAACTTTGTAATGGGAGTCTAACTAACCTCCTAGACAAAGACAACAAAAATATCATGTAATTATTTTCTTCTCCTATTTTTTTCTAGATGATCCCTCCAATGAAATGTTTATTTACTTATAAGGATTAGAGTGGGCATCCAATGAAATTATCCTCCCATCCCTTTATTTTCTCCCAATGCTTCAAGATCATCACATGTATTTTCTAAAACCACATGACACAAAGGTATACAAAACCCATTACTCACCTATGGGTGGTTCAAATTTAGTTTTAAATAGAGAATAAGAAAATAAAATAAATACATTTTTCATTAGAATAAAAATTTGTATTTTAAGTTTTAGACACTAAAAAATTATACACTTACAATTTTTGATGACTAAATGCTTCAAGACCCCATAAAGACCACCTAAACCTCATTAACCCTTAACCAACCCCTCTTAACCTAACCAAAACATTATTCTCTTATTAAAAATACTATTTTAAAGTAATATTCACTATCACTATTCACAATAGGACCCACTATCACTATCATGATGACATGGCATGTGACATGGAAAGTGACATGGTAAGTGATATGGAAAGTGGCATGGAAATTGATATGGAAAGTGACATGTCTTAAACGTGAGGTGGCTTTATGTCAGACATCATAACCCACATGGGACCCTTTCCTAAGGTGCTTAATGATCTCATTTAAGCAACACAAGGATGCCCCTTGAAATATTGTGAATTTCCCCTTAAGGGGCCATCATTCAACATGTATGTTTCCTTCACAGATGAAAGTGGCCTTCAAAATGAGATACCTACCTCTTTAGTTCTTTGGGAAAGACAAAGGGCACCCATTTTTGACTTTTTAACCCAAATGGGAGACTCACTAACCTAAATGGGAATCCTCACCAACCTCATATTTAATCAATCATGTACCACATGGAAAATGGTGACACTTTTTATGTTCCATATCTTTAAGTGCTTGGATGAACATAAAAAGGGTGGTGAAAAGTCTTTAGCCTCATTTAGACCCATGTGCAAGATTCCCATTCAAACTTAGACTCATGTGGAAAGTGGGAGACTCACCGAACCAAATGGGAATCCCCACTAACCTCATATTTGACTCATTCATGAACCACATGGGAAATGGTAGCATACTTATACTATTCCCTCTTTTGGCATGGTTTTTGAAAACAAATGCTATAAATACCCTCTCTCCCCTTCACCCAAGGTTAAGGGGTAAGTTAGTATTTGGTTATTAATATATTTTTGTTGGTATTTAAAGGAGGTTATAATTTTTTAGGTCATCCAAATCTTGGAGTAAAAAAATTCAAAGCAACAAAGCTCTGCCAAAATTGCCATGGGATTCCTTCATCACATCATCAACAATATCAACCAAATCAACAAGCCTCAAGGTAACCTTATGTGTTTTTTAGTTATTTACTCAAGTTATTCCTTTTATTACCTTGACCTTTACCAATTAATTCACTTTTAATCTTCAACCATTGACTTCCTATACCACCTTTGCCATTATAATTCCATTTACCTCCTTTGCCCTCTTTGCACCTTTCCCACCTACACCCTCTTTATTCCCTCATCCCTTTACTACCCTAGTTAATTTTATTTTATCTTTTTCAACCATAAATACCTCTATTTTAATTATCTCAATAAAACCCAACCACACAATTATTTTGACCCTTATCAAATTACCAAACCCAAAACCACATCCTTGCCTTAACCAATTTTCAGCATTACTATAATCAAACTAGATACTTCATTTTGGTTAACTTACAAAATCATCTAATTTTCTCAATTAATTTAATATAATTTGATATATTTTATTTCAGTTTTATATTTATTTAAGTAAAATATATATATTTTATAATTTCAACTTAAGTGTTAAAAGCATGTGGATTGATAGCCTCCCACAAAGCTCTCACTTCTAGGATCTAGCTCACGCTAGGCAATCCACCCAACTACTTGTATAACCAAAACGTTTTATGGTAGTGATTTATTATTGAAGGTCATTATTACCTATAAAAAGAGGAGTTATCAAAAATTTTAGATTCAAAATGCATTCATTCAACATGTATTCTTCTACACACCCATCTTAACTAGTTTTTTCTTTTCACACTTAAGGAAAAGCAAAAATTAGATAGAAACATTTTGGCACACCCAATATGACCCTTGAGTTTTCTTGGATTCTTATATGTTTTATGACATTTATGACTAAATTAGTAAAATTTATTTAGTTCAATTATAAAATTAATCTTATTTCTTTATAAAAAAAGAAAGAAAAAAGGTTTTAGTTGCATTTTTTAGAAAATTAAATTTTATTTCATTTCTAAAAATAAAGAAAAGAGCATTCATCCTAAGATTAGAATTGCATTTTAATGTTTCATTTAGGTTCATTTTGGCTATTCTTGTCTTCATTCAAAGAAATCAAAAAAAAATATTGTAGTTAAAATTGAGTGCATCCATTGACTACTTGCTTAATTTTAGCTCACCTAGTTTAATTAAAAGCATTATGAATTAATCATAGTTCAAAAATCTTATAGAAACCAAATCAATTGCACAAAATAAACATAAAAACACACTTGAGACAAGGCTTGAATAGTATTTCATCACCTATCAGATCACCTTACCCTTTATCAATTGTCTTACATGGATTTAATCACCGAGGGGATAACCAACCTAATTCTCTGGCTAAGTATAAACTCTAGAAATTGGTACATATTGGCTAAACACCTACACTGGCCTCAAGATTGTGATGTGAGGGGAGTAATACCCAAGTACCAAGTCATGTACTCAGACCAATAAAGACTTATATTTAGTGCTTAAACATAACCCAAAACCAAACATAGACTACCTTGTTTATGACCTATGCAAGCCAATTTCCTCTTCACACTTTTCTAAGGCATAAGCCAAAAGAGAGAGTAAAAATAATCCTAGCATTTAATTCACTCTTATTGAATGCATTGTTTTCCTTGATTCTTTTTATTTCTCTTTGTTTGAGGTGTGATAAAGTATCATTATTTTTTTATTTTCTCATATGGTTCTCACTCACCAACAAAAAAAGGACCTCAAGGAACAAAACCCACCACCAAATCAATCATCACCAACTTCCACCTCTTCATACATGGAACACATTTTTGAACCCATAGGCTCCCCTCAGTCTTTGAGAAGTCCTATTGAGGTAATAATAGGAGATACATATTTTGTCACTTTCTTAAACAACAATCATGTAGCCTTACAACACTACCTAAAAACCATGTCTTACCAAATCCTAGTTTTGACCCCACCTATACATCTACCTTATGTCAGGCCTCTCTACCTTAGGGGGAATACCTCCAATACCATAATAACTACTCAATCTTTATTTACCTAAATGTTATCATCAACCAATAACTCTCTCAAAACTAACCCACCAACCCAAACTACCACTGCCCATATACCTCTTACTAATCACTCCCACATAATAGGAGTACCTATCTCTAGCACTACCCATATTCTTCTAGTTACCTCCAATCCATCAAAAAATACTCCAATTATAAGCCTTTTTGTGTCCATACCCTCCATGTTACCACCAATCAACACAAGAGTCACCACCACTTTGACCCAACATGTAACCTTTCGCTATCTTCGTAACCCACAAGGACATATTCCCACTATCTAACCACCCACCTCTACTCAACCATTAACATCCACAAACCAATATATATATTTTCCACCCAACCTCCAAAGACCACATACTAATATGTGGATTCATCTCAACCATCTACTAGTTATTCACACATTTCCCAACCTCAACAAAACATACCATATAACTACGCATCTCAATAACTTCAAGTAGACTTCATGAAGTTGAGTATGGAAAAGATGACTACCCTTGAGAAATATATCTTTAAAGCCCATAATCTATTATCATATGATCAAATTTTTAATGAGCTTATTCACCCTTTGGTCCCCATTAGATCCTATCTAGCCTAGTGGGAACTTCCAAAATTTACCAAGATCAATAGTAAAGAAGACCCTCAACAACATTTAAGAACATTTATGAATTCATGATACTTGATTACCCATGATGATGCTCTTTTCCTCTATACTTTTCATATGTCATTATCTAGACCAACATTAGATTGGTATAGTTCCATACACAAATATTCCATCCTTTCTTTCACCTAATTAGCCAAAAAATTATTGGATCACTTTTTGATCAATATATCAAGGAAATTTTCTATTACCAACCTCTACTACATTCATCAATTTAAAGATGAATCTATTGCTTATTTTATGGCTCATTAGAGGAGCCTAATCAATCAACTTTCCTTTTCATTTCCTCAAATTGAGCTTATATATCTCTTCACTTGGGCATGTGTAAAAAATATTTCATCCACATTACCTACCCAAAGCTTCTAGACCTTTGATGAAGCTTTTACCATGGCTCACAAACTATAGAACAGAGCCATTAATGAAGGAAGGTTAGAGTTAAAGAGAAATAACTTAACTTGCAAACCCAATGAGTCCTTTTATTCTAAACCAAACAACTAAACCAATCCTAACACTAAAAATAAAGCAACTACCAATGCCATTTTCCTCAAAACTACACCACTGCCATCTACCAACCAATAGAACCCAAAAAACCAAACCTTTAATTCTTCTAATTATTCAAACCAAAACCAAAGGAACCAAACTTGGAATAATCATAAGCAATTAACTCCACTTAAGGATACCTATCATTTTATTTTGTAAAAATTTCTAAAAGCCAATATCGTCTAACTTCCACCAATTAAACCACCCTAATAGTTTGATTATTCTCACCCCATACCCAGTTGGTATAATGAGAATGACCATTACACCTTTTGTTGAGTCATAATAAATGACATCAATAGGTGAAACACCTTTAAATATCTTATCCAATCCCTCATTAGCAAGAGGCAGCTTACGTTGGACAATCCCAATGCACCACTAAACCAAGCCCTTGACATATTCTATAAGCGTTATCTTAATCATACTCCTTATACCCCTTACCATGATAATAAAACAAACCTATCTCATGAATCGCATACTATTAATGTGGTTACTAACAAACCATTATTGACTAAAACATTACCTTAACCACCTTTTTCCTCATTCCCCTAATGGAAGAAAACAAATTTCCTTCTATTCCTTTGAACACCCAAACAAAAGAAGCCATCATACCCATACCTCCATTGGAGGATACCACACCTACCTCCCCTATCATAGAACCATCCACCCCCTCTTTGGAAGCTATCTCATAAGATAATATGATTTCATCCACCCAAACTCTAATTTTGGAACCTTTTGTTAGAGGTCAAGACAAAGGTAAGATAACTAAACTAGAATTTCTAACCCCTTCTTTGATAGGACAACCTAGCCCTTCTAAACCAAATAAAACCTCTACCCAGCCAACCAAAACCTCCTCCAAATTAATCAACCCTCAAACACCTAAACCTATTAAGACAACTAAAGTGATCAAATCCCCTCCTAAAACCAACAACTAAAATATTCAAAGAAGTAAAACCACCAAAAGTCCCAAAACCCTAAATTTTACCTCCCTCAACCTTGTCTTCCATTTTGGGTCCTCATCCCTCTAGCTTAAACATGAAGTCCATCATTTTTCCCAAAACCTCACCACCTTTATTGGTCACACCTTCATGCTTGTTTTCTAAGACACCTTTATCCACTACCCCAATAATTCCTAAGTTACCTACCTTTCCCTCCTCTACCTTAAGCTCATCAACCTTCTTTCCTGAACCAAAATTGTAAACCAAGTGTACCACTCTATCCAAAACACCTACCATGAAATCTACGTCTACACATCCTTCTACTTCAATACCCAAATTAAAAACTATTAAACCTTTACCACCTTTAGATAAATCTTACTTAACCATTCTCTAATGGTTATTGTAAACTTTTTCCTTAAGATTACCACCCATTAAACCCTTTAACCTTTCACATACCAAACCCTCTTTGTTTAATTATAACTTGATATGTGTTGACCAATTTTTTCCCAACATGCAAAATTTTGGTCACCTTCTTCCCTTTCTGTTCAAAACCAGTAAATTTTAGGTTGCACAAGTTCATGTATGAGTTCTTTGGCTTGGTTCAACAAGCTTGGTTCAAGCTAGTGGTTTAATGTTTAGTTCAATAGATGGTTCAACACTTGGTTCATCAACCTAATTCAATTACTTAGCTCACTTGGCCAGTTCATCGGCATGCAATGGTTGAACCATTGAACTGTTGAACCATTTTGGTTCAATGACTTGGTTCAAGGGTATGTCAGTTGGTCAAAGGGAAGTCTTCAAGCTCAAATATCCTCATGGAGGGTAGGAACTTGAAAGGAAAAGGACAAAGTAAGTTAAAAATTTGTCTAAGTTCAAATTTGTATAAGTCTCAAATTCCTTCAAACTTTTTGCCTGAAGGAATTCGGGCACAGCTCAAATCAAAAGATAGACCCGAGAAAATTTCCACAAACTTTTTGTCTGTGGGAAAATGTCTGTGAACAAAGTCTATAGAAAATATACAAAGTGGAGGAAAGACCCAAGAGAATTTATGTGGACTTTTTGTCTGCGGGAATTGTCCTCGGACACAAAGCCCATAGGAACCAGAGAAGCATCCAAAGGAACAAATGACCCGCTGAAGCACCTTGAAGGGAAATTGCCCTTACAGGGGACTCTCAACCAAATACAAAGGACATTTTCAAAGGCCGAAGGGGTCACTTTCCATTTGAGAAAGTGCTAAGGAGATACAAAGGCAAAGAGTGCCTGTGGAGAGGGCCGACGAGAGCAAAGCTGCAAAAAGCCAACAAATGACCTGATGACATTTTGACAGGGATGAGGACATCCCAAAGGCTATCAAAATTAACAAATCAAATTAGCCATTATTTTTTAAACCAATGATGGTTGTGTGAACATCAAAATTAGAGCAATGAAGTAGCCATTTGCTTTCAAACCAAAGAAAGTGCTAGCCATGAGGGCCTAAAATGCAGTGACCCACTAGAAGTTCACACTTGAGGGCCAAAGGAGCCAGAAGAGATAAGATAGGAAGAAGGAAAAAGTCTTAGGTGACAAAGTAGGAGAATGACAAGGTGTAGAAAGAGATAGAGCAGTCCACGTGGTAGCGCTAATTTGAGAAGTGGCTCTAGTAGGTGAAATAGTGGTTGCAATTGACCACTAGAAGACGCGAATAACATGGCTCGTGTATTTAAAAGGGGACAAATCTTAATCTATTTGTAGAAAAGAGGCACAACCCATGTTTCCACATTAATTATTGAATGCCAAAGTCAAATTTGGCAATTATACAGTATGGTTTTAGTAGGCCTCTTCTAGAAAGATGACATCGGCAACAATGTTTTTCTTCTTCCCAATGAGGGGATGAAAATGGGCCACTTGTAAAAGGGGTGCCAAAAGGCCTCCTTCCTTCTCCTATATATTGAGGACATGTCATTTTAGAAAAGATATCTTCAACATTTGTAAGGCGTAGCCATGGCAAAATTTCCACCTGAATCAATAAATGCAGTTTTTACCTCTATCTTGGATAGTTATATCCAAGTATGTCTTGAGTGTTTATTTATGTTCAATCATTATTTCTTGATGCTTTCATAGGTTCAACACCAACATACCTGTTGTCTACAAGGTGCCATCTCTGTAACTGATAGGAGAAGATTAGTATTTGGAAGTGCAAAATAGAGGAAGTTACTTACAGTGTGCATTTCATAACACCTTGTTGAATCTCTATTTTTCCATGTTTTCATGAAAGCCTCCCTACTAGTTTCTAGTAGCCTGGTCCTTTTGCCAAGTCTGAAGTGTATGTATGTGTTTTTTTGGTTTCAATTATGGATGTGAGAAGGTTGACCTTATTTTGGTGCATCACCTCTTTAGAGTAGTTTATTTTCCTACATCTTTCTCCCTTTTCATCCCGCCCATTATATATATGCATATATATATATATATATATATATATATATATATATATATATATATATATGTATTTGTACTTGCTAGAATGAACATGATGCATCAAAGGGTGCTAGCCCTTATCTAGAGACTCTCCCCTTTAGCTTCACCAGTCCCATAGGTGAGAGGGGAGTTTCCATAGTTCTGAGGAGAAGACAGGAGCTTAGTCTCCTACCAAGGGTGCAATCTTTGACGTCAATAGTTTTGGTACGTCTGGTGGGACATAGTTTTACAACTCAGTAAAGTCTCAAGATTGATGTTGGCCCCATTACAACAAATCAAATATTTTTAGCATCTGGTGACTTCGAGTTAAATCTACTAGTTAAGTAGCTTGGTGCCATTAGAAATCACTTTTTTATATGTATATTTCTTGTACACAAAATCATGGGTCTTGTTTTCCTTCATATGATTATGATTAGGCTCCAAATATGTATGCAATCCCCTCAAGTAGCTCTCCTAGTTGCCCTACAATGATAAGGGAAGTGGCCCTAGAATTGGAGATTAACAAACTAGAAGAGCAGTATAGATATGAGCAAGAGCTGATGTATGAAGAGGAGTGTTTGTTTAGGCAAGCTTAGGCCTTGCAATTCATGGAAGAGGAGGTAGCAAAATGGAAAAATCCATTTATTCAAGGTAGTCAACCTTCTGTGCCCCCTCCTAATTTTAAGAAAGCCCCCTCTTTTGTGCCAAATCCTTTTTATCAATTTTCACTTACTCACTTTAGCTCATCAAATGCATCCGCTCTCAATCTTGTGTGCCTAGCTTTCCAACACCAGAAGACATCAGAACAACCTCCCATGGAGATGAACCTTCTAAACTCCTTAGACCATGAATCTTCCATTGGGGGGAATATCATGAGCCAGTGCGTCCCTCTTCTAGAGACTCTTCCATTGCATCAACACTCTCTTCCTTACATTCCTCAGCCTCCCCAAGTTTTTCAACATGATGTGCAGATTCTGAGTTGGAGGAAGGATTGCTAGGAACCAGCTCAGAGCTTTGAAGAGGATCATGCTGGTGACATCCAAGAAAGACTCTTTTAGGACAATCTAGCCAAGCAAATTGAAGATTTAGAGGCTAAGATGAAGCTGCTTCTTGAAAGAGAGTTTTAACTTTTAGACCTTGCAGAGGAGCCCCAAGACCTTGGAGAAAACAAAGTTACTACCTATTCACAAGAGCAAAATTCCAATTCTGAGTTTTAAAACTAGGGAAAGATAGTAGAATCATGAGGCAAGAAGGAAGAGAAGTAAGGTTTTTCTCAAAACCTTGAAGAAGTTGAGGCTGCTCTTGATGATAATGATGCTAGAAACCTCCAAAAAAAGCTTTTCCAAGAAGATCTGGCTAGGAGAATAACAGAGTTAGAATCTAGAGAGAGATTCCTCAACTAATGTGTGATGGATGGTTGAGACCAAATAACACATTTTATGTCTGAACACACCCCACCTACACATTTCCAAGAGAGATATCAGGACGCACCTGATATTGATGAAGTGTTGACCAAGTGGAAAGAGGAGAATCATTTGATTCTAGCTCAAGGACTGCCTCCTCTTCCACATGTTTTCTCCACTTCACCCCTTCTTAAGGAAGAACCTAGTCTACAAGAGGTGAGTAAGGAGTAGAATATCTCATTTTTAGTTGTTCAAGAGGCTGTCATGAGTGACAACAAAGATGAAATCATCATTGATGCTCCTTGTGAATACCTTATCATAACTGGAGAAGATACAGGTCTTGCATATATGTAGATGTTCCAGCAATATGAGGAGGAACAAAAGCATGGTGAGCTCTCTTCCCCTCTATTTGAAGAACTTCCTTGTTATTTTGATGATGAGGATGACTACACTAAGAAGCTTGAGTTAGAGAAGGATCAGGAAGATACCTTTGAACATCTAGAGGTCCTAATCAGCAAGGAGGAAAAGGAGAGGCTTGTCTTCCTAGAGGAATGCCTTGAAGAAGAGAGATTTGAATAGAGAGGTGATGTTATGTGGGATGATCAATCATTTTGTGAGTCCATTTTAGACATCACCACAGTCACCCTTCTTCAAGAAGGACAAAAGGAAGCAAAGGATGAGTCTGATATAATTTTCAACGAGGTAGAAGGAAACAAGTCAGACCATGATACATTACAGAGGGAATGTGCAAATCAAAGGGCTTATGGTGATGAGCCAGCAGCCATTGATTTCTTTGTGAGGAGCACTAATATGAAGGACCAACATTCAACAAGCCTTAAGGGACAAGAAGAATACATGTATATTGGAGTCATGTTTGAATCTTATCCACTCAAATACAAGCCAACTTAGGTGCCAGGCAAGAGGAGTAGGTCACCAAATCTCTTTTTCATTTAGCTACTTGCCTGGAACCATAAGTCTTCTTACTAAGAAGGGGACTTAATAAGTTTTCCCTTTGATCTAGGAGGGAGGCAAGAATACCTGGTTAACTATATATAGTAGTTTGTTTTAAGTTTCTTTTCTTGCTTTCCCTAAGTGTTGTTGCATAGGTAGTGTTTTTTAGCCTTGTGTGTTTCCCTTTGCATGTGGGGTAAAAAAGGCTTCATGTTTGATTCTTGGATCTTTTGGGGCTATTGCTAATTCTTTCATAGCTACATCTGACTCCACACCCAATGGACTGTAAGGTAACTAGGTTTCTAAGCATAGCAGGCATGCTTCCCCTGTGAGTCACCAATCTATTGACCAATTTTTGCCCAATAGGCAAAATTTTGGTCACCTTCTTCCCTTGCTATTCAAAACTAGTTAATTTTGGGTTACACAAGTTCATGCCTTGGTTCTTCAGCTTGGTTCAACGAGCTTGGTTTAAGCTAGTGGTTTAATGTTTAGCTCAATTGATGGTTCAACACTTGGTTCATCAGCCTAGTTCAATCAGTTGGCTCACTTGGCCAGTTCATCCGCATGCAATGGTTGAACCATTGAATCATTGAACCATTTTGGTTCAACGTCTTGGTTCAAGGGTATGCCAATTGGTCGAAGGGTAGTCTTTAAGTTTAAATACCCTCACAGAGGATAGGCACTTTAAAGGAAAAGGACCAGGTAAGTTCAAAATTTGTCTAAGTTCAAATTTGTATAAGTCTCGAATTACTTCAGAATTTTTACCTGAAGGAATTCCTTCAGACAAAAAGCCCTAAGGAATTCGGGTGCAGCTCAAATCAAAAGACAGACCCGAGAGAATTTTTATGGACTTTTTGTCCACGGGAAAATGTCTGCAAACAAAACCCATAGAAAATATACAAAGCAAAGGAAAGACCTGAGAGAATTTCCATGGACTTTTTGTTTGTGGGAATTATCCCCAGACACAAAGCCCGTAGGAACCCAGGAAGCATCCAAAGGAATAAACAACCCACCGAAGGACCCCAAAGGGAAAGTACCCTTACGGGGGACTCTCGACCAAATACAAAGGACATTTTCAAAGGCCGAAGGGGTCACTTTCCCTTCAGGAAAGTGCTAAGGAGATACAAAGGCAAAGAGTGCCCATGGAGAGGGCTGACAAGAGCAAAGCTACAGAAAGCTAACTAAGGACCCGATGATGTTTTGATAGGGATGAGGATGTCCCAGAGGCCATTAGAATTAACAAAGAAAATTAGTTGTTGGTTTTCAAACCAATGACGGCTATTTGAACGTCAAAATTAGAGCAATGAAGTAGCTATTTGCTTTCAAACCAAATAAAGTGCTAGCCATGAGAGCCCATAATGTAGTGACCCACTAGAAGTTCACTCTTGAGGGCCGAAGGAGCCAGAAGAGAAAAGATAGGAAAAAGGATAAAGTCCTAGGTGACAAAGTAAGAGAATGACAAGGTGCAGAAAGAGACAGAGTAGTCAAGTGGTAGCACTGATTTTAGGAGTGACTCCAGCAGGTGAAATAGTGGCTGCAATTGACCACTAAAAGATGTGAATGGTGTGGCCTGTGCATTTAAAAGGGGAAAAATCTCAATTTGTTTATAGAAAAGAGGTGCAGCCCATGTTTCCACATTAATGAGTGAACACCAAAGTCAAATTTGGTGATTATATAGCATGGTTCCAGCAGGCCTCTTCTAGAAAGATGACATTGGCAATAGTGTTTTTGCTCTTCCCAATGAGGAGACGTAAATGGGCCACTTGTAAAAGGGGTGCCAAAAGGCATCCTTCCTTCTCCTATATATTGAGGACTTGTCATTTGAGAAAAGATATCTTCCACATTTGTAAGGCATAGCCCTGGCAAAATTTCCACCTGAATCAATAAACACAATTTTTACCTCTATCTTGGATAGATATATCTGAGTATGTCTTGAGTGTTTATTTGTGTTCAGTCATTGTTTCTTGAAGCTTTCATAGGTTTGACACCAGCATACCTATTATCTACAAGGCACCATCTCTACAACTAACAAGAGAAGAGTAGTATTTAGAAGTACAAAATAGAGGAAGTTACTTATAGTGTGCATTTCATAGCACCTTGGTGAATCTCTATTTTTATATGTTTTCATGAAAGCCTCCCTGCTAGTTTCTTGCAGCCTGGTCCTTCTGCCAAGTCTGAAGTGTATGTATGTGTTTGTCTGGTTTCAAGTGTGGATGTGAGAAGGTTGACCTTATTTTGGTGCATCACCTCTTTAGAGTAGTTTGTTCTCCTACATCTTTCTCCTTTTCATCCCCCCCATTATGTGTGTGTGTGTGTGTGTGTGTGTGTGTGTGTGTGTGTGTGTGTGTGTGTGTGTGTGTGTGTATGTATGTATGTATTTTCACTTGCTAGAATGAACATGATGCATCAAAGGGAGCTAGCCCTTATCTAGATACTCTCCCCTCTAGCTTTACCAGTCCCACAGGTGATAGGGGAGTTTCCATAGTTGTGAGGAGAAGGCAGGAGCTCGGCCCCCTGCCAAGGGTGCAATCTTCGATGTCAACAATATGTGCATACCATAGGGCACCAAGACATGACATATAAAACTATAAATCTATCCAAACACTTATTCATATCTTGTATGAAGATGATGATCTATTATCAAACAAATTTCCTTCATCCCCATTGCCAATCTAAACACCAACTTGACCCATCTAATCTTTAGTCTCACCCAAAAATAAAGAGGAGGAACCAAATCAACCACTTAATCTTAAAAAACCCCTTATCCACACTATTCACATGGTTACCTAATCTTAAGCCCAACAAAAAGATAAAAGGAAGGCTAAAGCATGCATTCCTTATACTTACCACTCCCCAAACTCACAAGCAAACAATACCCTCCATGCCCTAACCCATATGCATTATCCATTCAAAAATCTATCATCAAGCAGCTTCACGAAACTTTAGCAAAAATTATCCTATATGATTTAGTCTCTACCTCTCCCCATCATTACCAAGCACTCATAGAAGCCTTGTAATCCATTGAGTTCCAACCTAATGACCCTCAACCTCTACCCACCTTTTTTGGTGCCCTTCCAACTTCCAACCTTGTTACCTTTAAAGATTTATAAATACCTTCTATTCATTTGGAGGATCTTGATCCCCCCTCTTCATTATGACATACATTAATCAAACCCACATCAAAAGGGTGATTCTTTATGGAGGATCCAACATAAATATTATCTCTTCACATGCATATGACCAACTACACTTACCCACAAACATCATATCTGAAAACACAATGATCTTTCATTATTTCAATGATACCATGGCTACTACCTTGGGCATAGTTATCCTCTATATATGTGTATGACCCTATACCATTCCCAAACTTTTTTATGTTGTATAATGAGAATTATAATACAATTTTTACTTGGGTTCCCTTGTATTCAAGCCATGAGTTGTGTTTATTCCACCTCACATCAATATGTCAAATTTGAGCATGAAGGGCAAGTTGTGACTATCTAGGCTGACCCTAGTCTTTTCACATCTTGAAATATGACATATCAGCTTAATGATGTCCTTATTCCTCCTTCATCCACTTCATAACCATCTACTAATGACATAACCCCACTAACGAAACATCATGACACTTCCACACCAAATGTTAATGAAGCTTCTACTACCTCATCTATCCCTTCTTCCTAGATTCTTATGGAGAACCCCATGGCAACCACATTATAACATCTTTCCCTTGGGAAATATAGACTCTTATCCTTGGATTCTTTCTCTACTCCCCAAGAATATGAGAATATTAGACATGACCCTTATTAAAACCCTAAACTTGGAACCATCATCCCCTTTGGGCTCCCTAACCATCAAACAAATTTTATTTATGGGGGACTTAATCAGCCACTTATATCCCCTACCACTACTTCATCCATCTAATCATTTACCACTAACTTTTCCTATCTTATCAAACTAGAGTTTACTAAGTTGTTTATTCATAGATGTGGTTGGAAAGGATTTGGCCTTGGTTGATATGAACAAGGGCCTCATGAGTTACCCCATATCAAAACTTTATAACCTTATGAATCATTTGGCCTTGGGTATGAAACACCTAAAGAACCCATTAATTCATGCAAACCTATTTCCACTATAAAGGAAGATATCATGTCCTCACCAACCTAAGTACTTTCCCCACTTGAAAATCCTCACATCATCCACCCTAAATTTTTTTCTAATCAATACCATTAATTTGGTCATTTCATCTACCAAAAGGGTGGCCAAACTAAATACTTTCCACTTGTACACCCTAAAATGGTAGATAAAAATTCTCCTACCATCAACACCATCCAATGTCAAGATGATTATTCTATTCTTACCTACATTGGTGTGTGGGATTCTTTTATTCACAAATCCCTTCCTCCTAAGGCCTTAACCATGTCAAATGATTCCACCATAGATATCAATTTGGGAACTTTGGATAGCCCCCACATTTTTAAATTGGGATAATCACTAGATGCCTAGGATTAACCCCACCATTACTACCCATAACATAATCACTCATCATGAAGCCAATCCTATTAAATAGAAACTTTGATGCATTCATCCTTGCATAGCCCTTCTCATCAAAGAAGAGATTCAATGTTTGTTATTTTTAAACTTCATTCAACGCATTGACTACCCCTAGTGGGTCTCCAATATTGTACCTATCACCAAAGCTACTTGGGTTATATGTATTTGTGTGTAGTTTCATGACCTTAACCTTACCTTCCCATAGGATGACTTTCCTCTACCTAGCATTGACTAGCTTGTTATCTCTCATGGACAAGTTTATGGGTTATAATTAGATCTTGATTTCTCTTGAAGATTAGTATAAAACCACCTTTATAACCCCTTGGGGAAATTTTTTCTATAGAGTCATGCATTTCATATAAAAAATGCTAGTGTAACCTACCAATGTGCCATGACTTATGTCTTCCATGATATCATCCATAAGATTGTAGAAGACTATGTGGATGACCTTCTTGGGAAATCCAAACTTCAAACATCTCACTTGAATATTCTTATGATCATATTTGAATGCCTCATATGTTATCATGTTCACCTTAATCCCAAGAAATTCATTTTTAGGGTACTTTCAAGAAAGCTTCTTAGATTTATCATTTCTCTTCATGGAATCAAAGTAGACCTTGCTAAAGTCAGAATAATTTTGTAGATGCCTCATCCAATCAACCTTAAGTATCTCCATATCCTATAGGTAAAACTTCAATATATTAGTCATTTCATTTCCCAACTTTCAGACTAGTTCCAACCTTTCCATCACCTTCTAAAGAAGGATGTCTCTTTCAAATGGAATAAAAATTGTCAAAAGGCATTTGATTCACTCAAATAGTACCTTTTATCACCACCTATCCTCACCCCTACTAAGGATGACCACCCCTTTTACCTATATATCTCTACCACTAACCATTCTTTAGGGACAATGTTGGCTCATTGAGATGAACAACACAAAGAACATGTTGTTTACTACATTAGCTACATGCTTGTAGAACATGAAAATCAATATACATATATTGAGAAACTCTACTTATAATTTACCTTTGTGGCCTCCAAAATCTACCACTACCTTATTAACCATAAAATATATGTCATCACTAATACTAGCCCGCTCAAGTACATGCACTCTAAACCATACCAAAATTAGTCTATGGTTAAGTGGATCATGCTCCTAGCTAAATTGTATCTTGAATTCCTCCATCAAAAGTCAATTAAATAGAAGTTCATTGTTGACCAATTTGATGAATCTCCTTTACCAAACAACCAACCACCTCATCTTGTCTTTCTAGACAAGTCTATTGTGACTCTTTTTCGATAAAATGGCATAACCTACCAAGTGACCATGTTCTTCAATGGCTCAAAGTACTAACAAGGAGAGGGTTCTAGAGTTATTATCATTCCCCTCAATGTACAACCCTTTCTCTCCTTCAAACTTGAATTTAAATGCATGAATAATATGGCTGAGTATGAAGCCCTAGTGATAGGTATCCAAATTGCTCTAGCCTTGGGAATTAAGATAATCCATGTCTTTGGTGATTCCAAGCTCATGTTAAACTAAGTCACTAGATCGTATCAATGTAATAATGATGTCTTGAAAAAATATAAAATTTTAGTTGACAAACTCTTATCATCATTAACACATTACATGGTCCAATATATTAATTGAGCTACTAATAAATTCATGGATAATAAGACTTACCTTGCTTCCCAAATCCCTTCTCAGCCTTCCAATTCTAAAATATTTGTCACCATTCATCATATTACCATTCCCTCCTATAACCAATTTGATTTCCCTACCATTTTTAGTATGGAAGAATCCACACCTGACATTTGGTATGACCAAAATCTTAACTACATCAACCTAGGCACCGTTCCTCCCAACCTCTCTAGGAATGATTGAAGAGACTTTTTTTAAAGTACCTCTCATTACACCATACTATGGGTAATCCTTTACAAATTTGGTTTTGATGCTCTCCTTATTTATTGCCTACATAGCCATGAAGCTTCCCATGCCATCAAGGAAACACATGATGGGATATGTGGGAGACACTTTAGTAGCTTAGAAGTCATTAAATGTATCCTTCACCTTGGCTACTATCTTCCCACCCTCAACCAATACTATTGTGATTATGTAAAAATTTGTGTTAAATTTCAACATCATGCTAATTTATATCATGCACTAGCCAATAGCCTCTAGGTATCTAAGAACTTTTGGACTTTCTCTCAATAGGGGCTTAATCTCATTGGGGAAATTAACCCCTATTATTTGTAGTGACATAGCTCCATCATCACAACCATCAAATATTTCACCAAATGGGTGGAAGTTATTCCTCTTATCTTGACCAAAGTAGAAAAGATTATTGACTTTATCAATTATCATATCATCTACCACTTCGGTGTGCCTCATAAGATCATCATCAATAAAGGAAAATCCTTCAAAAATAAGCAAGTACAAGGCTTATTTGATGCATATGGCATAAATTTAAGCTTTTATTCACCTTAACATACACAAACAAATGGATAGGTAGAAGCTTCCAACAAAACCCTCAACAAAATACTAACCAAAGTTGTCATTGATTTAGGGTGGGATTGGAACTTGCACATCCCATTCACTTTGTGGCCCTATCACACTAACATTCAAACCTATATGGTTGATACCTCTTTCTCTCTAGTCTTCATAGTAGATAAAATATTGCCTCTTTAAGTCCAAATCCCCTCTCTTCGCATATATTTACAAGAGCTTATTTATAAGGAATATTTTTGTTAGCACCATTTAGCTTTGTTTGAGCTAATTGATGAGCATTATTTGGAAACACTCACCCACTTTCGTATCTATCAATAGCATATCAAACATGCTTATAAAAAGCACCTCAAATAAATAGAATTAAATATTAGAGACCTCATCCTAAAGGAAAACCAACATGTGACCAACATGGAGATGAGTAAATGAGGCAAGTTTACTTTTAATTAGATTAAACCTTAAATCATTACCCATAAGTATGGATCAAGAGATTATCATTTGTCCTCTCTCAAAGCAAAACAAAACCTTAGCCCCTCAATTCTTTGCATCTATGTCCATTTTTATGTTAAAGAAGGATGAAGCTCACTCCTTTTGTTTAACTTAAGTTCATCCATTGATTACATGATTTTAACCTTCACCCATCTTTCTCCTCTCCTTTTGAGGACAATTTATTATAATATATAACCATGTGATTAACCATCATATTCATAGCCTACTCCTAAATTTGGGTACCATGGATGTATCTATAACATGGTTCTCATTGATACTTTTTATCTCTAACAAGATGGAATCTCATGGTCATTGTCTCCAAAAACCCCATACCTTTTCATATCATTAACCTTGTTGTGTTAAAATTTTTCCTTCTTAAAGGTAAACATATAAACCTAATTAGACCTATCCATGTCTAAGAAAATCACATCTGAAAACAATTTGAATACCAAAATATTACTTGGGTCAATATCTTAAGCATTTCAGACATCTCTATTGAAGGACAACTACCTAAAAATAAAATAAAAATTTCCAAATATAAGGTAGACTACTCCCTTACAGGATAGTTATCAAGAGCATTAAACAAATCCACTCAACTTAAATCACTCCTTTGAAGGATGGAAAATTTAACTTTGTCAAAAGAAGATAAATTCCTTAGAAGATTCTTGCATTGATCAACTTCTCATATACAACAATAAAGCAAAAGACCCACTATCACAATCAAATCAAATTCTAAATAATCTTGAAAGCTACAATCGGCTCTCAAAAAAACATAATAAGGTGGAAGCCACAATTGGATTTCATATGTAGACTTCCCACATTGATCAGTCTACATTTAACATATGACATAGACTTGTCTATTACCATTATTAGGTCACCTATAGAAGGTGTAAACTAATTCACATGAGGTTATCAAACATATCGCCCATTACCCTTCACACCACCTATCACCCATCTTCCATTTAGACTATCCATAAATCAATGGATTTAGAGCTTACTTGACACCCTATATTAAAGAAACCTTCTTTATCAACTAATTACCACTCATGTACATCATTTAAAGGGATTATACCTATTAATCTAATCCCACTTTGGGTCTATTTTTAGTCCTTGTCAAAAACAAAACATCATTCCCTATTCTTAATGTGCTTGGTTGATGTTTTTAGCATGACTTTTACCATCCAGTGTTGTAACAACAATAATTATTCTCTTTACATTAAGTGATATTACAACAACTATAACCATATCAATCATAACCATAACCATAACATTCATAAGTATCCACACAACCTTAAGCATGATAACTTTCAACTAATGACATTCAGCACATTTTGTACATAATAAACTATGCAATATTTTATTTAGGGTGTAAGGAGTCATAAGACACATACAAAGTTATCATACTATCCATGCTTCACCTAAGGCCCCTACATATATTATTTTCCTACTTAAGCACTAGGCTAAGTGTTTGGTGACTCTAGATTTATGTTCAACCATCCTTTTACTTGATTTCTCCCTCAACTAACATATATAACATTCCCTTTATTAGTGGTTGATAAAGGTTGCACTCTATTATCCTCTTCTATACTCAGCCCCATAGGGAGAGAATCATATTTTGCTCTAGGTCTTTCACCCTGCTCTCTTATCATAGCCATTGTATCACTCTACTCTAGTTTTTCTACTCGCATATGTATCCTTAATTGTTGCCTCAATTCACATCCCTTTAGATAGTGAGGGTTCCTTATATAAATAGGTTAATGGTCATGTTCTCTATCCCTATATATTACATAGTGAAATTATCACCTTCTTCTTTGCTATAGAGGTAATATTTCAGGCTCAAGCTCAAGCTATGGGTGTCTTTCCTCTTATTATTGATCTAGAAGTAATTCCATTATCACCAATACATGTTGTAGTATTTGGTAGATCTGTAGATTCACCATATTTATTATTTTAGGTCACAAGAGTTGATTATTATCTCTACCATTATTCCCATTATTTTCCATCTTGAACCTTATGTAGTTATCTTCACTCTCTATAACCTACAAAAATAAATAACTAAATGATAGACATTCATCCTTATCATGATTCTTTAAATAGAATACTTTACCATTCTTCTTTATTGACATAATTCTCTATTCCACCAATGGGGAAGGTCATATGATGTCATTGATTCCCTTGGACAATCTTCCCACTTGAAATGGGCATGTTGACTTGCCTTTTATGTAGACACGTACCCCTTGTTCCACTTAGTCATTTCAATAAAGTTATCACCCATCATCATGATTTCCCTTTGTCACCCTTGTCATCCAATCTACATCCAATGTATTTGATTGTTTCAGATCTTATTATCCTCATGGGCCTGATCATTTTAACCTTTACCTTAGTTGATTTAAATTGGCTTCTAGCCATGTGCAACCATAATGGTCATGCTTCCAAAACTACCACTATTCTTGGTAATGGTAGATTATAAATCTTTGCCACTATATAAATTCTTCCATCAGAGGTAGGATGCCATGAATTTATAATAATACATCCACCTTCCTGTCCCCTCTTCCCTCCTATTACTACCAATCCATTACCATAAGCTCTAAATGTCAGACCATAATCATTGGTAGTACCTATTTGAAGATGGTAGTTTTTTATTTTGTGTCAGTTGAAAGTTCATCCATAGTCAGGGAATGATCAACTTCTCCAACTATGTAACTAATCTTCTAGGCCACGTAGTTTCTTATTAGTTAGGCCTGACCTAGCAGAACCCTAAGTCATCAATTTCAAGGAATTGGGATAGAGGATGCAAACATGGATGCCTTTTATCTAGCTTATCTATGAAGTATTTGGGTCATGCACAATCCATCCTCTATCAATTACCATAGTACCAATTTTATACCTTATATAATCTACTTATCCATCAAATAAATTTTTTGAAAGTAGTCACTTCTATACTACCTTAAAACTTAGCTCATAGTAGTGATGAACCTTGGCTAAAGTGACTATGCATATCCTTATAGAATCCCATTTCCTAAAACTTGGCTCATAGTGGTAGATGTTATCTTTAAGATTCTACCCTCACATAATTTTAGAAGGTGAAAACTCCTCATAAAGGAACCTATTCTTTAGATTAGCTCCATTGAAGGTTGTTTTTGGTGCTTAGCATTATGTTCCCTTCTTATTTATCCTACCTTACCCATTCATGTTTCTCATATTACTAAATGTGGGACCATTATAGTAACTATTCACTAATATACACACTACACTTTCACCATCACCTTCACTAAAACCCAAAAACACTATTTTACAAAACCTTCTCCATCATCCCAAACCAACCCATGTGGTGCATCAAATTAGGGGAGCCAATTTGAACACCACTCATCCAACTCTTGTTGAACTACATTGGCCTGATGTCCATCAACTATGTGGGTACTGCTTGACTTCTAAAGGTAGTTTGGCCATTAACAATTAATTACCCTCCCATTTTTCTTCTCATTAATTTCCATTGCTAATAAAACCCTCATGATTAGGGTATCTTATATCAGGAAAGATTTGGATTTTTCCTAACATCCTTGTACTTTAACATCACCTAATACTTCCTCTTTATTTTTACTTAATTTTTAGGAGAACTACATTGGCCTAAGATCTTTTTGGACTATGTAGGAAACACTCAGTTATTGAGGTTAGCTTAGTCACATCCTTTATTTTATTTTCCCTTCTCACATAAAATCTCTTCCTCCACTTCTTTACCTATCTCCTCACCACATCCCTCCCTTCAACTTGTCAATTTATTTTAACTACTTTTCCAACTTGTCAGTCTCTTTTAACACAAGGATTTGCAACCTTCATCATTGGCCCCCATTATCTCCCATAAAACCACCACCTACTCTACTTCACTGGCTTACCCACCACCTTTCCTTTTGCATGATTTGTAGCTTGCTTCCCCACCCACCTTTTGCATTTTTGGTCTCTCTTTCCCCTTACTACCAACCTTTTCCTTTACCCCATTTACCTTATTTATCCATCCTCATTATCTCCCCTCACCCTTGACTATTTTTGTACCCTCTTTATCACTCTCTTTTCCTCACCAATTACACATCATCATGTTCCCTTGCACATCAAGGGATAGTTTTACCTCCTTCTCTTCTTTTCTACCACCTTCTTACTTCTCTTCCACTAATTCTAAACCACCTTCATTCCAATTCTTAGTTCTTGTTTTCCTCTTTCCAATATTTTCAATTTGGCATGATTTCTATTTCTTCTAGCATCCCATTTTTTCTTACATGTGCCACCACTCTCTATCAATTTGGCACTCTTCCCACCTTCTCTATTGTTTTCCTCCATAACTAGATTCTAACTAGGTCTTTATCCTTTGGGAAGCCTTACATAATTTCCCTTTTCCTCTTATCTCTTCTATCCTTTTGTACTTTCCATTCACCTTTTCCTCTTTCCATCTCAATACTCATTTATCTTTTGCATCTGTGTGAGTGTCTATGCTTTAGATCCCTGCTTCTTCATTCATATTCTTATCATCCTTGATCTTCATCCCTTTTTTTCATCTCATTCCCTTTCATTGTGTTCCCATATTTCTTCTCAACCTCATCACCTATTCATCTTTTCAATCTCTTATAATCACCCATTTATCTTGTTAATCTCTTCTAACAAGTTGATTGATGCCTGCCTTATCTGTTCACCTTCTTATCCACCCATCCTTTGCTTCCTCTCATTATTATTAACCCCTTTCCCATTTTTCATCCCTTTCTCATCTCCAAGACCACCATCTACTTTGCTTCATTATTCTTCTCCTTACCTATCATCATCCATGCTTACTCGATCAAGATACTGCCTACTTCTTCACTCTCTTATCATCATTTTTATGTCCTCACTTCACTCCCTTTTCTTCCTATTTCCTTTTCTCCATTTATTTCCTTATTTTTCATTTTCATCACCAAACTTTATTTTCCTTGGTCTTTTTTTATACTTATTTTCAAACATTTCATGGCCACCCATATTTCTCATCCTCCCTTTACCCTTTATGATTGTTACACTTCTCTCCCCATATTTTTCAATTCCCTAATCTATCATTCTTTAGTGCATCCCTTACCCCCCATCTTCTACCTTTTATTTTTTTCTCTTTTCTCCATTTCATTTCATTTTTCCTTTGATGACATTCCTTTTTCTTCTTGA
The DNA here is from genome assembly GCA_037957365.1 of Torreya grandis. Lineage (NCBI taxonomy): Eukaryota > Viridiplantae > Streptophyta > Pinopsida > Cupressales > Taxaceae > Torreya > Torreya grandis. Next base: position 1,700,518 of record JARHVA010003434.1, read on the forward strand.
CCTTCTTTTTTACCTCATATATGTCCATGATTGGCTACTTTCATCCTTATTCACCTTCATCTTTATCTATGACCTTATTTCTTTCTCTACCTATCTCTTCATCCATCTCATGGTCTACCTTCACCTCATCCCTTGTAGGATCTCCCTTATTTTATATGATTCAACCTCCAACTCCTCAGAGTGTGGTTACCAGTTGTACCACTTTTACATAAATCCCCTTGTATATTGCCTTCTATCCTCCTTGCATGCCCTTAATTTAATGCATGAACTCAAGTCAGATTCATTAATTCAAGTGCATCACTTTCTTCCTTTAATGCCTTTGCATGTTGAGCCTAGTTCCTCTTTTTTTCCCTCTCTAGCTAGTCCCTTCACCCTACCTATCACCTTCTTCCCTTTTAAACCCTCTACCCATTTTTATCTTATATGATCATAGCATATAACATGCTACAGCCTCAAAGGCCTTCCATTCAACTTTGGTTTACTACAAGATATATAATGATCCTATGGCTCTATAACACAATTAGTCAGGCTTGTAGGCTCATATGACCAACAAGTGAGCTTGAACACTTCTAAGCCATCAAGGTGAAGATTCCTTTCCCACTACCTCTATTCTTACCTATTTCAAACCCATTTTACTCTAACTTTCATAAATGTTAGAATCAAAACTAAAACCACATTTAACTAGAAGATTTGGGGTACCTACATGTGGATGCTAGTTATACCCTCTCACTTGACCTACCTCCCAACTAATAATTTCCCTTGATTCTCCACACCTAGCCTGCATCCTCCTATGCACCATAATAGCCCTAATATTTAATCACATTCCACCTAGTAACCTTTTCTAGAAGTCACCTCTTCCACCAAACTATTTTCTCCTTTAACCTATTTTTCCCACATTCTTTTTCAACACCCCAATCTGTCTATCTTAATACATTTTTATTTTATATTCCCTTTAGGTTTTCAATTTATACCATTTATTTTCCTTCATATTTCAACTTGTTCCCTCATTTAATTAATATAATTATTCATCTCACTCCTTATTCCAAAACCCTTTAGAGTCTTTCTTTGAAATCCCTCAAAACTCAATGCTTACTTATTTTGGGACCCCACTGGCTCAAGGGTCAAGGGTTTGAATCTTTACCACTTCTTGCTTACCCACTCTGCTACTTTTCTTCCTTGAATTGTTGAATAATACCCTTCCATATCCTATTAATTACATTGTTTTGGAGTGTGGAAAATGTTGGCTTATTTATATTGTGATGGAAAAACCTGTCAGGTCACTATGGCAATTCGAGTAGTGCTAGATTTTCTAAAGCTTGGTAAAGTATATTTCTCCATTTTTTAAAATGGTGGTAAAAATTTAATGCTTGAACCTACTTATCCATGGCTAAAAATTCCTTTCACATAGTTTAACCTATCATATAATTACATCCTAGGTAATCTCATCTATCATTTCTATCAAACTAATCAAAAAATTATTTGATAGCCATATTTTCTACCCTTTAGAGCTTCTTTTTCTCCAATGTCCTTCAATAAGACCTAGATACATGATATCAAACTGGGGAAACCAAGTTAACCAACACTCCCCACCTTAGAATAACTACATTACGCCTAAAGTTCATTTTGGACATTATTTCCATGGAACTATGTAGGCAACATCCACTCACATAGGGCATATGGAGTCTACTTAGACACCCCATTCAAAACAACCAACCCACTTTCCCATGTCCACCTTGACATTGGCCATTTTTAACCTGACCTATTTACATGTTTTGTAATGACCTTGCCTTGGTCCTTTTAATCACACTGACTATGCTTTCTATGTTTCCCTTTTTATGCCCCACCTCATGTGTAACTAGGCCATTTATATTATTATGTAGGAGTACTTCCTAAATTGGATACCTATTAACAACACCAACCTTATCTATATGACTTAATAAGATTAATTTTATCAACTATGACTAACATTATGGACCGGTTACCCTATTGTGTGTCCATCTAGAACCTAAACTTTTTTTATCAGCATTGGTAGCTTTAGTCTTTGTATAATATTGACTATTATGCTTAGTCAAATTTTATGAACCCATTTCATTTTCACATTCCCAATTACCTTGTGGCACCAACTAATACCGCCCCACTAACTGCTTATCAAACCTACACCTAATTTGGTCTTTCCTCATCTACTCTCAGTTTGAGGGGGAACACCTCCTCCCATACTTAGAGAACCTTGAAATTTTACCAAGTGATTCATTTTTGTTTTCTAGCTTCTTAATTCAAAGATACATAACAAAAAGGGAAAAAATTTAGACACTAAAAAATTACACACTTACTATTTTTTATGACTAAATGACATAGGACCCCCTAAAGACCCCTTAAACCTTCTTAACACTTAACTAACCCATATTAACCTAGCCAAATTACTATTATCATATACAAAAATACTATTTTAATGTACTATTGAAAACTACTATTCACTATCACTATTCACTATGGGACCCACTATCATTATTCATGATGACATGACATGTCCTTCAATCAGACCTAGCTACATGATATCGAATTGGGGAAACCAAGTTAACCAACACTCCCCACCTTAGAATAACTACATTACGCCTAAAGTTCATTCTGGACATTATTTCCATGGAACTATGTAGGCAACATCCACTCACATAGGGCATATGGAGTCTACTTAGACACCCCATTCAAAACAACCAACCCACTTTCCCATGTCCACCTTGACATTGGCCATTTTTAACCTGACCTATTTACATGTTTTGTAATGACCTTGCCTTGGTCCTTTTGATCACACTGACTATGCTTGCTATGTTTCCCTTTTTATGCCCCACCTCATGTGTAACTAGGCCATTTGTATTATTATGTAGGAGTACTTCCTAAATTGGATATCTATTAACAACACCAACCATATCTATATGAATTAATAAGATTAATTTCATCAACTATGACTAACATTATGGACCGGTTACCCTATTGTGTGTCCATCTAGAACCTAATTTTTTTTTATCAACATTGGTAGCTTTAGTCTTTGTACAATATTGACTATTATGTTTAGTCAAATTTTATGAAACCATTTCATTTTCACATTTCCAATTACCTTGTGGCACCACCTAATACCTCCCCACTAACTGCTTATCAAACCTACACCTAATTTGGTCTTTCCTCATCTACTCTCAGTTTGAGGGGGAACACCTCCTCCCATACTTAGAGAAACTTGAAATTTTACCAAGTGATTCATTTTTGTTTTTTAGCTTGTTAATTCAAAGATACATAACAAAAAGGGAAAAAATTTAGACACTAAAAAATTACACACTTACTATTTTTTACGACTAAATGACATAGGACCCACTAAACACCCCTTAAACCTTCTTAACACTTAACTAACCCATATTAGCCTAACCAAATTACTATTATCATATACAAAAATAGTATTTTAATGTACTATTGGAAACTACTATTCACTATCATTATTCACTATGGGACCCACTATCATTATTCATGATGACATGACATATGACATAGTAAGTGACATGGCATGTGACATGACAAGTGACATATAAATTGACATAGCATGTGACATGGAAAGTGAAATTTAAGGTGATATTACAAGTGGCATGGAAGGTGATATGAAAAGTGACATGGCTTAGAAGAGAGGTGGCTTGATTTGGGACATCATACCCAACCTAAGACCCTTTCCCAAGGTGGTTAATGACCTCATTTAAGCATCACAAGCCCCCCCTTTTAAATATGGTGAATTTCCCCTTAATGGGACATCATTTAACATGTATTTTTACTTCACACATGAAATTGACCTTTAAATTGAGATACATACCTCTTTAGTGCTTTGGAAAAGATAAAGGACACCCATTTTTGACTTTTTAACCCAAATGGGAGACTCATCAACCCAAATGGGAATCCCCACCAACCTCATCTTTTAGTCATTAATTTACCACATGTAAAATTTCACCACATTGTTTTTACCATCTCTTTAAGTTCTTAGATGAAGACAAGAAAGGGTGGTGAAAAGTCTTTAGCCTCATTTAGACCCACGTGAATGATTCTGATTGAAAATTGGACTCATGTGCAAGGTGGGAGACTCACCAACCCAAATTGGAATACCAACCAACCTCATATTTTAATCATTCATGTATCACATGGGAAATGGTTCAATGCTTATACTATTTCCTCTTTTGGCATGGTTCTTAACAATGAATGCTATAAATACCCCTCCTCTCCTTCACCCAAGGTTAAGGGGGAAGTTAGTCTTTGGTTATTAAAATCTTGTTTTAGGTATTTTAAGGAGGTCATCATTTTTGAGATCATCCACATCTTGGAGGAAAATAATTCAAAGCAACAAATCTCTACCAAAATTGCCATGGGTTTCCTTTATCACATCATCAATAATATCAACCACATCAACAAGCCTCAAGGTAACCTTATTTTCTTTTTAGTTATATACTCAAGTTATTCCTTTTGTTACCTTGACCTTTAGCCCTTAATCCACTTTCCATATTCATCCATTTACCTCCTTTACCACCTTTCCCATTGTAATTCCATTTACATCATTTTCCCTCTTTGTACCTTTGCCACTTCCACCCTCTTTGCTCCCTCATCCTTTTTTTACCCTAGTTACTTATTGTTTTATATTTTTAAACCATCCATCCCTCTCATTTTATTATCTCAATCAACCCCAACCAAACCATTCTTTTAACCCTTATCAAATTACCAAACCCAAAACCACAACCTTGCCTTAAGCAATTTTCAACATTAGTATAATCAAACTAGTTGCTTTATTTTGGTTAACTTAGAAAAGCATCTAATTTTCTCAAATAATTTTCTATCGTTTATTGTATTTTATTTTAGTTTTATATTGATTGAAGGAAAACATTTTTATTTTATAATTTTAACTTAAGTGTTAAAATCAAGTGGATTGATAGCCTCATAGAAAGCTTTCATTTCTACCATCTATCTCATGCTATGCAATCCACCCAACTATTTGTATAACCAAAATTTTTTGATGTAGTGATTTATTATTGTATGTCATTATTCCCTATCAAAATATGAGTTCTCACAATTTCTATATTCAAAATGTGCACATTCAACATGTATTCTTCTACACACACTTCTTAACTAGTTTCTTCTTTTCACACTTAAGAAAAAGCAAAAAATAGATAGAAACATAAGTATTATACATAATGTAAACCTATTAGTTTTCATTCAAGATGAAAGAAAAAATTTGAATAAACATGAGAACCATTCAATTCTAGACAATATATAACACTACATCAAAACTTTTTTATTTCTCATGACTTTATTGGTGCTTTACATAATTGATGTACCATTATATAAAAACTTATATGTATAAAATATGTCTATGGGATTCCAAAATTCAAATAACATAATAAAATACAATATTGATTCATCATAACCCACTCATGTCTTACCTTATTAAAGACTACTATGTGAAACAACTTATCACATTCAAGTCTTAATATGAAATTAAATATTCAATCAATCATTGCTAGAAGACTTATCTTCAAAACACATACTTATGTAGGTGTTCAGTATTAAATAGCACAATAAATTATTACTTGATTCATTTACAAACTCCATGGAAAGAACAAATAAAATCATGAAAGGAGATACAACAAGGATCTTATAAGACATTCATTCTTCACCACTTTTATTACCACTATTAATTAACTCAAAAGGCATATACAGACCCATGCAATTTTTCCTTAATCAAATAGCATTATGGATTATGAAAAATACACAAGTCCACAAAGAAAATTTGAATTTCCAATTTGTTAAACAAGAATCAAATAACATAAGAAGTTAAAAAAATGTTTCACCAACATCAAATCAATCAATGCAATTTGAATTAAAAAGGGAAAAGTCACAACTTCTCATTAAAGAGAAAACTAACCAACATAAAAGGTAATTTTTTTGGACCAAAAATCTAATATAAACATATTTATGCTTGAAAGAATATTTAAATACAAATTTTGAAGAACCAACACAAATAATCTATAAGGATAATGGCCAACATGGAAATCAAGGAAGCAACATCCCCCAATAAAGCACACTAAAATTGAGATAAATAAGAAAACAATGAAAAAAATAATGTACTCTATTTTTTTCAATGCAAGATTACTTAAGACTATAGATTCTCCTACATCACCTCATAATATTTAATCACTCCCTCTAATACCTTTATGGTGGGTGTATTACCTTCTCACTTATTCTTGATTGGCTTATGTATTAATTTTATATTTTACTCACTCAAATAATTCCCAATTAAACTCTTATTTCAATCATCATATTTCACACAAATAAGGAGCTCAAAGATATCATTTGATTATCTAGTGGGATTCAAATATATCTATGGCGATCCATACCTAAATCATGGAGAGAGAGTGTGTATCTAAATACCTAGGATATAATAAATAGGTAGGAAATCAAGCAAAGGGTGGGATGAAATTTTATTAATTAAATATATAAATTGGGATTTGGGAATCTAAAAATCTCAATCCTAGAGTTAAGAATCCAAATCTATATCTATATAGATAGGGGTGACTAGATACTAGTTTATTATTTCAATCCCAACCCCATAGTTGACTTCTCATTTTTTGTAGATGTCATTAGGCGTATGTCCATAATATATCACATTGATCAATAGATATATATGTGGTCACTAGTATAGTAGTGTGTGTTTCCAAACCTAACTTGACCTATACCAAATTCTATTTGGCATAAGCATAAATATAATACACAGAAGGTAATCAGATGATATAATTGAGTTAATTATTTGAGTGAAATAGGATGAATTAAATAAGAGTTTCCTTTGGCATTATTTTATTAAGAAACATTTATAGTTTGAACATAATCCAACTGGGTAAAGATGGAAGCCATGAGGGATAAGGATGGTGAAGGTCAATGAGGATAAGGAGGGAGTGATTGGGTATTATGAGGGATGAAGGGTTAGATATTAGGGATTATGATGGAGTGATTAATTTGATGAGGAATGGATATGGTCAATGATGGAGTGATTAGGGATGATGAGGGTGTGATTAAGGATGATTATGTATGTTGATGGTCGATAAGAGAGTGATTAGAGATAATGAAGGATGAGGAGGGAGTGATTAGGTATTATTAGCAATGAATAGGAAATTATTATGGATTATGAGGTATTATGGAGTGATTAGGGATGGTGAGGTCTATATAATTAGTGATTAGGAATGATGAGGGTTGGTGAGATTAAAATAATATAACAATCATTATCAGTATAAACACCAAATCATTTTTCTAAATATATTCATTATAATTTAATCCTTGTACTTCACCCTTTTATGGTCAAAAAAATGGGTTATATCAAGAATGATGTTATACTTGAAAAATATATCATTCATGCTTATTCTATTAATAAAATATAGATGGTTATTACTTTGTTCATTTTTATTAATTAAAGACAAAATAATTAGGACCTATAATTGAGCTAAGGATTTCCACCACCTTTCACTATTTAATACATATACAACATCACAATAATTTTTATATGGTTATTATCATACTACATTTAATATAGATTGAACATAGGTTGAAAAGGTTGATAGAGATCTAATCGATTACAAGTCAGATTGTGAGCATGATCAATTTTGAGTCATTAAAACTAGAGGAAATATTTTTAAAATAATTTTATATTGGTAAATATTTTATTTTTTATTTTTTTCAATGTTAATTTATTCCAATAGAGTTTTAGCATATTTAATACATAAATACCAAATAGGTAGATCACAAAGAATAAACATACTATATTACTATCTTAAGCATGTGAAATTACATTCATAAGAAGCCCTATTAAGGTCATGTAAAAATCAGAGGTATTTTAGGTCTTTGAATAATATAACTAGTGCATATGGAATGTAAAACATGTTACTAGAAATATTTAAACATAATATCACAAGTAGAGTTTCATATACATCCTAAAGTGGTACAAGAATCAACCTACATAATCAATGATGCCACCAAAACATTTTTTTGTCCACATTGTTTTAGATTCTAAAGATATTTATCCCAAAAAACACACTCTTTCAAAACTTAATCAAATACTTTTATTTTTTCCTTAAACCCATATATTCCTCTCCATTTTACATGGTCCTTCTATTATAGTTAGAATGGTGGTAATTAATCTTAATTTCCTTGGCTTTTTGCCATTGTCTTCCAATCTAACTATTATTATCGACTATAGTATTATCCTTGTTATATTTTTGTCTCTAATATATTTAGTTCTCTTAACATGTAAACATTCACCTTTCCATTTTGAGCTATTTACTTCCTCATTTAAGTTATAATTCAAACTCTCATTTCAATTTAATTGAGTAGAGTCTTATTTTCACATGCCAAGTGGATTTATGATGGTTTTAGGTTATTAATAAATATTATTTGATTCTTGTAATATCATACTAACCATAGTACATGTCATTTCCCTCTACTCAACTTTAATTTGACCCAAATCATTGGTTGTTTAGTTTTAGTTTCATTATTTATTTTTAATATTTTCTTTACCATCGAGTTGGTAGATTTTATTATAGATTATAAGTTGATTTTTATTTTTAATAGTTAAGTGAGGAGCCCTTTTTCATGGTTAACTAACTGATATTACAAAATTTATAACTTGTTTTAAATAATTATTGAGGGATATATCCCTCTAGTTTCATGTCTTGGCCTACAAGCAAGTGTTAGAAGATAACCAAAGGTGTATGTTCATGTACTATTTTATCTATACCAAATAAAATTATATTCCTAGTGATTTTTTACCTTTAAGAAGACTATTAAAATAATACCACTTATTATTAAATTATAATTTTAGATTTTAATATTTATATAATATAAATTAGTTTAGTAACCCTAAACCCATAATAATATTGATAACTATTCATATGGATTCAAAAGACTATGGCTACATGTCACATAACACTTCTCCCTAAAGATAGCTATGATAGGGTAGTGGGGCAAATGGATAAACACTGGGAAATATAATAGTGTTTTTACCTTATTAAATTCATTTCATAAAATAATGAGGTTGATTTGTGTTTAATGACAAAAATTTCAAGATTTCCTTAAAAGGGTAGCAATCCTAAAAACATAAGAAAACCTAAAAAATAAAATCATTTAAAAACAAGACTAGTTATTAAATCCTATAGTCTATGGGTTTGAAAACTAGGTTTACTATCAAACAAAGTTTTAAAATATGTGTATATAGAATTATAATCATTCTATTTATTAATACATTATTTATCTCTCCTTCATGATACCATCCATTTTATAGGGGAAAAATAAGTACTACACTCACACTCTCAACAAAATTAAATGAGTGGTTAAACCAGGTTAAGATATCAAAACAATATGCCAATAATTATCATTATAAACAATAAACAAATTTTATAAATATATTAATTATACAATACAACAATTATGGGTGATTAGGGATGACAAGGGATGATGAGGATCAATGAGGGATGGTGAGGATCAATGAGGGAGTGAATAGGGAAAATGAGGAATGAGGAGAGAGTGATGAGGGATGAGAAGGAATTGAAATTAACATAGAATGGTAATTTGATGTTCACATGTTATAAATGTGAGCTATGCTCCCATAATCACACCACTTTAGATTGAATTCAAAGTAAGTGGTTTGTAAACTTAAATTTTGACAAACCTAGGACTCTACTAATGCCAACAAGAAATCGAAAAGGTAAAAATACATTTAAAATGACTATATGTTTACCCAAAATGGACATCAATTACAAATTTTATGCCTTGAAATCCTTAGGTTCAATTTTGAGACCCTAAAAATACCTAATTACTGACCAAGTTGGATTTTGAAAAGCTCTCTAACATCATAAGGAATGTAATTATGGGACCAACTCTATTATATTTATAATGACTCTAATTTCTTATGTTTAATAAAATAAATTTAAATCATATTTTAAAATTTATATTGTTAAATAAAAATTCAATAATATAAATGTAAACCAAACCATCTGCCCCTTTCTATATCTCTTTTTTACCTTTTTCATGCAATGTGAAAGGAATGTGTATGCATTATTGAATAACAAATATGTATTCATTTCACATAGCATAATGTTTACACTTTCATAACATGTAGGTGTTACATAATGCATACACATTTCATAATTATAATTATAATTAACATTTATTTTCAGTAAACCAAACCATCTGCCCCTTCGTATATCTCCTTTTTACCTTTTTCATGCAATGTGAAAGGAATGTGTATGCATTATAGAATAACAAATATGTATTCATTTCACATATCATAATGTTTACACTTTGCATAACATGTACATGTTACATAATGCATACACATTATTATCTATTTAAATTCAAACCCAAGCCTTTTGGATTAGAAATGGATTAGATTCCTAAGCCAAAGGTTTATATTTGTCAACACACAACTAAACATAAGATTTTTGACATAATAAAATAATTGTCAAATTACATCACCAAATACACTATTGATTTCAATGAGAAAATTCATAAAATTATTACCATGATGATGATCACACTCTCATATTTCTAAATATATGATTTTTATAGTTTTTTTACTATTTTAATGTTTCAATCTATGTTGTTTTCTAAATATAGAATATTTAATCCACTACATGCCAAAAACATACAATCTTGTGTGTGTGTGTGTGTGTGTGTGTGTGTGTGTCTATCTTTTTTATATCAATCCAAATGTAAATTATGTTACATGGTTACAAAATATGCCCAATTCTACGTGCATTAAAAAACTAGTTTTCATTTTTTTTTGGGTAGTTAGGGTGATAAAACGACTGAATATCCATTTTTTTAGTATATTTTTAGGATCTATTTACTTTTAAAATTAATTAAAAAATACAAATTAAAAAACTATAGAAAATATAGGTTAAAAATTAGACAATCTTATCTAAATCTTCACCAAATAATTGTAAACAATGCTAAAAAAGAAAGGGGCCACATGGCTAACTATCTACTCTATTTTACTATAAAATAGGAGTTCCTATTAAAATATTATATGTTTGAGCTAGTTATACTTAACCATTTTTGAAAAAAATAGTGTTTTGGAAATTAGACACAAAATTCTACAATTCATGTTCTTACACCATCCTCAAATTTTGAATATAGCCATCTCAAGTTATCTATAGAAGTTTAAATTTATCAATTTTTAGGAAAAACATGTCCACAAGTAGGTTTTTTGCACTTAACCTTATACCTATATGGTATATTCAAATTCATATCTTTTTTAAATCTAATGGATATAAACAACAATTATTTGATCCAAGGAAGTCAAACAAATCTATTCATGGGCTGAATGATACTATTAATGATAATCATGAGTACTTTCTTTAATAAAGTATCTTAAGTAAAAGATTGTAATTATTTTATATATTTGAATTTTAAATAAAAAAATATTAGTTTTGAGTTCACCCTTCTATAAATCCTATTATTTAACTCCACATCCAACTAATGGATGGAGTGGTCTAGGGCCATTGATGGGGGATTCATTAGGTAATATGGGTGGGTTGTTTGCATGATTCTCTTAAAAATATGATTCAATATTAAGAATTATATATATATATATATATATATATATATATATATATATATATATATATATATATATATATATATATATATATATATATATATAATCCTTAATAATTCTTTTTTATATTGAAGGCATTATATAAAGCAATGTCTCAAAGAAAATATGTTGTATAAATTTTATTCCTTGGGTGTGCTGAATTTATTATTTCTTGTTGGAGACCATAAGTTGTGTGTAGTTTAGTTGTGTAATGGATGTAACATTTATTTATGTTGTTATAATTTATAAATACATATACATTTATTTAACATTATTACAAGTGAAAATATTAATTAATATTTATTCCGTAGGAACATAATCTTTTTATTTTGATCACTAAATCTATTGTTCAAATTTGAATGTTCTATTTTGGAAAGTGGACCTCTTACTTGAATCTAAAAAACAATATATATTTATTATTTTTTAATAATTATATAATTAGTAATTTAATTTTTAAATCTGAGTATCTCCATTGTCTTATCATTTTCATAAATGAATGAATGACTAATATGTGATTACACATCATTTGGCTATTTATTATATATTAAGAAGTTGTAGTTTCAAAATGTAACTTATATAAATTATAAGTATGATGTTTTCATTTTCTAAATGGTATTCCTAGAATAATAGAATGATTTTCTATTTTATATAATTATATATTTCTTACTTATGTGAGATTATTCTAAGTCATGTTTTATACATGCTAACTTTACTTAATTTTGTAGATTATTACAAGTTATAAAGAGAGATATCTAAGTGGGAATGATACATTAAACTAAAACTCTATCATATTTAATGAAAATAAGTTTTAATTCTCTTTTTGGAAATGATCATGGGATTTCAAAAGTTGTAGATTCCTTCAAAACATTTTTTTTATTTATGGATTGCTAGTTATATAATAGAAAGGATTTAACATACAATATGAATATTAGTTATGCTAATCTCATTATTTCTCTTATTGTAAGATAGATTATATATTTTATGGATTCTTGTTGTCATTGAGTTATTAAAATATTTCTCAATATAGTGTGAATATAATCTAGACATTTACATAATTGGATTACCATATTGTTTTATTTCATGATTGATATTTATAATAGTTGTAGCAAGTTCATTAATACCATGATAATGTTAGTTGGTATTAGTACCAATTCTATGGAAAATGAATAATTATCAATCTTGTTACATTTATTGAATCTAATTTGATGTAGGATGACGTCTCATACATTCTTGCATGACTTTTATATTCAATAATATTATTAAGTAGCAAATGAAATAATAAATAAATTGATAAGGTAATATGTTAAATAAATATAGTTATATGAATTAACTTTTGTGAAATAGAAGATTCAATTCATATATTAAGTGATATCAAGTTCACATAAGTAAAAAATGACATATTTAGAGCATTGATTGACTTTATGAATTTATCTAGGTTATCAGTATGTAAAACATAAGTATGGTTGTTGAAAGATTAAAAAAATAGACTTGTCTGATGATTGTTAATTATTTATTTGGATATAATTAGACCATATGACTAGCATAATATATATATATATATATATATATAATATGTTATTACTATATATAATGAAATAAGGTCAATGCATACACATGAGAAAATGTTGTGAATTTAATTATTATGTGTAATACAATTTGGAGGTGGTTACAATTGACATAATATCCACATGTGTGGTAATGTTCATCATTAATAAGAATAAATATTGTAATTTTACTTAAATTAGATTCCTTTGATAATTTGGTCTAATGTTATTGTTTTAAATCCATGTGATCATTTATCTTAACTCAATTCATGATGACATAAGAAGGTATTTCTAATAAAAGGAAAATGACTTCATGTGGCATGTAATTATGAAAGTGTAAACTAGAATGCATTGTGTTGCTTTTGGAAATAAATTTGAAGCTCAAGTCTTATTTATTACATAATTATGTATGTCATTGAATTCAAAATCTTAGTATGATGATTCTTATATTTTGAATTGAATTATTTAGGACTTAACTATTTTCAACCTTCTTGATATTGACCTATACCCAAATTTAGAGCTTGACTTACCTAAACAGTCATAGTGCAGATTGTTTTATGTCAAGTACAGGGCTTTGGTCAGGTTTAAAACTTGGTATTGATCCTCTTAGGAATGACATAGATTAATAATCACATTTTATTGAATTAATGTATGCTTATAACACTGGTACACCCTAATCTAATCAATGATTAGTTAAATAACTTTATAATACCATCAGTAGGAAATTTTGACCTTAGTTAAATACATGTGTTTGGTATAACACAATTATGGACTTGATCATGATTTCTTTGAAATATATTTCTTATGTTAGGTTTGAATGGCTTTAATCAACTTAAACTTGTTTTATAAAAAAAATTGGTCATTACATTTGGTATCAGAGCCCAAGTTATGTGCTCTAAGGAACTTTGGTAAAGAATTTTAATAGTTTTGCCTACCTAAACATTTGTTTTGTTCACCTCAAGATTTTGAGAAATAAATTAGGTGGGATAAATGATGAAAAAAACATGGATTTTAACCATCTTGGTAGAGTTATAGGTAAAGCGAGAACTAGGGTAAGAGGTAGAGGTTGTGGAGCCCAAAACAATAACCTAGTAGAGAAGAACCTCATGTGAATAATGTTGGTAGCAATGTGAGTGGACCCAATGTAAATTATACAAGAGGTAATCCTAATTATAGTCAATAATAAGTTATAAATGTTATATTAACTATTTTTAATGCTTTGTAAATTGAGTTAGAATCTCTGGAACACATGTTGAATAGTTTCTAGGGTGTTCCACAAGAATAATTTCCCTAATAATATGAAGTCCAAGAGGAAGAACACATAATACAATAGATACATTTAATTATGGTTGATCCTATTATAAAGGGCCTCAAAAATATTCTACCTCCTACATTTTTAGGTGAAGAATTAGGTGATGTAGTTGATTCATGGCTAGTTATCCTATAGAAATACTTCAATCTACATAGCATGCCCTCAAATGTGAAGGCAAACATAACTACTTATTAGTTGGTTAGAGTTACATCTCTTGAGTGGAACCGTATATATATTATCTATAAGGTTATAAATATTTAACACTTACTTGGCCTATATTTGAAATTTAGTTTCAAAATAGGTATCTTAGTTCAAATTTCAAATATCAAAAGATAACATATTTTTAGTTATTAAATGAAGAAAACATGTATATAACAAAATATGAGAATAAATTTCCATAATTTATTGCATCATGTGAACTATATGTGTGATAAGAAAACTATGTTAAAAAGTTTTAAACATGGAGTGAATGAAATATTGATGCATGATGTCTATATGACCAACCTAAAAACTTTAACTGCTACCATTGAATTTTCTCATATAGAAGAATAAAAAGAAAGGTCTTAGTAGAAGTGAGATAATATTTTTAACTAAATAGACAACAAACTAAAGATAAAAATATTTTTCTTTCCCTAAATAATTTAATTAAATTTTGATCAAAACCATAGAGTTACTAGGATTAGTAGTATTTTTAATAAGTATCAAGGAAAAAATAAAAATTATAAGTTTAGGCAGTCTTATAAAACCAAGTTATCTATGAATAATCAGACTTAAGGAAATCATAATTTGCCTACCACAAGGGAAAACATTATTCCCATTTCACCTTAGTTGACTATAGTATGCTAGGAATGTCATGATAATCACTACTAGAAGGAATTTTCTAAATTAAAATTGGGGAAATATTATAATCATAGGGTGTATACAATTGTGGATAATGGAAATGCTGAATTTTAGGCCACCCCTATTAAAATTAGAGGTAATCTAACTAATTTTTTAGTTTTAGTTATAACTGATTCAAGTGCAACTAATAGTTTTATCTCCTTCAATGTTATTTATAAATTTAAATCAAATCATGTTAGTTTAAAATAAGGATAGGGGGTTGATTTTGTTAAAGGTAAAATGCCACCCATTTATGAATGCTTAGAGCAAATATATCTTAATATAGGAGTTTTCTCAAGTAGAGTAAACCTATTTTTAGCACCTTTGGGGTCTTATGATCTTATTCTAGGAATATATTTATTGCAACCACATAATGACACATTATAATATGGTAATAAATTGGTTCAATGTTGTGATGACTTGGGAGAAACTATTAAAATCCAAGCTATTAACAAGCTTAAAGTGAAAAGATGATTTAGCATTTTTGGTAATAATGGAGTTTTATTCCTATTTTAGTTAAGGGTCTAGATTAATAAATTAGTATAAAATATAGCAATAGTTATTGTCTTAATTTGTGTAATTTTTTATCTTTCTAAAAATATAAATAAATAAGGAGAAATGTAACTTATCATAAAACTAGATTGATGGCTGATATAAAGGTTTAAACTAGATGTGAAGAACTGGGAAAGTGTTAAGAACCTAAATCTAGATTTTATCTAGTGAAAGGATAGGATCACCAAAAATGGGTCACATTAGGGTCTAGTGTTATTATCAATTCCTACCTATGTTTTCCAAAGTGACCACAAATACTTGAAACATTTTGGTATTTATATTATGCCTGTTTGAGCATGCCTATGAAAAATCAAGTGTTGATTATCAATGAAACTCATTGTAGAGATGATTTAATATTCAAATCCTAATCTTTCATCATGCTTGATAAAACAATATTTTAATCACTTGAGAAAGTGGGATTAGTGTGTAATATTTACCAAATATGAAATCCACACCCCTTGTGTGGGCACACTACCTAGATACTAGTACTCTAAAGAGGGATCAAACCATATGTAGTTCTCCCACATAATGTGCTTTGTGTGATAGTGTGATGCAGATGTAGAATGACACATGGATAGTTCTTGAGGTTGCTAGGGATTGGTATGAGGGTTTGAGTATGTTTGTAGCTATGTTGGGTGACTATATGTAGAGAATAGGGAAGTTTTTATTGGTGATTTTTATTGTATTCTTGCTTGCTTTATAAGTTTGGTCACCTCTCTTGTAAATGAGTTTTAAATCAACTTTTATAGGGAACAATTAGTCATGGGTTAGATGTATTCATGATAAGATGACATAATGAAGGATAAGGATTAAATTAAAATGAACATTAGAGATAAAAGTGAAAATGGATAGGATCAATGAAAATATGACACTTTAGGATCTGGTGCTATAGTCCAAATATGGCACTCCTATCCTACATGCTCAAGACCTAGGGGTTGGTATAGGGAAATAGTTTAGATGAGGTGGAATGATCATTTAGAAGTTTATAGATGATTTTAAATGAGAAAAAATGTGTCTAAAATTTTCATAAGATCATACAAAAAATACATAAGGATGGGGTAACACAAGCCACACTCAAACTACCAATTTGGAAATTTTATATGATTGTATTTCCCCCCCCCTTTATTCTAGTGATGTAGTAAAGAAAAATAATAGGATAAAGAAAAAAATAAAAAGTGTACCTAAACTCACATACAAGGGTGAACCTCATGAAGATGCATGATGATGAGTGTGCATAGAGAAATCACATCGTGAAGCATAAATCTATAAGAGATGACAAGGAGTAGATTAGTTCTTATTAAACATGTTATATCTAAAATAAGAATGTATAAAGGTTGGGTAAATGAGAGAGGAAGAGAAAGGAATGAATACACATCACCAAGTACATGAACCAATCCAAAACCTATTTTTATTTTGAGTGATGTTGAGTATGTGTTGTACCATAATATTACAAATGGAGCTGAGTGCTCAATTCCCTGATGGTGGCTCAAGAATACAAAGGTTGGCCCTTTGGCTCCATCATTGCCTACTAAGTATGAATTATGGACTAATACTAGTATTAATGTGTGTCATATGAGATGGCTCATGAGGCCCATGAATTTTATATAATCTAAGAATGTGGCATGGATATATGAATGTGTACTGAGAACTAGTCCAATCTTGGCCACTATGAAAGGTAGACATTATGCTTGTATGAATGCCACTCTAAAACTAAGAACTAGGATTATATTAAATCCACTCTAAAATGATTCCAACCACTTGTATATAGAATAAGGCATGCAACTACTAAGAATACCTAGGTAATATAATGAACTAGAAATAAAATAAGGCAAATGTGTCATAAACATTGCCCCTAATCACTAGTTTCTATAACATGGATTCTTCTCTAAAAGTTGTACCAACCACCCAATATAAAATTAAAAGTGAGAGACATCATGCCATGCATGATTCTCCCAATATATAGATACTCTGAGTAAAAACTACATTGAAACTACCCAATCTAAACTAAATTATAGCTAAAAAAACTATAACTGACCTTGTCTTTCTATTTATTTCTAAAAATTCTAGGTTTTTGGTTGTTTGGACAGGAGTGCTAAAAAGTGGACACTTTGGTGTCTAGTGTTGTTTTCCAATTATAATACTCTTATCCTTTACTATTTTTGATGATTTTTCTATATTCATCACTATTTTTTGGTCTATTCTACATGTTTTGATCTTTAATTTTTGTTGTGAGTGTTCTAAAAACTAATTTTTGACCACTAGAAGGATCTGATCTCTATGATAAAAGCCTTATTTGTTACCCCCTCTTCTGAGGGTAGGAATGAATACCTTAAAATGACATCCCTTATAATAAAGAGCCTTGCAAGTGGGTTATGCTATAAAATACATGATATAGCAATGATGATTGAAAATATGTCTCAAGATATAGCACAGTTTGTATTAGAGATTGTTAGACCAATAGGGGTATGCCTAGAAAGATATAAAAATGTAATAACATGTGAATTATACTAAATTGAAACTATAACTATTGTTAGTTTTTATTTTTCAAGGAGGGATAGAGTAGGATGTCCATCATGGCATTTAAGAAGGCAAGATAATACATGATGTGGATCATGTCGTTACAAACAACTAAGAAGCAAACAAACAAGCAAGGTAAGAAGTAAGAAGCATATAAAATGGGTTAAGGGACCAAGAAAATAAGTGACATTCACACATGTCATTAAAAATAGGAAAATAAAGTATACAAGGCATGTTCAAATGGCCACATACACTTATAATTATAGACAAGCAAGATTGGCATGAGGGCCATAAACACATATAAGAGTAAAAGTAAAGAACATTGGAAAATGTCCTAAGGCACACACAAGTAACAAAAAAATAATGGGGAAATGTAATCATATCTAGTTACTCAAATAAAGAAAGAAAAGAATGTAAATTATAGAAATACTATCACATCTAACTTATTAAAGAAATAAGGAAAACATGCAAAGCATGTAGTACAAGACTAGATAGATGCTAAGAAATACATAATTATTTTATACTAGTGAGTGTCAATTGAATAATCTATGTAATCTTGTAAGTAATGTAAATCAACATGATAACTATAGTGTGTGGTATAGTAATGACATAACCTAAATGGTGTAGTCATGTAGAAGATACCCCCAGTGGGTAGATATGTTGATGTATGTCTCAAATGTAGAAGTAGGATGCCCCCTCAATGGGTAGAGTGAAGTAATCAAGGATCTAGATGTCATTACACACACTCAAATAAGATCAAGTGAAGCATGGTAATGTAGATAAATTGACCAAAAAGAACATATAAAATCAAAATGTAAGTCTAGCATGGTAGTAGAAATGTAAAGCATGGATAATGCATATAGTTGAAATTTTTTTGGTATTTTGAATTATTTGAATGTTTTTGTATTTTCAGTTATTTTAAATTTTTTTTATTTTGACATGTTATTTATTTTTATTTTTTTTGGAATGAGATATGTATAAGTGGTCATGAGGAAACTATGTATAAGAAAGTGAAAATAAACTATGTACAAGTAAGTAAGATAAGAAATTATGTACAAGAAAGACTAAGAAGAAATGATACTAACCTATGAGTCTCATAAGAGACTCTTTATCATGGTATCCTATATCAAAGAGAGGTATCATGCATGATCATGAAGCATGATGGAAGGGTTGAGATAGTGACTCTAAAAGTTGTGTATGCTATAAGTGCTCTAAAATATCTATAGTGGAAACAAACTTTGGGGTCCCCCTGTAACTCTGAGAAGTAGATGTAACTATTGGGCTCTTAGTAACCCATCTTGTAGTAGAATAATCCCTCTGTAAATGTGATATGTGTGTAGAATCATGAGACGTCAATGATACTACCCTATGTGTGAGTACTATAGCTAGAAACTATCTAGAGTCCTAAAATTATGATTGATATAGTGTTTGATCTAAGAGAGGCCTTTGTGCAAGTTTATGAACTCTCTATGATAGAGAGGGATGCCTCACTTGTGTCTAAATCTTAACTAGAGGAAGAACTATAACTAATGGAGGAGATAAAAATGATGACTATAGAGTATGAGATGGCTTTGAAATGGGGAGTGGTAACTCATATGGAACTCTACCAACTATAAAAACTTGATTATCATGAATGAATTTCATGCATTTATGAAATGTAGAAGGTAATTAATGTTGTTTGTATATCCATGGTCAACCAAACAACATATCAAAGACTCCTGCACTAGGAAAAATAGTAAATTTTGTGGCCATATGTGTTGGAACAACATGTAGAGGAAGTATAATCTCACCCAATAAACTCTGTATGTGCCCACCAAATCCATTGATAACTATGTTCATCAAAGTGATATCTTGATATGAATATCACAAATTTGTAGTAATGTCATAGTGCACATGTTCACACTAGATCCATTGTCTATGAGAACACAATGAATATGATTGTGATCAATGTAGGCTCTAAGAAAAAGTGCATAGTAATTTGAATCATCCTCAACTATCTCTTTCTCTAAAAAGGAGATTAAAGGTCTAGATGAAACTCTAGAATTATACACACCAATCATGTTTCTCTAAGGTTTTGACTTAATTAAAGGTGTTTGGTATGTAGTTGGTGGATGATGTGCATGATATGCATGGTAAACACCTAATGTGCCCCCTGTCTCCCTTTTATAATTTTATGGGAAAGGATATAATAAAACTTTTATATCTTTGTCCTATGTTTTCTTTTCCTAAGAAATCTTAATTGGATTGCTAAGATCAATAAGGTTGCCATCTCTCATGTCCTGTATCTTATGTTGCAAACTGATGTATCTATTCATTGTGTGGCCTAGTGCCTTGTAAAAATCACATAATGCATTTTGATCATATCCATGTGAAAGAGGTTTTGTTGTATCAACTTCCTAAATAGGAGGGAGAGATAGGATATTGCATTTTAAAAGATGTTGTAAGCCTTTGGCTAGAACTACTAGTAGATAGGTAAAGGCTCATTGAGGAGGCACTAATAAAACCACTCACTGAGGGGGATCTGAAGCCACATTGATTGTAGGTTTCTTTTTACTTTTTTTATCATTAACCTTTAATTTATATGGGACTTTACTATTACTCTTATTTGTTATTTTTGATATCCTTGTGTATTTTATTTTTCTCATTGTAAGTAATTTGACTTCCCTTTCCTTTAGTGTATTACATAACTTAGTGAAGGAAGAATTTTTTTTTAATATTATTGACCAATGCAAAGCTAGCAGAAGACTTTTTTTGAAGAGATCTTGTAATTCTTAATCAGCCATGGGGCTAGTCATTTTAGCCAAGATAGTCTCATATCTAAGAACATAATCTATGAGATGCTCATTTGACCTTTGTTTCTATTGTGAAACTTGGGCATAAAAAACCTTGTCACATATGTTAATGTTGAAATGAGCTATGAACATGTTAGCTAAAGGATTAGATGCTTAGATTGATTGATTTTATAGACAATAAAACCATTCTAGAGCATAATCCTTTTAACTCCATGTGGGTTAATAACTAGTTATTTGGCACATAGTTCAATCATGCTAGATGAAAATCTCTGAAGTGTGTCTCTAGGTCACCCTTGCCATCATATAGGGTGAGATTGGGTTGGAAAAAGACTGGTGGCAAGGGTGTAGAAGGAATATGGTGTGCCAATGTTGTATAGAGTAGAGAAAAAGAGTCTAAAGTTTGTGTTGGTATAGAGTTACCTTGATCAAGATATAACACCTTGGATTGAAGAGATTTTATCTCTTACACAAGTACAAACACATCAGGGGGTGTAGATGTACTAGTCATTTTTGGTGGTGCCACATAGCAAGGTTGGGCTACTATAAGGGGTTATTGAGACATAATTGCCACCATAGTGTCATTTGCAATTGGTTATTATATGGTTTCAGAGCATTGACCATTGTTTTATTTTTGTTATTCTTCTTGTATTATTTTAAGCATATCATCTTTAAAATAAAGATTTTTAGTTAAAATTTCTTGAATTTCCCTTTTATCATTTTTTTCAAAGCCAATATCTTAGGCCATTATTAAAGTAAGAAACAAAGTGAAAGTGGATTGAATTTTTTTGTAATAAGTTGTAATAAGAAAAAATATGATGGAAAGAAAGTACTAAATAAAGGAAATGTAAAGTCTTATAAATAGAAAACTAGAATATGCATAAAAAGGATATGAAGGTTACTAACATGTAAGGTGATACCTTAAAAGCATAGGGACCTAGTATATTCCACTAGGGTTAAAAGGAAAACTATTATTAAAATTACTATGGTGAATTTTAAAATTTAAATGTGAAATTCTAATTTATATATGCAAGAAAAATTAGAAAAATATTTCTAAAATTAGTAAGGAATTTTCCCTAGGGCTTTTAGGGTTTTTGTGTACAAATGAAGTAAGTTAGGTTCACCAAAAGAATTAATTTTTTTTTGGGAATAATAGAGTTTTATTCCTATTTTAGTTAAAGGTCTAGATGAATAAATCAGTACAAAATATAAAAATAATTACTATCATGATTTTTGTAATTTATTTATCTTTCTAAAAATAGAAATAAGTAAGGAGAAATATAATTGAGCTTGAAACTAGACTAAGATGGCTGATACAAAGGTTGAAACTAGATGTACAAAATTGGTAAAGTGTCAAGAACCTAAATCTAGCTTTCATCTGGTGAAAGGATAACAGAACAAAAAATGGGACACTTTGGGGTTTATCACTATTGTCTATTTCTATCATTGTTGTCCAAAATAACCATAAAGATCTAAAACTTTTTGGGTGTTTGCATTGTGCCTATGTGTGCATGCCTATGAAAAATAAAGTTTTGGTTGTCGATGGAACTCATTGTAGAGTTGACTTAATATTCAAACCCTAATCCTCCATTATGCTTGATAAAAAATATTTTAATCACTTGAGAAAGGTGGGGTTAGTGTGTAATATGTAATAAACATGTAATCCACACCCCTTGTGTGGACACACCACCTATATACCAATACTTTCAAGACGGATCAAGCCATATGTAATTATGCCACCTAATGTGCTTTGTGAAATAGTGTGATGTGGATGCAAAATGCCAATTTGAGAGTGCTTGAGGTGGTGAGGGACTATTATGAGGGTTAAAGTATGTTTGAAATTATGTTAGGTGATTGTATGTAGAGAATAGGGAAGTTGTCCTTAGTGTTTTTGTTTATATTCTTATTTACTTTGTAAGTTTGGTCACCTCTCTTGTAAAAGAGTTTTGAATGTACTTTTATAGAGAATAATCGGTCATGGGTTAGATGTATTCATGCTAAGCTAACCTAATGAACATAAAGATCAGATGAAAATGACCATTAGGGCTTAAAGTGAAAATGGATAGGAGCATCGAAAATAGGACACTTTAGGGTCCAACACTATAGTACAAATTTGATGAACCTATCTTGTAGGCTTAGGACTTGGGGAAATAGGATTGAGATGGGGAAAATAATCTAGTTGAGGTAAAATGATTGTTTAGAAGGTTAAAGATGACTAGTAATGAGAAAAAAAGTTTCTATAAGGGTTGTAAGAGCATGCAAAAAAGACCTATAGATGGGGTACCACAAGCCACACTCAAACTATGAATTGGACATTTTATATGACTATAAAAATCTACTTTCATGCCTACAGTTGAAAAAGGTAGTACGTAGAATCTATAAAATGTATGTTGTTAAAACGTAATAAATAAACTTGAATTAAGAATTGCTTATCAAAATTTTCATTTTATGAATAAATTTTCTATTTTTTTCTTAAAAATTTACATGGACTTCCTTCTAGGCATACACTTGATTTACCATCGATGTTATGATAGGTGATGCCCCTATATCTAAAACTCTATTTCATATGAATATGGCTGATTTGTAAGAACTTAAGGTTTAGTTGCAAGAACTATTGGAAAGTATAAGAATTAGACCAAGTGTGTCTCTTTGTGGTTCTCCTATTGTGTTTGTGAAAAAAAATATAGTACATTAAGGCTATGTGTGGACTATCACATGATTAATAGGGTTACTATTAAGAATCATTATCCCTTATCAAAGATAGCTTAATTGTTTGATCAAATGAAGGATGAAATAGTATTTTATAGGACTAATATGATATTGGGTTACAATCATATAATAATTAATGAGGAATACATTTATAAAATAGATTTTTGTATTGGGTATGGTCATTATGAGTTCATTGTAATGCCCTTTGGTTTGAAAAATGCACTTGTTTATTTTTTGAATCTTATGAATAGTGCATTTATGGATTATTTGAACCAATTTTTTCTTATTTCCCTTGATTATATACTAATATATTCTAAGAATGCAACTAAACATGAGGAACACTTATTTTTAGTGTTGCAAAGGTTAAGGCAACATAAGTTTTATGGGAATATTTTCAAATGTGATTTTTTACAAACTTAAATACATTACTTGGGACATGTTATTTCCAAGGATGGAATTTCTATGGATCTAACAAAGATAAAATCTATTCAAGAGTGGCCTTCCCCTACTAATGTACAAGAAGTGCATAACTTTATGGTTATGGCTAGTTAATATAGAAGCTACATGGAAATGTTTATAGAATGGATAACCCCATTACTTATTTATAAAGCAAAGGTAAAATTTTCATTTGGAATTTGACATGTGAATAATATTGTAAGAGGATTAAAGAGATATTAACTATATCACATATGCTTATTATTCTAGATCTTAATGATTTTTTTTTTCAAATTTGGTCTAATGCCTCTGAGGGTTTTGGTCATATTATTATGGAATATGTAAAATTTATGGAATATGAGTCATGTAAGATCAAGGAGAATGAAAAAAATTATCCCACAAAAAATTTAGAGATATTTTATCTTGTGCATGCTTTGAAATAGAGGAAGCATTTTTTTAAGGTAAGCATTGTAAGGATAAATTTGATCATCATAGCAAGGAATAATTATTCACCCTAGATGATATTGATGCTCATCAGTGTCGATGGTTAGAATTTCTGAGAAATTTTGATATGAGAATTGAATATTTTAAAGGTAAGGATAGTCATGTTGTTGATATAAAAAGGATCACATAAAATGATTAGTCAAACATTAGTCCAATAAATTAAAAGAAGAATGCATAAGAACAAATTGAATTAAGCCTATTTATTCATGTGGGAATTGTAAAGGATATAAAGAAAGAAATGAAAGAAAGAAACATCATATTACCTTATAAAATTGATTCACCATACTAATGTGGATCAAAATCATGTTCTCCCTTGATCAAGAGCTCTTGTCTTCAACAACAATGGTGGCCAACTCCTTCAATGTCTCAAGAACTCCTTTTAAAACCTAGGCTCATGATTTTAAATCACTAAAATAGCCTATCAATGAAGCTTGCATAAAAAATCAATGATAAAATGTAAAGGATTATGGATACAATTAAACATAATAAATTTTCATAAATCAAGCTTAAAAATGATTTCCATGGCCTCTCTATTTATATATTTTCATGATTACTCAAAATCAACCTAAACTATCCATCTTGAGATGTATATGTGTGGTTGTGGATTAATTAAATATTTGGAATTAAATACATAATTATCCTCATCATGAATTTGGAAAGAGGGAAATTGAAGAGGAATGGAGGGTCATTATTAGACATGGGAGACCCATAATCTTGATGTTTGTGGTATTTATGGCCTAGAGATGTCTTCCCAAGAAATGATGTCACCTGATGATGCAATTAATAGAAATTAATTTCATAAAAGAAATATTCAACAACTCTCATGTAAAATCCACTTAAGATCTTGATTTTTACTAATTATCCTTAAACAAATTTAATCAACATTTGTGCAATTATTTGGAAATTGGCCATTAATTAATCAAAATGGTTAAAAAGTCATATTATTTAGTCATAATTTGACTCAAGAAGAATTAGAAGGTGACATTAGATGCATTGGAACCATATTCCCATTTAGGATGTTTCCAACACAAAATAATGAAGGTATGTTATATGTATCAATGAATTAGTCTAAAAGAGTGATTTAGAGTGTAAAAAGGTGAAATCATCATTTTGACTCAAAATGAATTATTCAAAGTTAGCTGGCCCATAAATTGCATTACCCCATTCACAGATACTTTGACCTAAATTGACACTTTTATACGACAAGTTCAAACCATTTAGGGTGTTTTATGTATTTTAGCCTAAAATGTGCATTTGAGTGAAATTCAAGTAAGATTGATAATTTCAACACAAAAGATGTTAGGAATTAGATGTCTATATTTTTCCCTATTTGAGAAGGCATAACAAGGCATTCAAGTGAAGAAATGTATTTTCAAAGACAATATTTTTCAACAATAAATTGAAATAAACCTATGATGCCCCCTCAAGAGGACATACTAGGATGAAAGAGAAGGATGGACTCTTGAAAAGAGAGAAAAAGTGAGAGATTAACCCATAGAATAGATCACATCCAAATGAGCTAATGGTTGCACCATGATTACCATAAATATTAAAAATTTAATTAGAGGTATAATAGGCCCCAAATAAAGGGG
The DNA here is from genome assembly GCA_037957365.1 of Torreya grandis. Taxonomy (NCBI): domain Eukaryota; kingdom Viridiplantae; phylum Streptophyta; class Pinopsida; order Cupressales; family Taxaceae; genus Torreya; species Torreya grandis. The sequence continues at coordinate 1,727,010 of JARHVA010003434.1, forward strand.
GAATGGGAAAGATACAGTCCATAAATATAAGGGCCACACTTTAAATGCACCCAATTTGAGAGTACAAGATGCACACTTAGAACATTGATCAATCTTGCAACAAGTTGTACACTAAAACATTACCATCATGGGCATTAGTGTGGAGAGATTAGAATTAAAGGAAAATAGATAATGTTCTAATTCAAGAAGGGAATCACCACTAGAATCATGTCTCTAAAGAGAAGATAATAAGAAGTTCCCTAGTAGGGCAGATTTGATCATGATAAAATAGTTGTGCCCTAGTAGGGGTAATTTTGATCATTATTAAGAAATAAATAATGGTTTGCCCTTATAAAGATGATTTAATTTTTATGTTGTTCAAATGTTGTGCCCCATCATGGGAAATTGGTAACTAAAATAGCTCAAGGATAGAATGTAAAAGATAGGTTAAAGTGAGTGGGTGAAAATGTACATGCGATGGTAGAATGGCTTGGAAAGACATAAGAATATAAGCATATGAGAATGCACAAAGTGATGAAATACAAGAAAATAAGAATGAAAGATAGCTGAGCTAACTCTAAATATACTAGACAAATAGATGCTACCTACATAGTTCCATGGGCTTGTGTTCCAACCTGAACTTCAAGCTAATGTATTTCACCCATGTTTAGGAGAGAATAGAATGAGGAATGATGAAAACTAACCAAGAATTGATTAGACTCACAATGTATGCAAAAAGATGCATGTCTAAGCATAGAGTTGAGGTGCTAAAATACATGATATCTAGATGCCTAATTCCATATTATGAACCTAGATTATGTAAAGTGTTCTTGAGATGTTCATTAGAGTGATGTTGATGTTAAGAATTTGGAACTTGAGCAGACTTTGGAACTTGAGCAGAATTTGGAACTTGAGCACAAAGTACTTGATATATAAAAATAAATAAGGCATCATAAGTATGAATAAATTATAATGGCATAAGATTCTAATTGTGTTGAGCTAGTTCAAATGTGAATACCTATAACTAAGGATCATAGTAAAACAATGACCAAAACTAAAGTTACAACTATTTACATTTAAACAAAAAAGTAAAGAAAAAGAAAAAGAAAATAAGACATCTTAAAAACATGAGATCAAGATATGAATAATCAAGATCTATGTGGACTATTAAGATATACATAGAAATAGAATAAATAAGCAAGACCAAATAAGAAAATAAAAGACTAGCATGACAAACAACAATCAAATACATACACAAAATGTTTTTGAGTTTTTGAATGTTTTACAATTTTTTTTGGAATTTTCTAAGTATCTCAACTTGATTGAGGATTAAGAGATACAAAACATTCTAGCTCATGAAACAATGAGAGTGCACCAAATTAAAATTCTCATAATATGGTGAGAGCATATGATAAGAGAGATTGAGTTGACCTTGAAATGAATTGAGCACAACCTATATAACCCAAAAATAATCCCAAGGCATAGTAATTTTTCCCACACAAAAGGTGGTGAAAAAATAACCAAGTCATAACAAGTTTTCAAACAAAGGTGAATGACAAGACAAATGATAATAGTAATGACTAGAAGATATATAAATGTGTGATAAAAAGGCATTGTACCTAATTTTCCCATAGATGGTTATAATTAGGAAACAATGTCATATTATTCATTTACCCAAAGGTGGTTATAATCAGGGGTACCAAAATAATACTAATTTTTCCATAGGTGGTTATAATCATTGATACCAAATAAGATGATAAAATAAAGATAACTTTCCAGATCAAATGGCATACTACTGCCATAGACTATCATTCAACAGAGAATTTAAAAACTCCTCAAATCATATTAAAATCCCCTCATTAAAATTGTAAGATGAACTGAAGGAACTAAGATGAAAATGGGATGAGATAAGATGACTAAGAACGTGCTTTGGTCAATAGTAAAGAAATGGTATAATAAATATGGTATAAGAAAATGATCAAAAGATAATTGAATATAATGGTAGCCAAGTTGCCCCCAAGCAATGATTGGATTAAATTGCTCACAAATTTGTGAGAGAATAGACTTATGTTTCTCACAAAATGGAAAGAACATTAAAACTTAAAAGGATTACTCACAAAATGGTGAGAGCATAAAAAAGGGGTGACTGAGTTGACCTCAATAGAAATTGAGTGCTACCTACATAGTCTCAAAGGACATTAGGTCAATGTAATTTAAACAACATGGTTTAAGAATTATAATTTTATAATAATGCCTATAATAAAATGTTCTATGAGGTTTACCCCATGATAAAGGCATGGTAATGTAAAATGGTATTTGGAAAAGTGAAAAATGGCTCTACTACTCTTGCTAATAGGGAGATGCATATCCTAGTCAATATTTGAGACAACATAAATGATCAGTTATAAAGTTACTACTGAACACCCTTTCAAAAAATGTACTCTATCAAGAACTTGTTGTCAATTTCGATCTTAATATTATGTTTGTGATCTTCATAGATCATTGATTCTACTTCCTTCAAAATTTGAGATAAGATATCCTTATAACCTCAAAAAAGAAAAGTGTTTCTAGTGATTGTAAATAATGTTAGGATAAATGATATAAGTGGGTAATAAATAGGTGGGTGATAATGGAATGTATATTGAATGGGAAATAAATAAATATCAGGAATTTTAGTCATGCATAATGTTGTTGATATTGGATTTGACATAATTTTGGTTGTGGTAGGGCTAAAGACCTCTGAAGATGGTCTTGATAGGACCACCATATTGTTTTATTGATTTATATTGAGAGTAGCTACCATATGATTATGCTATAGATTAGAAGCTATTTTGATTTGATATTTAATAATATCTTTAGTAAATAGTGAAGAACTTTTGTGCTCATCTATTGATGCCTCAATTAGGTTTTTACCAATGAATTTATTTTGATCATCCTATAGCGCCTCTGAGAAGGTTTCTTAAAGAGATGCTAGTATTTTACTTTGATTGTCTTTTAGTGCCTGTAAAAAGGTTTCACTAGAAGATGATGAGTTTGAAATTTGATCATCCCCTGGTGCCTCATAAAAGGTTTGACTAGGATATTATTATTGTTCTACATGAATTTGGTCTTGACCCCATTGACATTTTTAAAATGATACGTTGTCATGGATGTAGTTCAATAAAGTGTGATTATGTCGATGTTAATAAATGTTTGTGGGAAGTGAAATATCAATATAATGGCTATGTTAGGTGAGAATAATGGTGGGATGATGAAAGGAAGCAAAATAATCATATAAAATACTAGAGAACCTATGTCGATGCTGAAGTAATCATCCTCAAAAACCATAAAAGGATCACAAATATATTCAAATTGATCCACAAGGCAATTGTAACCAATGTTTTAACAACCATGACTATAATCTATTTCTAAATATGATTCCAAAACAAGGGACTATAAATCTAATGTTATAACTGATGTTAATTATATTTGAGATGCTAAATCTAATGTCAATTAAAAAATAGAACTTGAGTCTAATTTTGATTCTTCATCGGATATGGTTATTTTGATAATGTTTTGTTGAATGTTGAATGTTTGACAAGTAATGGCTATGATGGCATAATGGGCTCAATAAAAAGTGATTCATCTTGGAAGGGTTCAATATAGACTGGCTTGTCTAAGTGAAGCTCCTCAAAGATAAGTAATTTCTCAAAGGACATCTCGACAAAATCATGTCTATCAAAGTGAGACTCTTTAACATGTGGGAAAATATCAAGAGGCAACTCTGTAGGGATTGGCTTGTCAAGGAGATGAGATTCTTTAAAGATAGGTAACATATGAATAGGTAACTTATCATAGTTTGAATTATCACAAATGGGTGTTTCAATAATAACATTTTGGTTTTGGTTTACAATTGTTTACAAAATATCAATTTTGAACACATTTTGATCCTCATAAGATGGCTCTTAAAGAGGTAATGGTTCTTGTTTTGGCTCGAAGATCAGCATAAAATTTCTAAAGTGAAGAAAATTTAGTTTAGTGGGAGCAATGGTTTATGGTTCAATAATGGAATCCGAAAATTAGACTATTGAAGAAGGGATCAAACACAACTGGTTCATCAAATGGAGGTTCTTAAATAATAGGTTCATCAAAAACTAGTGATGAGATAAGAATTATAATAACTGGATGCTTCTTAGTTTGGTTGTTTATGAAAACCAAAGGAGGAGGTCCTAAAATGGTAATTATTAGATGCTTCTTAGTTTGGTTGCTCATGTGAACCAAAGGAGGAGGTCCTAAAATGGTAACAATTGGATGCTTCTTAGTTTGTTTTCTCATGAAAACCAAAGGAGGAGGTCCTAAAATTGAAATGACTAGATGATTCTTAGTTTCGTTACTCATGTGAACCAAAGGAGGAGTTCCTAAATGATGATCGTAGCATGTTGTGGACCTTGATTACTCACACAAGTCGAAGCATCCAAGTATTCTTGATAAACACATTTATTCTAGTCTCAAGTTGGATTATAAGTTGGATCTTGAGTTGGATCTTGACTATTTTCCCATGACTTATTTTTGTGAGGTGGATAGAAATCTATCTCACAAACCATATTGTCACCATTGGGGTCTTGAATAAAGTCATAAAAGTCATTTTGTGTGGCCATTCTATCATAAGTTGGATTATCCATGACTCCACCATAAGTGTAACTAGACATATCCACATTTAGTAAAGGAATATCTAAAAATAAAAGGATTAGAGTTATGTAAAATTTGAAAAGGGATGTTTAAAAAGACAAAAAGGTTTAACCTTGGTCAAAAGGGTAAAAGTACATCTTCAAAATGGTTTGTGACAAGTTATGGAAAAAAATAACCTAACGTCAAATATCTAAATTTCAAATGCTTTTGGAGAAATGTTGTGTTATATAAAATAAAATCAAAAACAATGATGAGGATAGGTGCTTAAACAAATAAACAATCAATAGTATTCAAAACTGGGTAACCATTTAACCAAAGTTATGCAACCCAAAAGAAAAATATATGTGTACCAACCCCATGAATTGAGGCCTAAATAGAAATCAATAAATCTTTGGATCCAAACGTGACAAGGTTAATTGAAAATGCAATGTTGAATACTAGGATTGGACCAAATAAGCTAGACAAAATTAGACAACATGATGGTACATAAATAAGGTCCAAATGGCGCACACAAACATATTTGGCAAAAATTTCAAGGCATAAGTGTGGTGTCAAATGGATAGCATAATACCTCTTTAAACAAAAGAGTGGCATATAAATAAATTTATTTTGACATGGTTTATAAATTAAAAGAAAAATTAGTCTCAAAACATACACAACAAAAATGACCAAAATACACTAAGTATAATCATCCAAATCCTAACAAGGGTATGGCAATGTGGGGTTGACTAAAACTAATTAGTTTTCACTCATTTATAGGGGAATCAATTAAAATATTAATTCCACATCATGATGTAAGACAAAAGCATGTAATTGGGTATCTACGACACTTGACTTGTTGTAAAAAGGTCTTGCCCTTTTTGTAACCACTACATCCATCACTTGCCTAGTGTAGAGAGATGTCCAAAGTGCAGATATGTCTTATGTGCAACTCCATCACTAGAAGGTGGTTTAACCACTCAAACCTTTGATCCTAGTGGGAGTGGATGAATTCAATTATGGGAGGTGAAACCTCAAATCAAAATTTTCTTATAGAAATTTTGGGAGGTGATGAAATCCCCTTCACAAACCAAGATGTAATGAAATAAAAGACATAATAGATATACTTTAGGGTCATTTTCAAGATCACCCAAAATATTGTGAGTTTTTGGGGAGTGCTTTAGATGACATTTTTTGTAAGCCTTAGACTAGGAATGTTTGTAATAAGGATAGTGATTTTGATTCCAAAATCTTGCTAAAGAGGATGGATGGAAGAGCATACACACAACATCTCTATTTTTGCCAATTAATTAATTAATCACCTATTGCATACAAACTTGACAAATGAGTTCAATTTTAACTACCAAATAAGAGATTAGGTGATGTTACTTTTGGCCCTTGGTCTTAATTTCTAAAATGGTAAAATATTACACAAAAATATGCCACGTGAAGCAATAAAGACCTAAGTTCCTTTTAAGCACAAATTGAAGATTCAAGACTTGGCCTAGATTCATATTAAAACACCAAATTTAAAATGTTTCAAGAGTTATGATGTGTTTAAAGCACTAAATGAAATATATCTAAGACTTATCTAAATCTTAGGTTCATTTTAAGCACTAATTCAAATGTGTGAAATCAAGAATGTTTATTTTAAACCCAAATGAAAGTGTGTTTGGTTAGTTAAAAACATTCAAACCATCTTCTAAACTAGCCCCTAAACATAAAAAAATAATTGTAAGGGCTTGCTTTAAAGTACTTAAGATTTTGAAATAATTGAATTATGAATTTAACTCTTAGATTGATAGTCAATTTAGGTTTGATAGGTGAGCTAGGTCGATAGGTGAATTAGGTTAATAGGTGAGTCATGTTAAGAAGCAAGTTGGGTTGAATAGGTGAATCAGGGTGAGCTAGAGGCAAGTTAGGGCAAGCTAGAGTTGAGTTAGGCTAAACTAGAGTCAATTTAGGGTGAGCTAAAGGTGAGTCAGGGTGATCCAAAGTTGAGTCAGGATGAGCCAGAGCTAATTTATGCTGATCTAGAGGTGAGTCAAGGTGAGATAGAGCTAAGTTGGGATGAGTTAGAGCTAAGTCAAGCTAAAATAGAGCTGAGTTGGGTTGATCTAGACCTGAGTCAAGCTGAACCAGAGCTGAGTTGGGTAGAGCTAGAGTTGAGTCAGGTCAAACTAGATTTGAGTTGGGCTGAACTAGAGTTATGTCAGGCTGAGTTGACAATATTGATAACAAAACTATAGTTTATAAAAATGGACTTTTTCTCAAATTTTTACTTTTTTTACTTCCATACTCCAAGATCTTACATGATAATGATTAGTATGTTTCTTATAAAGGCTTTGTGAGAAAATGTATGGGTTACAGTCCCAATGGGTATGCCAAAATGTACAGAGGATTACATAACATGATTATTCAAACATTAGTCCAATAAATCAAAAGAATAATTCATAAGAACAAAAAAATTAGGTCTATCTTTTCATGTGGGAATTACAAAGGATAGAAATAAAAAATGAAAGAAAACAACATCACATTACCTTCCCAAATGGATTTAGCATACCAATACAACTTAAAATCATGTTCTCCCTTCTTATAGAGATCTCATCTTCAATAACAATGGTGGGTAACTCCTCCAATGTCTCAGGAACTCCTTGTAAAACCTAGGCTCATGATTTGGAATCACTAAACTAGCCTATCAATGAAGCTTCTATACAAAATCAATGATCAAATGTAAAGGACTATGGAGACAATTTAGCATCATAACTTTGCATAAATCAAGCTTAAAAATGATGTCAATGGCCTCTATATTTATATATTTTCAAGATTGATCAAAATCAACCTGAACAATCCATCTTGAGATGAAGATGTGTGGTTGAGGATTAATTCAATATTTGGAATCAGATCCATAATTATCCTCATCATGACTTTGGAAAAAGGGGCATTGAAAAGGCATGGAGGGTCATTATGAGGAATGGGAGACCCATAATCCTAATATTTGTGGTATTTATGACCTAGTGATGTCTTCCCAAGAAATGATCTCACTTGATGATGTAATTAATAAAAATCAATTTTTGAAAATAAATATTCAACAACTCTCATGGAAAATCAACTTAATATCTTGATTTGAATTAATTAGCCTTAAACAAGGTTAACCAACATTTATGTAATTATTTAGAAATTGGCCCTCAATTAATCAAAATGGTTAGAAAGTCATATTACTAAGTCATAATTTGACTTGGGAATAATTAGAAGGTGAGGTTAGATGCATTGAAACTATATTCTCATATAGGATGTTTCCAATACAAAATAACAAATTTATGTGATGTATACCAATGAATTATAAAAAAGAGTGATCCAAAGGATAAAAAGGTGAAATCATCATTCTGACTTGAAATGAGTTTATCAAAGTTAGCTGGTTGATAAATTGCATTTTCCCATTTAGGGATACTTTGACCTAAATTAGCATTTCTAAATGACAAGTTTTAACCATTTAGGGTGTTTTATGGATTTTAGCCTAAAATGTGCATTTGAGTACAATTCGAGTAAGATTGAAAATTTTAACACGAAAGGTGTTACTAATTTGATGTCTATAGTTGATACTCTCAACTGACACACATATCTTAATGCCTTGTGTATTTATCTAGGTAATTTTAGAATTGTTGTTTTATAATAGTATATTATTAGCAAATTATAATATGGAATAAGTATAGGTTTTGATGATGAGCCTATATAAAATAAATTTTCTATGTTTTCTATTAAAAACTATGGCTTGTTAAGGAATATAAAAAATAATTTACCCAAGTCAGGTGACTTGTGGAATATCTTGCTATAAAATCTGCATACATCACCTCATTTTTCACATCTAGGTGTAACAAAGATGACACTCTAGTTGAAAAGGTATTATTATTGGCCTACGTTAGATCATGATGTTGTTGATTTTGTTGAAAGGTGTTTACAATGTCAGTAGGTAAAATCTATACATTTCCATCTAAAAGGTTTGCTTTATCCCTGTGAAATTCTAAAAGGTAAGTGGACTATTATGTCACTTGATTTCATTACTAGTTTACCAAATTCACATAGTAAGAAAGGTATTATCTTGGTTATGACAGGTAAACTTACAAAAGTTGGTCATTTTATTATTTTAAATTTTATGAATTATGCTTTCATGTTTATAGAACATTTTTTGAAAGAAATATTTTAGCTACATGGCTCATTAATTTTGATATAAATAATTTAATTTCTTCCAAATTGTACAAAACATTAAATACAACATTTGTAATGCATTTAAATTTTAGTTATTTGTATCACCTGAAAATAAATGGTTAAATATAGAGGCTTAACCAAGTAGTTGAAAACATGTTAAGAATTTATGTTATCAATTATCAAATCAAATGTGAATATTTCTTACATTTAGTTGAATTTTATTATAATTATTATTATCATTCTAAGATTAAAATGATCCATTTGAAGATTTTTACAAGCATAAATGTAAAACTCCTCTTGGTTGGGATAGCCTGGAAAATAGATCTATTGTTGGCCCTAATATTTTACATTAATGTGATGTGTAAATGGATTTTATTCATGAAAATATGAAGGTTGATTTAGATTGTGTGTGTGTGTGTGTGTGTGTGTGTGTATTTCAAAAGGACTCATGAATTTAATACTGGTGAAAAAGTATTTGTGTGTTCGATTATAGAAAATTTATATGCAATTTGGAAAAACTTTAAAATTGGCTTCTAGATTTATTGGACCATTTGAAAATCTGGAAAATTTTATCCTTATTTCCTACTGATTATCCCTTCCTCCATCTCTATCTAGGATCCATGATGTTTTCCATGTTTCTTTATTAATAAAGTATGTATTTTATCAGTCTCATATTTTGTATTGGAAATATATTTAGGTTTTGGAAGAGGAAAAATGTAGTTGAAACCAATGAAGATCCTAGACCATAATAATGTTAGACTATGAAATATATAAATTTCCTAAAATTTGGTCTAATGGGATCCATTATTTGAGTGTAATTCTACTTGGGAAGATGTGCATTTTTTAGGAAGCATTATCCTTAGCTAGTTTAGTCACTAGGATGGATTATTTTTAAGTGGAGGAGGATTTCATGACCTCAACTTGAGTGTTCTATTTCATGACTTTAACACTATTGATTTCACATTTGTGTACTACTTGGCATAGTTCTTAGTTATTTTAGTAACTATTATACTATTATTCATTGATGTCAATACTTTGTTTTGAGTTATTATTATGATAAGTGGCATATTGAACATGTTTATATTATCATGGATGATTTTATTTAGTTCATTATATAAATAATTGATTATATTCAAATTTGAATTATTTTCATATTTGATATATTTTTTCCATTTAGATACTATTGATGTATCATTCGAGTGATTACAATATTTAGAAAAAAAAGATAATGATCTAGGTTGGATTTTATGACCTATAGTAGAGGGAACAAATGGTAATAGTGAGATATTGATATTTGAACAATGAAATTTTGAGATTTATTTTGGTCAAGTTATTCATTATTGTTTCATTCATTTATTTAGTTGGTTATGAGAAAAGTGGTTTTAAATTAGTCTTTGACTATGTTCTTATTTCTTGGTATGACTTTTGACATGACTATTGTAGTAATACATTTGTGTTGTTATTATGTTTGATGTCATATAGAACAATCTTAAAGCTTGGCATTCCTTATATTATCTTTGATCATTATAATTTTTATTATAACATCATGAGTTTTGTGTTGTCACCAAATATTTCACCCTAGAAGAAGGTGTTCAAACCTCTTCTAGATTTAGGCAACATGGTAACATTTCTAGGTATGTTGGTGTACCTATATTATAAATGAGCATCTATATTTAAGGGATAACTTTTTAAATATATTATGAAATGATTATCACATCAAATAATACTTAATTATGGGGAAAAGAGTTAGAGAATACATAGATTAAACCTACTATAAAGGAGGTGATGCACCAAAAATGTCTTCCACATGACCATATTTCTACCACGATGAAACAAACAATACAAACTAGTCTCTAAGTCTTAATGGGTTCTAACATGAGCATTTCAGTACAGAGGTGAGATGTGAGCAGAAACACAAGGTAAATGAACTAAAGGGTATATTAAACACTCCAAGGACAATTTTACACTTTAAAATCTTTACACACTAAACTAAACTCTATATGACTTTTTAGACTAGGAACTCTTACTAAAACATGAAAGGATAAGGGAAGAAAGGATAAAAAATTATCACTTCTCATAAACATACATCACTTGTAGAGTTATAAAAAATTTGAAAAGTTAGAAATAGACTTGTATTAAAGTTAAAAGGAAAATATAACATTAGTTTAGTAGGGATTCACCATACATGGTGTGGTATCTCCATTACAATAGCTTAAAATTTATACTTATAGAATAAAAGTCATAAGAGAAAGGGAGCCTTGGTTTTGAGAAGGGAAAACATTAGTTCAAAAAACCCAAACCATAGTTACAATTGCTTTTACAAATATTCTCATTCAATCCTTTTGATTGATCTAGGTCATCTCAAGTAGTTACAATGGTTCATTATTACTTTAGTTATGCTCTATATGGTTATAATAATGGGATCAAGTGGTTCTGAGCTAGGTTATGACATTAATGCATTTACAAAAATAGGATACATATATTATAATTTTTTCCATTTCTAAACCAAGATTTACAACAATAGGATGCACATATTAGAATTTTGTCTCATTGCTAAACTAGTCCTGAGCAGTTTGTCATGGTGTGCAAAAGTGGAGAGAAGGGTCATTTTTATCTAGTTGGTCCTATAAATGAAACCATTAGATCTTACATGTATTAATTTATGGAATCCTTAAAAATGTTCTCTTTTTCCAACTAGATCATGCTTGAAATTTTCCCCATGCTCATAGGTCCACTATAGATGGAAAACCAATCTCAAGCTATTGGTTTTCTTATAGTCATTATATTATGATGCTCTACTCAATGCCTAGTTCATATTAGGTCCACATAGATCCATTAAATCACTACAAGAATTGAGGGTTCACCATATTCATAGGTCTCTTTGAGAATGGTGAACACAGTCAGAAGACAATGCTACAATATTTAAGAGATAGACCCTATAGGATATAAATATACAAACTAAAGGTCCATATTGATCTTCAATGATATCCCTATATGTTCTTGATCACTTGAATGCATCATTTTGTTATTTTCATGGAGTTGGATTGAACTTCAGTGGAAGATCGATGACCCTACTATACCCATTTTCCTTGGTCAAAAATGGATTATTGACATCCATAAAATTTATTAGTCTCATCTTTGTTATAATTATATATTGATATATAACTCAACCTATTGACATATCAACCCATCTCACACCATTGATCCTACTTGATGCAAATGTCTGAGTCATTGATCTTGCCCTTGACTTGTCAACTCTATCTAAGCTTATGCCATGTGGTAGCCCCATGTTTGATTTTAGAATCATGATATTAGTCTGTTAACTTTAGTACTTGTGCCACATGTCAATCTCTAAATCTACTTTACTATTTAGCTCATTTCCAACCATTTTATCAAGATGTATGATGTAATTCACCCATTATATCTATTGAGACCCACTGTTTGAAAACTAAGGGCTATTTTATTAGATTAAATTTGGCATCCACACTCTCATTAAATGATGTTTTCAAGACTATAATTAATGTTTGTGTGATTATAAAATTTAATCTCAAAAGTATTTGTTTTTATCAATCTTAAACTTGATGTTCACAAAAATGTCTTATATTGCAAGTCCATCTTTAAAAGTTTATAACTTGGGCCAAAAAACTTACACGGACTTGAAACTTTTAGAGCATGTTCTTGGCATGAATAAATACCTATAACTACAGTCCTTTGGTTCATAGGGGCTTCCTGAGTAAAGATTAAAAATACATAAAATATTTGGTTTGTTTTCTTTTGGATGATGTCTTGGATGGCCTGGCTCCTTAGACTTGGCAAGCTAAACATTGAAGGCTTAGATCTCGAGATAGAAGGATCATCAAGATATGAAACTTGTAGAGCATGATCTTGGCACTAATTACATAGATTACATGTGGTTTGATGGTCATGCAAGTCTTTTTTATCATATTAAAAAATTTCAAAAGTAAGCTACTCCATTATATTTTCTATGTGATGTCTTGATGATGGTTTGGTTTCACAAAGCTTATTATTGATATACTTATTGATCTTTGAAATCTCAAATGATAAGTAACCCTATTCCATGCTCTAAATACATTGATCAGCATAAATACCTACCACTTGCATGTATGACCCTAAACTCACCCCTAAGACACCAAAAGACACAAGCACTAAGCTAGATTATGACCAAAGCTAGAATGGCATATGAAATGACATCAATTAAAATATAATCATGCCTTATGAAATTATAAAAATACCCTATACAAAATTTTGATTATAGGGGGTTGATCCATTTTGGTTTAAAGTAAAATGGTCAAAATATTTAGTAATTTCCCAAGGGTAGTATACTTGTTATGCCATGACCAGATTCCTAATCCTATCTATTGAGTTATGGAATCACATGTACAATAGGTTTTGGAATATAAAATGCCTTGAACGACACATGAAACACAGAAATAATAGGAAAACAATACAAATCAAGGAACTAAGAAAAACACACTTGTGCTTCAAGATCATGGAAACACACCCCTAATCTAATATTTACAAAACCTCATCTTGAGGTGAAACATCTTATCATACCTCAACTAGGGTGAAAAATGGTTCCCTTGACATCTTTATCACTCCATGAAGGTAGCCTAGTATGAAGAACATGCTCATCACCAATCACTTGCATATGTGGGTGATAAAGAAGCCTATAATGTTTGAATCTTATAAGTTATGCAAGTGAACTATCTAGGACCCTCATGAATGATATTTATTTCTCTCTAATATCCTTAGTTAGAGATACAATCTTCTTGATCATTGCCATATATGATATACATTCCTCATACTACAGAATAAGAAAGATGATAGCTACCTTAACCTTTATATATTCTTGCACATGATATAATTGATGATTTAGAGTATAAATTTGTTATTATTTATGATCCAACCCTTATAAACATTTATTAATATCATATTAATCTCCTGACTATCTTTTAGGCACAACAAATTCTACCTTGACCTCACTAGGTCCCTCTAAAACTATAGGCTTTTGAATAGAAAATTGATGTCCAAATTCCTTAACAACATGCCCTTTACTTTAATAATTTATATAACACCTAATATTTTTCTCATTAGTATCATAAACAAACACATAAAACATACATGTCTTTGGAGAAGAAGGAATATTACCAATCTTGTCAAATTCTTGACATATGGCCTCAAATCTTATACATAATTCATCTTGCTCTTATTCATGAGTGTCATAATCCAAAGCATATTCATCAGTAGAAGGAATTAAAACATCATTATTCTCACTATGGTTCTTAATTATATTCATCGTCTTATACTCATCACACTCATGAATCATATAGTTTCATTGAACAACATGAGAATGTTTGACACTTACCTTAACTCCTTCAAATGGCCCCTGATGCATGATTTATGTCCCAAGATTATTTTTATAAAATTATTCATAATTATTATTCCTATATGTATCTACATCATACTAAAAATATATATCAAAAATGACCTCAATTTTAAAATCACTATCATCCACATTAGATTCCTCATTCTCATGAATAACAAAATTCAAGTTAGAACTGGGTTGAATATAAGGTTCAATGTGAAACCTTGCAAGAGGATGAGTTATAATCATAAATTTGGTCACATAAATTATCCTAAAGGATAATAAGTACCAATAAGATAAGAGATATCCACCAATCTTAGCTATAAAGTCTCTTGATAGGTAGATTATAGAGTAAGATGGGAGGTCAATAACAACTATATCTTGAAGGGTGGGAAAGCTAAGACAATCATTAAAGAAAACCTTAAAGTTTTTTATCAAAACTATGGTATTATTAGGTTTAAAATCTATCTAGATCACCACTTTAATATGAGGCTTATATTTTAGGCCCAACTTATTAGCTACAACTTTGGTCATGACTGAGGTAGAGGCTCCACTATCAACTATACAATTGTGAACCAATTTATCACCCATTATGAGAATGAGGTAAAATGGTGGATATTTATAAGTCCTAGTAGATGGTTCAATAATATTTTTAGGATAATTTTCAAGTACAACATGACTAATAATTTGACTTAAAGATGAATGACTAGTAAGAATATTAGACAATTATTTTTGTAATAATTCTTTTTAGCCACGCATATGAAGGATATCCCATAAGGAAATATATGCTTTGGAACTTTTAAAGGAATACACTATGTTTAGAGAATTTTTAATCGCATTTTATTGTGTCCTTTGAGGTATATAATTTCATGGAACATTAGGAATATAGTCACCCTGAATAGACCTTACCACATTTTGACTTGTTGGAGGCATAAGAGCTTTTAGAACTATCACACTTGAATCCATGCCTTACTACCTTATAGGAGGATTGAATGATATTGTATGCACATTAATATCAACACCTAAAGCATTTCACTTATTTATATTGTTGTCTATAATAGAGGTTACTTTATTAAGCACAAAAGTGTCCTTAACTAGGAAGTTGGTGAAGATCTCTCCTTGAGGATGTCCACCTTCACTTGTTTGTATCATGACTTCATCTTCAACTAGTAAGAGAGGAGTAACTCCTTATTTAGAAATAACATAATTATATATACCTTATTTATTATCCATAAATTATCCTTTATACCAATTTTATCCCTATACCAAGTTGTTATGCATAGGTATCATCTCTCGTGCATTGGAGGGGGAGTTAGGATTGTACACATTTTTAGGCCTATTAGAATTAGTCTACCATTGACCTCTTCCTCTTAAATAATTTTTACCATATTTTTATTTATATAGGTAAGGATTATAATATTCACCTTGATTCATATTACCTCTTCCAAGCCTAGCTTCCAACCATTGAATATATGCATATTTGTCCCTCACATTATCTACTATCTTATGATTAGTGTTATGTTTGGTATTGGCATTAAGAGTTTGATACACATATAGATAATTTATATAAGCATGATAAAATGGAGGAACAAACACCTAAGGTGGAAATATTCCAACTTGGATGAGATTATTTTCAGCTTTGATAACAAGTTCATATGATTTAGGGAGGGTGGAACCCCCCATGGATTGAATCACGATAACAATTTCAGTCCCAATGGATTTCAAGTAAGTAGGAAACTCAAAGCTACCATGTGGTCTCATGGGAGAAGGAAACATATGCCAAGTCATTTGAAACCTTTCATTGAAGTCATGCATTATTTCTTTGGATCCCCTTTTTATCACATTGAGATGATTTATAAGAGAAGAATGTTGACTTTCATTCCCAAATTTGGAAGTCAAAAACAACCCAAATTCATCCCATGTTGTGATACATCCACATTCTTGACTCCTATACCAATCAAGATCCTTCCCTTTAATAGACATGGAAAGGAGTTTAATGGAAATTTTATACTAAACAATATTATGGAAAATAAACAATTAGAAACATCTCTAATTTGATCACTAGGTGTGATATAACTCTTACCATTGAATGTGGGCACACCTTTAGTGGAATTAGTAGGGATGGCATCATATGAATGAATTAAATTGAATTATCAGTATTAAAGGGAGGGAAAGTGTGAGGCTTGGCCATGTCTTCTTCTTCAAGAACTTTAACTTCTTCAGTCTCTTCAACATCTTCCTCTCTAAAAAATATATCCATTCTTCAAAGGGTAGATTAGGCTATGGATAATGAATTGCAAGAGGAATTTAAGGTTGAATGGGTGGGTTACTAGGATTTGATGTTCTAGCAGAGGATGACCTAGTGAGGACAATAATTATGGGGCAAGTCTAATACAAAATAATGGTCTAGAACCATATTTACCTTGAAAGAGTCACCAAATTCTGAGTAGAACACCAATTTTCAACTAATGTTATCAAGACCAACATTCACCTCGATAAGTTGTCTTGAAGCTAATGTGTCCCACCGAGCATGCCAGAGTTCTCACCAAATATTGAAACCTAGAAGAGGGTATTCAAGCCTCTTCTAAATTTGGGCAACATGGGAACATTTATAGGTATGTGGGTGTACCAATATTGGAAAAGATCCTCTAGATTTAAGGGATAGCTCCATGAATATATTATTCAATGCTTATCACTTAAAAAATATTGCTTACTTATGGGGGGAAAGAGATAGAGAATGCATAAATTGAACCTACTATAAAGGTGGTGATGGATCAAAAATGTCTTCCACATGATCATCATATTTATACCATGATTAAATAAAGCATACAAACTAGTCTCTAAGTCTTAATGGGTTCTAACATGAGCATTTCAATATAGAGGTAAGATGTTACCAACAACATAAGGTAAATTAACTAGAGGTAGATTGCATACTCCAAGGATAGTTTTACACTTGAAAATATTTACACACTAGACTAAAATCTATATGACCTATTAGACTAGGAAATCTTTCTCAAATATGAAAGGATAAGGGAAGGAAGAATAGAGAATTATCACTTCTCATCACCATACATCACTTGTAGACTTAGACAATTGTTTAAAACTTAGAAATAGACTTGTATTAATGTTTAAAGGCAAAATATAACATCAAAATAGAATGGATTCAACATATATGGCATGGTATCTCCTTTACAATAGATCAAAATCTATACTTATAGAAGAAAAACAGTAAGAGAAAGGGAGCCTTAGCATTAAAAAGGGGAAATAATCAGTTCAAAAAAACCTAACCATAGTTGCAATTGCTTCTAAAAATATTCTCATTAAATCCTTATAATTGATCTAGGTCATCTCAAGAAGTTTTAGTAGTTCATTATTCCTTCACTAATGCTCTATATTGTTACAACAATGGGATCAAGTTGTTATGAACTAAGTTATGCTATTAATGTAGTTATAACAATATGATACATCTATTAAAAATTTGTCATGTTGTTAAACCACTCTTGATTAGTTCGTCATGGCATGAAAAAGTGGAGAGAATGGTCCTTTTCATGTAATTGATCTTGGAGATGAAACCATTAGAACCTACATGTATGCCTTCATGGAATCCTTACAAAATATAGATCTTGTTCCAACTAGATCATGCTCAAATTTTCCCCCATGATCATAGGTCCACTATAGATGGAAAAATAATATTAGACTATTGATTTTCCTATAGTCATTATATTATGACACTCTACTCAATGCCTAGTTCCTATTCAGTCCACATACACCCATTACATCACTGCAAGAACTAGGGGTTCACCATGTTCATAAGTTCCTTTAAGAATGATGAACAAAATCACAAGATAATGCTAAAGTATTTAAAATATAGACCTTGTATGTTATAAATATTTGAACCATAGGTATATATTGAAATTTAATGGTGTTCTTATATATTCTTGATCACTGGACTACATCTTATGTTCTTTTCATGATGCTAGATCAAGATTCAATGGCAGATCAATGACTTTGCAATACCCATTTGCCTTGGTCAAAAATGGCTTATCAAATTCAATAAAAATCCTTGCACTCATATTTTTTCTAATTGGATATCATTATCTGAATCAACCTATTGACATATTGACCCATCTCACACTATTGATCCTACTCAATACAAATGCCCATGAGTCACTGATCTTGCCCTTGACTTGTCAACTCTATCAAAGCCCACACCATGGGAAAACCCCATGTTTTATTTTTGGATCTTACTTTTAGTCTATTAGCTTTAGCACTTATACCATGTGTCAATATCTTGAGCTCCTTGACTATCTGACTCATCTCATACCATTGGATCAAGATATACAATGCAATACCAACTATTAGATTTTCTAGGACCCACTATTTGAAAACTAATAGATATTTCATGATCTTAAATTTGATGTCTATTCTTCCCTCAAAATTAATCTCAAAATGATTTCTTTTAATCGATCTTAAACTTGTTTTTTTCATGAACATATTATGTTATGGGTCCATCTTTAGAAGCTTATAACTTGAGCCAAAAATCTTCTGTGGACTTGAAATTTTCAGAGCATGTTCTTGGAATGAATAAATACCTAGCACTACAATATTTTGGATTATAGGGGATTTGTGAGTGAAGATAAAAAAATGCATAAAGAGCTAGTTCATTCAATTTTAGATGACATCCTAGATGGCCTGGATCCTTGGACTTGACAAGCTAAAATTTGAAGGCTTAGATCTTGAGATAGAAGATTCATCAAGATATGAAACTTGCAGAGAATGATCTTATCACTAAGGAAATGGAGTTTGTATGGTTTGATGGTCATGTAAGGCTTTTTGATCATATTTAAAAATTTCATAAACAAGTTGATCCATTTTGGTTTCCTTGTTATTTGATGATGGTCTGGCTTCATAAAGCTTGTTCTTGAGCTACTAATTGATCTTTGAAAGATTATATGAATTCCTTGAGGCATAAGCAAACTTGTTCCATGCTCTAACTACATTGATCACCATGAATACTTTTAACATGTATATATGACCATAAAATGACCTTTGAGACACCAAAATACATAAGGACTAAACTAGATTATGACCAAAGATAGAATGGCATATAAAATGACCTCAATTGAACTATAAGCATGCATTATGAAATTATAAAATCTCTTATACAAGATTCTGGTTATAGGGGGTTGACCAATTTTGGCCTAAGGTAAAAATGGTCAACATTTTGCATTTTTTCTTTGTTGGGAGAATATACATTCATCTTCATTAAGTACTTTGAGTTGGTTTCATTTATCGTGATTGTTGCATGGCTTTGTGTTTTGATCATTTTTTAACTTGAGGAGGGGACCATCATCCATGTGATATTTGGGTTGAAGCATAATAGCATGTCCCACATTTTGGTACAAAGGAGACAATGAAAAATGAAAATGTGAACATTTATCAATTTGTATAGACAATAGTGACTTAACTATATAAAATGTCAAAATAGTGTAAACTAATGAAATGTTGAATTTTTAAGTGTAGATTACATTTATTTATTTTTTTGAAAAAATAAAAAAATAAAAAATAAAATATTTAATACTTAAATACAAAGTGTGTATGTTTTTTGTACAAAAATTCTATTGAGTACTTGATTTCTCCTCATAATTTTCTCAAAACTTAATATTTTATCAAGATTTCATGGAAAGTTCTCCTAGAAAGATGGACATAGTGTAACATCATTTTTTAATAATTTTTTGATGAAAAATTAAATTTTTAATGATCAGGGAGGGTAATATCGATGCTTACATTTTTTTTATGATATCTTTGTGTGTGTGTGTGTGCATGCGCACGCGCGTGCACGCGTGTGTGTGTGTGTGTGCACGTGTGTGTGTGTGTGTGTGTGTGCGTGTGTGTGTGTGCGTGTGTGTGTGTGTGTGTGTGTGTGTGTGTGCACGTGTGTGTGTGTGTGTGTGTGTGTGTGTGTGTGCGTGTGTGTGTGTGTGTGTGTGTGTGTGTGTGTGTGTGTGTGTGTGTGTGTGTGTGTGTGTGTGAAATGGATTGAGTTTTTCACCATTGTAACAAGGACATTATTGTCGAGTGCACTGATATTTTTTTAAAAAAATTGTCCATAGTTTCATATTTTTTAAGTGCCTCAAACATATGGTACTTCATTTTATAAATAAGTATATTTCACTAAATAAATAAAAATAAATATTAAATATTATTAAAATTTATAAAAAATCATATTATTATAAAGCTCATAAAAATACCTATTTATATGTAAACCCACATGTATTTATTTTACTTTTTAATCCTAAGATGTGGTATCTAAAGTGGCAATCTCAAGCCAATAGTATATTTTCACTTGAATGGATGAGGATTTAATACCACATAGGGTTATAACAAAGGGACTTATAAGGAAGTGGGTTAGAAAAAGGGGGTTATTTCAACCCCCCTTTTTTCTAACCCCCTCAAAATAAATCATTTCATTAGCTATTTTATTTAAATTAATTACATGCATAGAGTAAATGTTTGAAATCCTTTGTTTGAACCCCTTTGTTTTAATCCCATTCAAAAAGTACATGTGGGGTTAGAATAAAGGGGGTTAGAAGGAAGGTAGTTAGTGTGAATGGGGTTATAACTAACACCCCCTCCCCCTTTTATTTTGGATTTGGAATGACTTGGTCACCAAGTGGGATTCATTTGTGTGTTTTAACCTAATCATTAGTTTATTTTGATTAAATCATTGAATTTTTGAATGTTATATGTTTACCCTATGGGGAATTACATCAAAATGAACCAACTCCCAAGGTCAAATTATCGATTAACTTCAATTTTTTTTTGTTTTTAGGAATTTGGTGTTATGGTGATCTTAGTTGACTAAACCCTAGTTGAACTCTACCATTTTTTTTGATGGAATCTATTGGAGTCCTTGTTAGACTAGGTTGTGACTACAAGTTTTATTTTTTATTTGATTTTTTTTATGGATATGATAATGGTTTATTTATCCATGTTTCTAATTGTCCATAATTTTAATGCAGGATCATTGTGGGTTTTAATGGGTTTGACTAGGTGCATAGAGGAATGAGATTTTTTTGTAGACAAGCCAAAATATATTTTTGCATTGAGGTTGCATTAAACAAGTGTATTTATTTCATTGTTTTTAAGTACAATACAATGGTTATTTTTGTGTTATGTTGAAATATTAAACCTTTATAGGTTCATTACAAAGTTTGTGAACTTAAATATGAATCCATAATGTTATATTTGATGTATAATCAAATAGGCTTAAATATGTTTCTTTTGGGTATTTTTTCTTTGAAGCTCCAAATATAGTTTTGGTATTTGGTTGTGTAGCCATTTTAATTGTGTAATTTAATGGACTGAGTTTGAATTGATATTGAAACTGAGCTTAGTCAAGGTGTAAGCTTATTTACATCAAATAGGCTATTAATGTTGTTTAGAAAGACTGGGTTTCTTATTTATGGTTGCCTTTTATTGTTTGGAATTTTTTGGAGTAATGATGGAATAATGTGGATATGGCAAACAATTTGGGACTTTAATATTGTCTATCATGGCATATAGCAGAAATATGGATATAGGTGCTTATTTTATTTTTATGATAAGGATTGGTAACTTGTGTTGACTTGGATGGTCTTACATAAGCATAAGGTTTTGTGTAAGGTCAAACTATGTTCATTTATAGTTGGAATATTAGTTTCATTCTACGAGGTTCATTATATAAATTTATGAGTTGGACTCTTTTCTATTTTTTGTATACTCAATGTCTCTTTTTGGGGATTATGTCTCTTTTTAGTGCCATTGTGTTTTGGAATGTTGATGTCATTCTTGATGAAGGATAATGGAGGAAAATTAAAGTGTTTATGACTCTATTTAGTAATATCAATTAAATAATACATATATATTGTATTCACATGCATATCTAGTATAAATTTAATGGATTTAAACAATCATTATTAGATCTGAGGAAGTCAAATGGATCTATTCAAGGATTGAATGATATTTTTAATGATAATCATGAGTATTCTCTTTCATGCATTACACTAAGTCAATATTTTCATTATTTTATGTTCTTCGAATTTAAAGCTCAGAATATTAGTTTTTAGTTCAGCCTTCTATAAACCCTATTATTAAACTCCACATCTAACTCATGTATGGGGTGGTCTAGGGACACTAATAAGGGGCTCATTGGGAAATATGGATGGAATATTTTCATGCTTCTCTTCATAATATTATTTGAGTTCTTGGTCTCTCTATATATTTGATTCCTATTGATTTTTGTTTAGATTAAAGACATGATATAAAAAAAATTCTTAAAGAGAATTTGATGGTTAAGTTTTATTCCTTGGGTGTGTTGCATTTATCATTCAATGTTGGAGACCATAAGTTGTATCTAGTTTAGTTGTGTAATGGTTTTAACATTTCATCATGTTATTATTTGGACAAACCTATACATTTATTTAACTTTCCTGTAAGTCCAAATGTAAATGAATGGTTATTCTATATGAATATAATAGTTTGATTATGACCATTAATGTTATTGTTTATATTTACATGTATTTTGGAAAGTGGACTTGTTACTTAATTAGGAAAAATAATAGATAGTTCTTATGTTTTAAGAATTATATAATGAGTACCTTAATTTTAAACTCTGAGTAGTTCCATTCTCTTGTGATTTTCATACATGAATGAAAGACTAATAGGTGATAATGAATTATTTAGTTATTTATTATATCTTAGTAAGTTTCAATTTCAAAAGTTAACTTATATAAATTATAAGTATGAAGTTTTCATCCTTTCTGGAAATGGTATTCCTAGCATCATATGTAAAATTATGTTATTGAACTTAGTTCATGTTCACTTGGGTTTTTATTTATTCACACCCACTTATTTATAGATATTTCATTTATCTTATTTTAGATATTATGAGATATTATATATTCATCTCTTACATATTATGGGGATAACTTCTAGTTATTTTAATCCTTTAGGATTGATCACTTAGCTTGATCTCTCATTTAGGATTGAACTTCCTTACCTATATATACAAGGCTCATTTATTATATTTGTATGGAAGCTATGGAGATGGAGCTCTAGATGGAATTTTGGGATATATAAAAGATTTGTCATTGTATGATATATTTATAAATAATATATTGAGGTATTATTTGAGTAATGCTAATGATTTATGGATTTGACCTTAGGTGAGTTTTTTTCTAAACTCTTTCATGGTATTAGAGCCACCCTCCAACAACCATTACTCAGTTTAGTAAGAAAAAATGCTTCCTTTTTGGGTGGTCTAAAGAATCATAGAAGTGTGCAATAAATTCTAGTGAGCATATTTTAGAAGCTTTATGAATTTTTTTGTTTCTATTTTCTTGTAGATTAAATCATACCTCGTTGTGGAAGAAACTTGTAAGTAGTTGTGCCACTATTGGATTTACATCCTTGGTGTTACTAATTTACATCCTCACATTAATTTATGTCCTTGTTGTGGACATTATTTTCCAATTAGATTCTTTCCCCTTGTGGCATCCATATGTGTATTTTGCTCTCATAAAGGTATTTTTAGTGAGTTGGGTGATCCTCTTCTGCCATATAAAAATGACTAGTTTTATGCTAACTGCTCTGGATTTGTTACAAATCACACCAAACATTTTTTGGGTTTTGTGCACCTTGTTTTTTATTTCTATATCCTTTTGAAATTTTTAGTTTCATTAAGTGATGAAAAATTTATGGCAGTTTTATTAACAAATATGTTTTATTTTTCTTAAGTGGAAAATAGGTTATTTTAACAAAATGTGATATGTTTTGATCAACTAATCTTTACTCATAAGGAATTGTATGAAAATATTTCTAGGTTATGATATCCTCTATCACATATTTTTAGAACATTTTACTATTTTAAGCTATGATGAGTATTAGGAAGGTTATTTTCATTTTAATCTATTATTCTAGGTATTTTCCTTTAAAAATGTGGTTTTAATATAAACTTAGTGGTTTTGATTTTCAAAAGTGGTTTGGATCCCAAAAACATACAGTTTAAATTTTTCTAACTTTTGTTGACTTTAAGAGGTTGATGTTTCTGTACTAGTTCTAGTTATGGCTGGAAGGCTATCTTCTTTTCCATTTGGTCAAACAAATAAGTTAGTAGTGTAATTTTTAATGTCTTTGACCCATTTATAGGAATTCATAAAGCCTATAAATTTTGAACCAAATTTTGGATTTGAGGTCTATTTTTTTCAAAAGTGGATGGTTTTCATTTTTGTATCCATTAGTGTCATCAATTTGTAAAAATGCACTACTTTTATAATGTTCATATTCAGGGTATTGTTTGCACTATGGTCTATACTACTTTTTGCATTGTACTTCATATACCAATTGCTCACATGTGGATACATTTTTGGTTGTACCTAACTTCCCTATTCTAATAATGTATTTATATGCTATCATTTTTTTGATAGCTGATCACTCCATGTGTGTTTTTGCATTCATGATGGCTTTTTTCCCATTTACCACACTCTTCCATCAACCCACAAAATGCTCTATTCCATTTTTGTGCATTTTCATCTTGACACACTTGTAGTTTATGTCATGACTCAATAAAAGACAATTTATTAGTGCCTTGCCTTATTCTATGGAGACACTTTATAATTCCTTTATTTTTAAATCATCTCTCATGATTCTTGATGGCTTCTTTGACAGGGCAATAGTCTCCTTATTTGGATCTATTCTGGTGTAATCTAGTGTTTTGTTTATTTTGATTTGGTATGTATTTAGAAATTATTATACTTACACTACTTTATAAATTTTCATGGGATGTTTTTTTATGTGAATCTTTCTTATTTACAATCACAACCTTGTCTACCTTCATGAAAGTGTGCCTTGTGTTTGCACACCCTTTTTAGTTGATAGTACTTATTCATGACCCATTTGATGTACCTAGTTCTTATACATGCACTACATTCTGACACATATTTTTAATGGAACTATAATATCTCTCCATTATTATCATTATGGGGGGTATCATATTATTTGTACTAATTCTTCCTTAGTTTTAATTTGGAGTGAGCTATGTATTTAGTTTGTGTTCCTATGTACTACACAGATGCAGTGGTTGGTTACCCATGCTTTAGGTGAAATGGGATATATACCATATAGACACTCTTGAATTCCTATTTTGTGGAGGTGTATTTCCATTTTTAATTGATCTGTTTCTTTAGACTATTGGGACCTATATTTTTGACTTGTAGATTTACATGCATTGGTTGAGCAGTGTCGTTAGGGTCACTCGTGTAGATTTATGTTCCATATATATCATCAATTTTCAGATTATGCCTTGATTTGCTATCTGATCATTATTTTATTAGTGTTTTTTGGGGAACTCATGCAAAATTTTTTGTCTTCTTGATCCTGATATTCATCCTGATTTTAGAGGAGGTTCTTATTTCAACATTATATCAATCATAATTTGATAATTATTTGTATCTTCTTCATGTTTCTTAGGTGTTGTGTGTTCCTTACACATGCATTACTCTTTTTTACTTTTGACATCACTGATATTATTCTTTATTGGAGTTATTTTATTGAAGCCCATTGTAAGTTATTTTTGTGATTGAGTAGTGGATTCAGACCACTCTTGTAGATTGAGTTCCTTTGTGGCTTTGAGTATGTGGAATTTATACTACTTAAACATCATATTTGTGGGGATTTATAGTCCTACCTTATTTGTCTCACTTTTAAGTGTAGTTTTACCCACTGGGTTTTCTCTTTTTACTCCACTTTTTAAGAGTTGCATTATATGTGGGTACCTCATAAGGCCTTGTTATTAGGACCCATTTTTTTTCTCCCATCTAAATTATTCTTAAGCGGGGTGGGGGGGTGTTAGTTTATGATGCAGGAGCATCTACATATGTCTTGGCAAGAAATGGCCATGATTGAATTGAAATGTGAATTTATTGTGTTTTCCTCTAAAATGTTAAAATTAAGGAGAAATTGTAATTAGTAAAAGTAAAAAGAAAATAGTTGGGGTGGTTGAGGGAATAATGGAGGAATGGTTGAAATGATTTCAACCTTAGTATGTTGTTGTAATTGAAAAACTGTATTTTGTTTTCCTTAAGCCAAGTTTGGCATAGGAGGTTTTTAATCCCAAAATATAGCAAAACAAAAAAAATATAGAGGAGAAGAAAGAGGAGAGTAGGATGCAGAAAGGGAGAAGAGAGGGAGGATCTCCAAGAGAGAGAAAGGAGAAAAGAAAAATTCAAGCAAGAGAAGTTCGCTATGGAATGAAGAAGGCAGTAGCAAGGATTGCAGAGAAGGGAAATAAAAGACTGGAAGAGAAACGAAGTTGGTGTGGAAGTCTTCAAAGACCAAGAAATAGTTATGTATATTTTAATTTGATGAATTTAATTAAGCCTGTGGATCGAATTATTCTACATTTTGAGATGTGTACACCCTATCTAAAATTTGTGTTAATCTAGCTTGCATATAAAATAAAATACCTGAAACATTTTCCCTGCTGTGGGGCAATCATGAGTGTGCCTCAATCAATCGTATATAAGGCTTCTATGATGAATGCAAGTGTAGGTTCGATGTCAGGTTATGGAAAGTTTTTGATCTCAATTTCTATAGTGGACCACCATATAATCTAGACAGGATAAGTCATGCAACATAGTTGGTTGCAACAGAACTCATCTCCATGGTACGTGCAACACTTTCAAATGCATTAACGTAATATAGAGGATGATGATCATGCAGGGATAAAGCTAATATTGACCTCATCTAGAGGCATAGCTAGAACTGCAACTTCACAATGGCGAACTTGTCCCTCAGAAGGATTTTATTTCATAATTCTTCCTTTTAAATGTAATTGAAGCTACCTATTCATTTAAATGTAAATAAACATTTGCTTGTCAATTTACCCTACAGCCATCTGCCAGTTTGCTCCCTCAATTGACCAAAGGAGCACAATGTAAATGAAAACAAAGACTCAAGCCTTGGGCGAAAAGATTATAACAACAACTCATCTGTCCTAGGTGTAAATGTAGTTGGGATAAAAAGAGCAATGCATGGTGATAGTAAAGAAGTAATTATATTAATTACACCTTTTCACTCAGACAATGTTGTTATAGGGGATGCGTTGTCTCAGGGCTTGGGTTTCATTATTCGGTCTATTTAGCAGAACTATTGTTTGATTGGATGTAGTTTCAAAGTATCAGGCTCACACAGTGAAGCACTGGAATTTCATAACCATGTAATGTCTTTGAACTACACAGGATGTCTCATTGGACAGAGAGGTCAAAAAAAAACTTTTGTTCAAACATTTTTCATTGAACCTCAAGAGAAAGGTTACTATGTATTAAATGATATTTTTAGATTCTGTGAGGATAATTCTTATGTTGAGAAGCAGTCCGATACACTTACAAAAGGTGATCATAAGCCCCAGTTGAAGCCAGCACCAGAACCTTCTTTTGTTACTTATTATATTATAAGTGATAGAGAAGTGTACTTTGCTTGGTTATCTTGTAATTCTATGTGTGCAACAGTGAATAGCTTGAAACTACGAACTCTACAGGATCAAGATCAGAACAGTCCAACAACAAATTTCATCAATTTAAGATATTTATTATTAAATTTATTTATTAATGGATTATACCTACACATTTATCTTTAGATTTCTTAGGTGTAATTGGGTGAGAGGGTGAGTTTCCACCTGGAGTTCAAGTGAATACCATTATCAGTTCTCCTATGAGTTCCACATTGAGTTACACTTAGTGTGATTGTGAGTTATTATATGAGTTAAACTCCCCCTATTAATTATATATATTCCTCTTCACTAGGGTATTGTAATATAATAGAGAATGAAATATAGTTGATTTTTTCTATGTGTGTAAGGTGAAGCTTTCATGGTTGTAGTAATGATCTCTTGGATAGATATTGGATGAAGAATTTTGTATACTCTTTCATCATAAAATGACATTTTGTTTTATAATTCTTCCTTATGTGAGATTATTCTAAGTCATATTTTATACATGTTAAATTAATTTAATTTTGAAAGATTATTACAAGTTATAAATAAAGATATCCAAATGGGAATGATATATAAAATTACAACTCTATTATGTTCAATGAAAATAATTTATAATTATCCTTTTGCTAATGATCATGGAAATTCAAAAGTTGTATATTCATTTCAACTTTGTTTTTTTATTTATGGATTTCTCTTTATACAATAAAAAGGAATTAACATACATTATGAATATTAGTTTTACTAAGCTCATTATTTTTATTATTAAAGATATGTTATATTGTTGATGGATTCTTATTTTCATTGTGTTATTACAAGATTTATCAATATCTTGTTAAGATAATCTATATATTTAGATAGATGGATTATATATTTGTTTTATTTCATGATTGATGTTTAGACTAGTTGTATAAATTTCATTAATACCATGATAATGTTATTTGGTATTAGTACCAATGTTATGGTAAATAAATAATTATCAATCTTGTTATAATTCTTGAATATAATTTTAGTTAGGATGATGTGTCTTATATCCTTTCATGAATTTTATAAATTTATAAGGTAATCCATAAATAAATATATTTTTATGACTTGAATTTTTGAAATAGAAGAGTTAATTCATGTATTAAGTGATAACAAGTTCACATATGCATAAAGTGAAATAGCTAAATAATCGATTGACTTTATGAATTATCTAAGTTGTTAGTATGAAAAAATAAGTATGGTTGTTGAAACATCAAAAGAATTATAAAATAATAAAGACTTATCTAATGATTGTTCATTCTTTATCAGAATATAGATAGACCATATAACTAGCATAATATAAATATAGTATGTTATTATGGAATGTGGGATGGTCAATTCATACACACAAGAAAATGTTGTGAATTTAATTATTATGTGTAATATAATTTGGAGGTGATTATAATTGATGTAATATCATCATGTGTGGCGATTTTCATCATTAATAAGAATCAATATTATACTTTTAATTAAATTAGATTCCTTTGATAATTTCATTTAATGTTATTATTTTAAATCCATGAGATCATTGATCCTGGGTCAAGTCATGATGACATAAGAAGGTAGATCAAATTGATGGAAAATGACTTAATGTGGCATGTAATTATGAAAGTATCAACTAGATTACATTATGTTGATTTTGGAAATAAACTTGAAGCTCAAGACTTGTTGCTTACATAATTATGTAGATCAATAAATGTAAAAGTTTAGTATAATGATTCTTCTATTATGAATTAATTATTTCTACCTTAACTATTGTGAACCTTATTCATATTGGCATGTTCCCTTGGTTATAGATTAGATTAATTCATGGTCATAGTGAAAAATATTTTATGCCAAGTATAGGCTTTCAATAAAGTCTAAAACTTATTATTTATCCTTTTAGTGATGTTATAGCTTACTGATCAAATTTTAGTGATTATGTTACAATGGAAAAGTATTATTTTAAATAATGCTATTGGGCCTCGATTAATAAGTGAAACTCATAGGGATATGTATGTTTAGGATATAAAGCATCGAACTAAAATTATTACTTGTAAGTATATTTACATTTATTATTCTCTTTATAAGTATTATTATTTAGCATGGACCTTATACATGGCATGGTATACTAGTGGACAAGATGACAAGTAAAATTTAATGGAATTTAATATATAGAGTGAATTAGATATGATTCCAACATACCCTAATTATTATTTTCTCTAATATAAAGGATGATGAAATTATCCTTTGTATTAAATATCTATCTAAAAAAAATTATATCATCTTAGATTGAGGTCATTGTTATGAAATTTCATTTAGATAAATAAGGTCATGGAAATATAATTGAATTATCACAATACAAATATGGGTAAAAACATAAATTATTTTGTGTAACTTAAATTTAAAATAAATTGTGAAGTTATTTTAAGAAAATAATCTTCATTAATTATAGTTTAAAGTTTGGAAATAATTGTTGGTGAGGTTATTGGCATCAACAATCCACCATTGATAAAAACCAATCCATATTTTAGGTTAAATAAATTATCTTAGTATCTAAACACATGCATGGCTCAGGGACCACCAACTAAAGCCTAACTCTGATACCACCTATTAGGATATACATACATCCATGGTTCAGTTACCAAAATCTAAAACCTAGCTCCCACGTGAAATTTTAGGAACCAAAACATAATCCTAAACTTTTGTAAGAATTAATTCAAAAATAAAACAAAATATAAAAAAACAACACAACAAGATATAACACATTACACAAGATATACACAAAAACCCTTGCAAAACTAGCATGGGAGCAACCACAGGGTAATGATAGCTCACAAAATTCATATTGTGTTATCAAATCATATCTCTAAACTCCTTTCAATTACTAACAACCAAGCACTCAGGTGAATCAATCTTACAACCAAACCTTGTAAGCTCTAACCTCCAGGTTACAACATGAAAATCCATACAATAATAACATCCATAACATCCAAGGTGAGCTCAAAGTATCAACATTCATCTTCAAACATGACTTGAGCTAAATATAATCTAGTATTCAACCCAAGGGATTACCATGCTTATAAAAAAAGTATATCATGCTTATAACCAAATCATACAATGTGATCTCATGGCTTCAACCTCTACACATGAAATCCATAGGCTTGTTGTTAGAAGTAAGATAACTGAGAAGGTGGGGTTAATAAGTATCTTATAAAATTTTAATATCACTTTAGTAGATATTATAATCATTCATCAATAAATATCAACATATGATCAATATCAACTAGTCTAGCAACATAAAAATGAGAATTTACACATAGCAAGTATGAACACATTATCTAAGTGGGAAACCATCATGGGGGATAAAACACTAACCATAGCCTAGAAAACCATTCCTATCAATAAAGGAATAAAATTTAGTTGAGCCACCACTCAACTTAGAGCACCAACCCCAATCTATCAAGCACCAACTTGATAGTGTCTTTAGAAAGCACACACTTGTAAGGAAGCACCAACTCCCTTAGTGACTTAGTACCCACTTAGCCACCTATTAACCAAGTACCCAATAATAA
Source organism: Torreya grandis (assembly GCA_037957365.1). Lineage (NCBI taxonomy): Eukaryota > Viridiplantae > Streptophyta > Pinopsida > Cupressales > Taxaceae > Torreya > Torreya grandis. The sequence goes on from JARHVA010003434.1 coordinate 1,758,334, forward strand.
AAGTATACTTATTCCTTAAATATTTAACCTTTTTTCAATCTTAAACATATGACCATCCTCTTCTTTAGCTCTTCACATACATCTATTCCTTTGAAACTAGCCTCTAGTCTTCTTACCTCAACTATCCCTCTTCTTAACTTGATTAGGTCATATGAACTCTATCTCCATACTAAAACCTTATATTAGATATTAATTATTGTCTCATTATCCCCTATTATGGTCTACATGACCTCTTTCTTCTCCTCAATGTGTTTTTTATTCACTTGCACTCGCATTCCTCTTGCACTCATAATTAGGCCTAATCAGCCTTGTTCTTATTCAAGTCACTTGATTTCATAAACCTTGGATGTAAATTCAAACTTGAATATTTTTTTTAAATTTAAAATAAGTCTTAAAAAAAAATTAAAACATGAATAAAACAATATAATAGGTTTGTCATATCATATAGGACCAAAACCTCTTTTAGGTCTTGAGGAGACCTAATTCATTTAAGCCTTCATTAGAGCATGTTACACTTTATATTTATTTAAACAATTAAATAATATAGTTAAAATATAAAAACCTCATAATGAACTAAAATAAGCCTTATCCAACTTCACTTTAGGTTCACAACACCTTTTATGTCCAACCAACACTTGAACCTCTTCTCTAAACAATGTTCACAATAGGTTTGTGCATACACATAAAATATATCTTGAAAAACTCAAGAATAATCACTATTTAAAAAAAATGGTAGAAATAAAATATTAAAAAAAATAATGACCTTAGGGTCATAAAAAAATTCATTATATTCTTCATCTCAGGGTATATAGGCCCAAATTCTTCTTTGCAAGTAGCCCACTCAAAACTGCCAACTAGCCTAAAAATATAGTAATGGAAATAATAACCTAAAACACATATATAATAAATTTAAAAGACTTAAAAGTCATTTATAATATCCTAAAACATACTTATAACAACATAAATAATATATATCACAAGTTCTAGTGGCAACTATTGGTCTGGTAGACTAATTTGTTGACCTTGTCTCTCTTAGTCCTCACTCAGCTAGACAAGCCATTTTGGATTCAATGTTTCAACATATTACACTAAATTAAATAATTATAAAAATAATGGATATGTAATATATGTCTCAATAAACATAACCATATTCATTAAACACTTTAATTTAGAAGATAAAGCTTCAAAATCATCGCTATACCTTGTTCAATTAGAACTACCAATTTTCTTCAAAGACCAATCATGGTGACTTTGAATTAAAACACCTATGTAGACACATTAAAATAATAATAATTAATTAATATTATCCTTATATATCTTCATAATATATATAAATACAAAATCACTAAGATATAATGGAAAATATTCTACATATAGACCAATCTCTGGACCTTTCTGTACACAGACCTCACTGAGTTAGGCAAGTCAACTTCAGAACAATTTTTTGATATATGAAATGATATCCAAATATTATATACAATATTAACATGTATTAAAGTTATTTAATAACATACCCATGCAATTTTATTCATCCCTAATCATCATCTCACTTCTACCTAGATTTCTCATTGTTTGCACCATTAGGTCTGTTAGTGATATGTCAAATTGTATGATTAGTTTAGAATATATGAAGGACATAAATACCTAAAAAACAAAATGGAAACAAAATAAATGTCTCAAAATTTATCCTAAAATTATTTTCATACTTTGACTTGGTCAACTCTATCTTCTACACCAAATTTTTGAGAAATAAGGCCTTTTTTGTAGGGTTCACTCACTCACTTATCAAACCAATCATTCTTAGATAAACTTCGGAGACTTTAATACAACCTAAAATAGCATATATATCTATTTTATACCATTATGGGAACCTTTGATCAATATATTCAACATCAGGTCATTGTTAGGGTTCTTTGAGGATTTAAACCATCTTCTAGTCTTAATAATCATTCATAAAGCTTATCCCCTCATTCCAAAAACCAATGTTTGTAAATTTTATCTGTTACCCTTACCCATATACCATTAACATATTATGTACACATGTAAATGATTCACATGCTAATAAACACTTAAAACCCCTTCTTTGGAAGACAACTCTTCATCCTATGAACTCAAGAGACCTTAAGACATTATTTTTCTTTAACATTTAATTTGACTTAAAAAATCATACACATTATTAAAAAAACTTTAATAACCTTTTATAATTCTCACCTACTCACTCATGCCTTGGAAATTAATCCTAATACCTAATTATGCCATGCTCTCTCTCTTTTCTTACTTAGACCTTGACCTACAAGTCACATTAGGCCTTGAAACTATACTTATAACCATTGTCCAAGATATTAGAACCTAATGTACATTCTGTTGGGTGAATATTTTGTCATCAACTAACTGATGACAAAATAGGGATATCAGCCACAGCATAAGGGAGATTTACCACCTTGAAAAGTATGGGTTTACCAGATTTAAATAAAGTAAATCTCTCCTCTAATCAAGGGGAGGTTACCTATCAATATTTATGTGCCGGATATATAATTAAGTAGAAAATAACAAATGAGGGTGGTATAACAGCATCTACCCCTCTTTTTTCAGAGGTAATGTATGAAGGACAAAAGAGGAAAATCCCTGGTCTAAAGCTAACAACACTCCTCTTCTTTCAGGAATGGTATCAAACAAAGAGCAAGAGATTACCTAAAGTAACAAAGTTCACAAGAATGCTCACGCAAGCGAAAAGTCTTCCGTAGCTTCTCCACAGATCTGGAGCAAGTACAACCATAGAGTAAAGTGAAGCACAAAGTCTTCACCTGAAACTACAAAAGAGAAAGAATCTCAAAGGTAAAAGTAGCACAAAGTCTATTTTCTACCCTCAAGAAATGCCCTCAAATAATAATAACACACCTACTTTGCTTATTAAATCAGATAAACAAGATGTTACCAGGAAAAAGACAAAAATTATTTTCTAAATAACATAGATAATCTCAACACAAAGTCTGAAATAAATTGCTTCTCATTTATTTAATCAAAACATGATTTACAAGTTTGAGCACAAAGTCTCAAAAGTTGCTTCAATTTCAGTAGAGTGTTTGCTATTAACTTCTCCAAGATCATTTACAAATGAGGTCTCTACTATATATAGGGAGAAAATACTCAAAAATAGAAAATAATAAAATATAAAATATCTTGGTCAAAGATGACTCATCCTTGACTTTTAGATATTTTCAAAAATATTTACATGTAATTACACATTTACAAAATTGCATGCATTCTACATAAAATAGAAATGCATAAGGATAGAAGAAGAGAGAAGGAGAGAGAGAGTTAATTCTTGCTGCCAGACTTCTTCAAATGAGCATCGTACATGGTGATTGATGCTTGAATTCTTATGCTGTCTGGCACAACTGGGTTGTTAGAGATGACCCTTGCTCTGATCAGCACGTCTTTCAATGCTATGATGGCTTTAGAGTGGCTAGTTAACCTAGATTTTAAATTCTCCAAAGTTAACTGAGCATCTAGAATGTTGTCCACCGAAGTCATTGAGAAAGACGCTCTTTCAAAATCTTTCCAGATCATCCCTTTGAAACTCTGAATCATTTCCTCTGCCAGAAGGAATTGATGGTCCTTGGAAGTCAAGTTGCATGGCAGCTCTTCTAACTTGTTCAGCAGGCTCAGGTCACTCTTTTCACTAGCTTCCTTGAAAGCTTTGAGATCATCAATTAGATCCTTGAGTACCTGAATCCTGAAGATCATTGACTCCTTGATCTCAACAAAGGAATATTTGTTGGGGATGACACTGATAGATATCAGGGTACTCTTTCTGAGATCTTTCATTTCCTTCCATTTGCTGAGATCTTTCTCTAAGCTGTCAATTTCTTGAGAGATAAGGGAGACAAAATCGTCTACCTGAGTTTTCAATCTCTTCATTTTACATTTTCTTTCTGCAACTTCTGATAGAAAAGAGACTCCCTGATTGCGCATCCTTTCAACATATTCCTCCATGACTTTCCCCTTTAAATAGGTCTTTTAAGCTTTCAGAATGACTGAATCATCCACAAAAAAGGCCTTTGGAGTTGCTACCTTAGTCAAAATAGTGAACCTCTTGATCACTATTGTTAACTACTCAGCTTTGGCTTTATAAAAATCCTTCATCTCCTTTTCCCTATCAAAATTTTGGACCATAATGTCCATTGCTGACAGAAGATCGCTCTTCGCACCTTCGTGAGTAACTTTGCCAAGTTCAACACAAGAGATGGAATAACTGCTCATTTCAAAACCCTCAAGGGTTGCATCTTGAGGAGGCTTGGCAATTTCTAGAAATTTTTGCCCCTTTTCTTCGACCAATTTGGAGAGGATTTTTGGCCTCTTAGGAGCCCTTAATTTTGCCGGCACTATCTTGCCAAAATCAAATTCGTCCAGGGAGATGGCCATTTTCTTTCTTTTAGGCATGAAAGCAGACATCCAAGGCAAGAGAGAAGTACCCGTTGTAACAATGGTTGCCTCTGCCGATGTCACTGTAGCAGCTTCCACACTACTGGTGGTGGTAGTAGTTGTAGTTGGAGTAACTGACAAAACTGTATCAACTACTGATTCTGGCTCAGGTGCAGGGCTTGGTGGTAGGTTGAAAGACAGAGATGATAGACTCAGAATGGACCCGAAAGAGCGAGGGGAACCTGCTGAAGGACCCTCAAGATCACCAAAAACAACCCTGGAAGGGGAAGCGGCTCTGGAAGATGGAACACTGATTGGAGAGATAGGAGAAGCAGGCATTGCAAGAGATTGAAGGGGAGAAGGAGAGGCACTCTGGATCGGCTGTGCTTATCCCGGCGAGATTGGAGACCCAACACTTGGTCATTCTGAAGGTTGATCCTGTGTCTTCATAGGTTGAGCTATCCGTGCCTCGAGGCTTTGACCTTTGGTTCCTTCAGCTACTGATTTAGGCTCTTGTGTTGACTTAGGCTTTTTGGAAACAAAGATGATCCTAGGCTTGTGAGGCTTAGAAGGTGAAGGAACGTCACCTTTATTTTTTGTTCAGTTTTCTGCCTTCCTCTTCAACTCTGCTTGGTATTCAGCCTCTAATCCTGTGATGAATTCTTTTAGAGTGATCCCTTTTGCTGCTAACCAATCATTGGTGTTAGCCAATATTGGCTCAAATCTTTTCCTCAGTGAGGTCAACTCCTTTTGAGACCACTGAACTAGAGGGAGAGGGGAACCAGCAACCTTTTCTATCAGATACCTACTGTTTATGATGTTCCCATCATCGACTAAACTAGAAGGGACCTCTGCAAGTTTGAGGTATTCTATCTACTCCGGTGTGAGGTGGCAATAGTCCATTTTTCTTATTTCATTAGTTGTCCTCAGGTCCACCTAGATATCCTCAATCATGGGTCCGTGGAACTAAGTCTTTCTTCTAATCTTCTCTCTGACTCCCCTAAAGTCAAATTTCTCCCATCTCTTAAATTGTTTGATGGTAACCATCTGCATTTCTATTTCCATAACCTTGGCTTTGGTTGATGTAGCAATTGAAAACCAGCCAATCTAGATAGGGAACTTGAAACTGGGTCTCTTAAGTTCCATCTGCTTCGTGTGCATGACAACTAGTTATCGGTAAAGCTCCATTAGGACTAACCTATCTGAAGGGAATTTGGGGAGCATATAAAGGTATCCTTGGTAGAAACCCACTCAAAGATAGCAAAACATAGGGAATTGGAGGAACATGCAGCCATAATAGTTCACCACCGTCCAGGCCTTGTCTGATATTCTCTTTTGCTCCAGCTGTGGATCGAAGAGACACAAGAATACGGCAAAGAAAGTGTCATTTACTCACCTAAAATGATGTGTTAACCCTTGAAGCATCAGTTGTGGATAGTATGAGTAGACCAGGGTGGTCTTTCTATCTCTCTCTGTTGTCAAACCTGGGAAAGATCACATTGCGGTAGCTATATAGACTAGGTACGAGGTCATGTAGAATTTGAAGGAGGTTTTTACTCTGGTCAATTATTCATGGATAGCGTTGCTGATTTGTTCCCCCCAAAAGATGGTTTGTTTACTTTGAAGGATGATCTTAATGAATAGATACATCCATTCATGGAATTGTGAAGAGGATGGGAGGCCCCATACTCTGCTGAGGAGGGTGATTAAGTCACCAACTTCTTCGACAAAATCACTTTTGGGGAAGCTTTTCGGCAATCTAGAGAGATCGGTCCTTGGAGTCTTTAGCCATTTATAATTTATGACCTTCTTTGCCCATTCTGGGTCTTTGTCATACTCCTTTTGTGCATTTTCGAAGTCAATTTGGGTTACTTTAGTGGCTGGCAGACACAGAACAACTTTATCAATAAAATTGGGGTCCAATCGAATTATCATGCCGCCACTGGCGTCTGAGACCGATCTGGTCTCTTTGTTGTAAAATCACACACACTAGAGGATAAATTTTGCATGATGTGCTGCTATCGAAAAGGTGGCCACCAGGTGGATGTTGCTCTTAACAATTCTTTTTATCCCAATGCTAGGATTTGTTGCCTTGATTCGCTCCAAGAATTTGGCCATGTCCATGTGGTTGATCTCAGTATCTCGAATGTCATCGACATTCGAGGTGACTGATGTGGGTGGAAAGATGCCCTGGTACTTTTATTTCATGGTCTTTGCCTTTGAGGGAGATGCTTTCATCATAGAGGATAGTCTTTATTGGACAGGAGCAGATGTACAGGAGCTTGTTGAAGGTGTTGTTGCCATGATTATAGATGAAAGAAGAGTGAGCGAGAGAGGGAGAGCACAATTTAAGTGACATGGGTTACTGGAGGTCACTTAAATAGGCCAGGTTTAGCAAAGGAGCAGAAAATGAGGAAGACAACATGCGAAAGGGACAACTCGAAAAAAGTTCTGGGAGTTAGCTAAAAATTAATAAAAAATGCAGGGGTGGCGAAAATCACCGCCCTTGCGTGCAGGATGTAGGGGCAGCAATTTTCACCGCCCTTACAGGAAGAATGCAGGGATAGCATTTTTTACCGCCCTTGCAAGAAGAATGCAGGGGTGGCATTTTTCACTGCCCTTGCAAGAAAATGGCAGGGAGAATGTAGGGGCGGCGAAAATTGCCAACCTTATAGGAAAAAGCTTGAAAAATGCAGAGGCGGTGAAAATTGCCGCCACTACTCTTGACAAGGGGGGAGCGTGGAAAGGTGGCATTTTTCACTGCCTTTGCATGAAAGTTTTGAAAAAATACATGGGTGGCAAAAATGCCACCCGCATGAGGTCTTTGGCAGAAAAAACCACGGGTAGGAGGGAGAAGAAAAGAAATAAAATATAAACAATAAAACACTAAGCTAAAATCGAAAAAACAACATGAAATAATCATAAAAATGAACCCTACTTGAGAAAAACGCATGTGCCACGAGTTCAGATCCATGAGTTCATGCTTCGAACCATCAGTTGAGGTGCTCAGGTGCAAGAGGTAGGAGGAGAGGAGGAAGCAATGAGAAGAATGAGGCTCAAATCAGAATATATAGGGTGAAAAACCCACCCCAACAACCCGCCGCACATGGCCATTAATGTCTTGCATGGAAATAGAGGCGTGTAAGGGCGACAATTTTTGCCACCCTTGCATGTAGTCAGTCTCTTTGCAGGGGTAGTGAAAATTGCTGCCTTTGTAAGTTGGAGTGCAGGGGCGGTGATTTTTGCCGCCCTTGCAGAAAACGTGCAGAGGTGGCGATTTTCGCCGCCCTTGCACAAAAAAGAAAAAAAAGACCAACTCCAAAAGGAGAAAAAAGGGGAAGGGAAAACTTGACCTGGACGAGATAGTAACCACTCCTCGTTCCAAGGACAAGATGAAAATGAATTATAAAATTCGTATCAAAAAATGAACTTAGAGAGACAAAAGACGAAACAGACAAGTTTCGTAGGGGGGTTGTTTTCAAAAATGAGCTAAGCTGATTTTGGAAACAATAGTTGGCTCCTGTTGGGGAACTTTTGTTTAATCAAAATGATTAGCGGAAGCAGAATCCAGTCTCTAAGTCCCTTCATCCAAGCCATTGGGCTACGGAGTTAAGCGAAAAATGAGAAAGAAAAATAGGCAAAACATAAGAACTGTACATATTTTACAAACAGACTCCTCCGAGCTTTAAGGGTTAAAAAGCTTTAGATGCTGCCCATTGTGAGGTAGTGTAAATGGTGTTCCATATTTATACTCCAGCAAAAAGATGGCCTCACCACAGAGTTGTCGAATGGTGAATGGACCCCTCCACAGGGAGTCAAATTTGCCGTGCATCCCTTTTGGTTCTCGTCGCTTGTCCCATAACAAGACTTGATCTCTGACTTGGAAGTCACACACTCTAGCTCTCTTATCAAAAAGTGCTTTCACTCGGTCCTGATGTTCCTTGATTTGATCCACCACCATAACTCATTGTTCATTCAGCTCGGTCAGACACATGATCCGCTTGTCAACTGAGCTTTCGAAGGTTGAGTCTTCGATTGCTCTGGTTAATTTGAGTGCTGGTAGTTCAAGGGTAATGGGAATTTTTGCATTTCGTCCATATAGGAGTTAGAAAGGTGACATACCTATATCTCTTTTGGGTGTTATCCTGTCAGCCCATAAAGCGTCATACAAAGCTTTGTGTCATGTTCTTTGATTGTCGTCCACCAATTTCCTGATAATGGTGACCAGGTTTCGGTTACTTGATTTTGCTTATCCATTTCCTTGAGGGAAATAATCTGAAGTGTGAGATAAGGTAATCCCATAATGGAAACAAAATTGAGTAATTTCATGTGACAAAAAATAGGCTGCATTATCTGTCACAATTTTTAGTGGAACTCCAAACCTGGAGATGATATTTTCTTTGAGAAAGCTGCATACTACTTCAGATGTAGCATGCTTGGTTGGTATGGCCTCCACCCACTTAGTAAAATAATCCATCGTGGTGAGGACATAATCATGTCCAGCACTCGAAGATGGGTTAACTGCACCAATGAAATCAATACCCCACTGCTGAAATGGTTCCTCGATCGCAACTGGCTTGAGGGGTAAAGCAGACAGCTTAGGCTTTCCAACGAATTGCTGACACAGCTCACACCTACGCACCCATTTGTAAGCATCTTGAAAAAGTGTGGGCCAATAGTACCTTACTCATAGAATTTTGTGTGCCATCACCGGTGTAGAGAAATGTCCTCCATAGGCCAAATCGTGGAAAGATTCTAAAAGTCTTTCTTGTTGAGCTTTGTCAACACAATGAAGAAATGCCCCATCCAAGTTTCTCTTATAAAGACTATTGTCCCACAGAACATAACCAACTACTTTCAATTTAACATTCCATTTTTCTTTCAAAGAAAGATGAGTAGGACACTCACCATATGTTAGGAAATGAGCAATGTTAGAATACCACTCATCAATAGTGGCGATAAAGAGAACTGTGGGCACGCTTTTGATATCTTGTTCTTCACTTTTTAATTCATCTGGAATGTTGCTGGCAATCAATTGGCAGAGACCCCTTCCTCATACAAGCTTGGTTGGTTTGATGTCCAGATTGAATTCCCGAGTTTTGGCAATCCAGTTACCTCTCTTTGTACTGAATTCTTGCTGAGTCAAAATAGATTTTATTTTTGTATCTGGTACGAGAACTTCAGTGTGAGAATTCAGGATATAAAACCTGAAATGCTTGACAGCCTTGACCATGGCGTATGCATGTTTCTCCATAAAGGAATATTTCAACTCGTGATCTTTGAGTGGGCAACTCATGAATGAAATAGGAGATTCTGCATTTTTTGAATTTGGTTGAACTAGAATAGCCGACAGTGTATGCTCAGAGACATAACTATATATCTTGAAACCTTTAGTATCATCCAGACAGACCAAGACTGGTACTCAAGCAATTGCTTCTTTAATTTCTTTGAACGCTGATTTGCCCTCGGCAGTCCACCTAAATGTGGCATTGCTCTTCATCATGTTGAAAATGTGATGGGTTTTCTCAGCAAATTTAGGAACAAATCTCCTAAGAAAATTCACCTTTCCAAAGAAAGAGTGAACTGCGGTCTTGCTGGTAGGCAGAGTAAGCTCCTGGATGGACCTAACTCTTTCTGAATCAATTCTGATGCCTTCTCAGGACACTATGTGTCTGAGAAGTTTCCCTTCAGTCACTCTGAAGATGATTTCTTTGGGTTTAACGAGATGCTATTTTGATGGTAGCACTCCAGTACCTTTTCCAAATGGTGAACATGCTCTGACGCTGTTTTAAAAAAATTGTCAGATCATTCAGGTACACTACAATGAATTTTCCCATCAAATCTTTGAACGCAAGATCCATGGCTCTTTAAAAAGTGGCACCTGCATTTATCAGATCAAAAGGCATCCTGTGGTAAGCGAAAGTGCCCTAGGGTGTGGTGAATGCTATCTTGTGTTGATCTGCTTTCCCAACCTCAACCTGATTGTACCCCAAAAAACTGTCAAGCATTGATAACATTTCTAAACCTGTTACCATCTGTAAGACTTGATCCATAATGGGAAGGGGATAGTTATCTTTTAAGGATAACTGATTCAAGTTCTTGAAATCTACACAGATTCAAATCTCACCATTTTTCTTTCTGATGGGTACTATGTTAGCAACCCATGTTGAGTGATGGATTGGAAAAATTATCCGAGCATCCAGCATCTTTTATATCTCAGCTAAAATAGTACCTGAGATTTTTGGATTATATTGTCTAGATTTTTGTTTGTAAGGTACAGAGTTGGCTTTCAGGGGGATGTCATGACGGATGTCATGTGGCCTAAGAGATTTCAAGTCATCATAAGAATAGGCCAACACATCCCTATATTGGCAAAGTAAACTAGCAAGCTCCAACCTTTCTTCGAAAGTGTAACATTTCCCAATGTTTACCATCTTAGGATCATGCTTGGTCCCCAAGTTGACTTGATCAAAATCTTGAGAAGAACTTGAATCTATTCATTGTTGTTTGACAAACCTGTCATGGTTATCAAAAAGCTTTTCTAGGGAAACCAAACCTTTGGGAATTTTATTTCCCTTGAGCTGTAGAAAATCCTCACCTGTATCAACCTAGGTTCCAGGGGTTAATCCACACTCCCGGGGCTCACTTCCTTCAAAACACAGTTGTTTGAAAGTGTCTTTTTGCTCCAAGAATGTGATAATTTGATCATCATTGTTAAACACTTGGCAGTGGTTAGCATTGTCTGGTACACTTGGTCGGAAAACCAGGTCAATAGTATACTTATCTCCCTTAAAATTTGGGTGGAGAATCAGGAGGGTGGCAGAGATAGCCAATGCATCTGCTCGATCATTGAATTCCCTTAGAATGGTTGAGATATTGAAGGTGTCAAAATTTTTGATCTAATCCCATACCAGATTGCGATAATGGCACAACCTCTCATTCTTGGTCTGATAGAGGTTCTTTACCTGACAGACTATCAACTCAGCATCTCCTTTAGCATGGAGTTTCCTAATGCCCTTTTCTTTGGCAGCCTATAGTCCAAGCAACAGGGATTCGTATTCAACTATGTTGTTAGTATTGTTGAATTGCAATTTGTAGGAAAAAGGGGTAATCTCTCCCTGAGGAGATACCAACACAACTCCGGCTCTTGATCGAGTAGAAGAGCAACTGTCGTCAAACTCCAAGGTCTATAGCTCATCAGGTATTACTTTTTTCATAAAAACTTTCCTATTTTGGGGAAAGGGTTATTTCATGTGTTCATTTTTCTTGGGCATTCCACCCTTTGGGTCAGCTGAAAACAAACCCAAATTACCACTAGTAGGAGTTTCATCTAATGCACCATGGATCTCATCTATGGATAAGAAATAAGTGTTCAGGTCTGAAGACTCAAATAAAATTTGAGCTTCAAGCGCTACAAAATGGGTAACTACGTACCTGGCTTCTTTTTTAGGTAGCAATTTCTTCATGATGCCTTGGACTGGAATCCTTGCTTCTAATAGGTCCATGCTTAACTCGCCCCCAACATCCTTACAAAAATTTCGCCCAAGCAGGATGCCGTAAGATGCTGGAACATTGGCTACTAGAACCGTCATTCTTATCCACTTTTTTGGAAAATACACAAAGGCGTATTGGGCATCTTTTATTTGGCCAAGGAGAGGAACTTGTTTGTTTTCCATGGAAAAACACCTCCCAAAAGTCTTGGTCAAAGTTAGGCCAAGAGAATTCACCACCTTGGCAGACATGACATTATCTGAAGCCCCAGAGTCTATAATACAATTACTCAATTTATAGCCACTTATAAGTAGGGAAACATAGAAAGGTTCTATTTTTTTAGGAGCAACAGGAGGAGTCACAACCAGATTGTTTTGGATTGGTTTGTCTTTGGAGGGATCAGGAACAACTTTCAAATAATCTTGTCCTATAGAGACCGCTTTATTTTTAACATACTCTGCTAACCTATCAAATTGTTCTAGGTTAGCTCTTAAATACTCAACCTCTGTCATCTGAATCTTAGTCTTTCTAGCATGATCAATTATATCAAATGATTGAAAAGTAGTTGCAATAGAAGAATAAATTCCATCATCAGAGGCTTTGAAGGGTACTTCACTGGCCTGAGTAGTAGAAGAGGGGGATATCGGGTGATTGGGAGTACTTACTTTTTTATGAGTTACCTGATCTTTTAATTGCGAAGGTAATGATGTTCCGCATTTGGCTATAGAAACTACTGGCTGGGGTTCTTCATCTGCCTTTCCTTTGTTAGTTTGTGAAGCTAACTGATTTTGAGATCTGGTAAAAACTGCGTAAGTTCCCTCCGAGTCTTCCCCTTTACTCCCAGCTTCATCTTGATAATCCAGAAAGCTGATATTGGAGTCGCCAACTAATTCCTCATCTTTTTCATCAAAGAGGTTAGCATTTTCTTGTTGGTCTAGCTGTGGTTGAAAGGAGTTGTTGTGCTCAGCCACTAGGTATCTGACTGCTAAATTGGCAGGTGTTGCTTCAATGGCTAATCTTCCTGAAGGGGGAGGTAGGTGTTTTGATTGCCCTTGGGTCTAAGCAGTATTACCTTGATATTGTTGATTTTGGAATGTCCTCTTGGGTGCATCTCAATAAGTAGGAGTGAACGTGCCTTGGGCAATTTGTCTTTTTAAAGCTATCAGTTCATTTATTAATTTTTGCACCATAGGATCTGTAGTGCCCGTAGAAGAGCTTTCAACAGCTGAAGGGAATTTATTTTTACTAGAATCTTTCTTGATCTTGCCTACCAGGATAAGATCATCTTCAATCTCAGTAGCCAAACCTTGAGCCAAGGCTAGGTCCATAGGGCCAGATCGTCTCAATAAGAAACTTACTTCAGGAAGTTGTGAATTGATGAAAAAACACTTGAGATTTTCTAGTGTGGGATAGGCCACAGTCAGAATCTGGTTCCTCAACTTGTTGAATTTAGCTATGAAATCTCCCATGGGTTCTTGAGATTCTTTCTTCAATTGTGTCAGCTACACCAACAAAGCATGCACATCCTCAGCGGGTTTAAATCTAGCTTTGAATTTGGACTTGAGCGTATCCCAGCTTGTTACTGACCCAGCCTGCAAGTGATAAAACCAATCCGTAGCAGCTCCTTGTAAAGTTTCCACAAAGAGTCTTAATACCACATCTTCAAATTCAACCCCAATTATGCCACATGCTATGGAGAAGGCGACAACATGTTCGTCAGGATGAACCTTCCCATCACCAAAAAACTTAGGAAAGTTTTTCCTAGAACTACGAGGTAGTTCATGCAGAGGTGGGGTCAAGTTAAGAGGGCCGAAGGAAATACCCCATGGGCCTTGAGCCATTATGATAAGAGGATTAAAAGGTGGGATAACAAACCTTGGTGGAGTGTTTATAGGTAGGTAGCGATTAACAGTGGAAAAAAGAGTTCTACCTCATGTTGGCGATCTGCTAAGGCTAGAAGGAAAACTCCTAGATCATTGAATAGAGGTTGATGAAAGAAATAGATCAAAATTACTCTGTTACACTAACTCAAACATAGGGTCAACAATGACTTTAGATCTTTGACTTCTAGTATAGCGTGGAGTTGTCAGATTTTTAAAACAAAAATGAGATCGAAACTATTTCAAATTGAAGCTCGAGGCTTCAAAATGCATGTTCTTCCCAGCAGCTCTGGTTTCACAGACTAGATAATGTAACATAGGTAGGTGGTAAGGATAGAATGATAATGGGTAAGATATAGAATGGAGTCGCTAGACTATGCAATGGAGAAGGGTAGGGACTGCTTCAACCTGAAACTTGAGGTTTTAGACTGTGCATCTGATCCCCAGCAGAGTTTCTAAAAAATTGTTGGGTGAATATTTTGTCATCAACTAACTAATGACAAAATGGGGATATCATCCACAGCATAAGGGAGATTTACCACCTTGAAAAGTATGGGTTTATCAGATCTAAACAAAGTAAATCTCTCCTCTCATCAAGTGGAGGTTCCCTATCAATATTTACGTGCTGGATATATAATTAAGCAAAAAATAACACATGAGGGTGGTATAATAGTATTTACCCCTCTTTTTTTAGAGGTAATGTATGAAGGACAAAAGAGGAAAATCCCTGGTCTAAAGCTAACAACACTCCTCTTCTTTTAGGAATGGTATCAAACGAAGAGCAAGAGATTACCTGAAGTAACAAAGTTCACAAGAACGCTCACGCAGGTGCAAAGTCTTTCGTAGCTTCTCCACAGATTCAGAACAAGTACAACCATAGAGTAAAGTGAAGCACAAAGTATTCACCTAAAAATACAAAAGATAAAAGAATCTCAAAGGTAAAAGTAGCACAAAGTCTATTTTCTACCCTCAAGAAGTGCCCTCACATAATAATAACACACCTACTTTACTTATTAAATCAGATAAACAAGATGTTACCAGGAAAAAGACATAAGAATTATTTCTTAAATAACACAGATAATCTCAACACAAAGTCTAAAATAAACTACTTCTCATTTATTTAATGAAAACATGATTTACAAGTTTGAGCACAAAGTCTCAAAAGTTGCTTCAATTTCAGTAGAGTGTTTGCTATTAACTTCTCCAAGATCATTTACAAATGAGGTCTCTGCTATATATAGGGAGAAAATCCTCAAAAATAGAAAATAATAAAATATAAAATATCTTGGTCAAAGATGACTCATATTTGACTTTTAGATATTTTTCAAAATATTTACATGTAATTACAGATTTACAAAATTGCATGCATTCTACACGAAACAAAAATGCATAAGGATAGAAGAAGAGAAAAGGAGAGAGAGAGTCAATTCTTGCTGCCAGACTTCTTCAGATGAGCATCGTACATGGTGATTGATGCCTGAATTCCTATGTTGTCTAGCGTAATTACATTCTTCGAGATGACCCTTGCTCTGATTAGTGCATCTTTCAATACTGTGATGGCTTTAGAGTGGCCAGTTAACCTGGATTTCAAATTCTCCAAAGTTAACTGAGCATCCAGAATGCTGTCCACCAAAGTCATTGAGAAAGACGCTCCTTCGAAATCTTTTTGGATCATCCCTTCAAAACTCTGAATCATTTCCTCTGCCAGAAGGAACTGATGGTCCTTGGAAGTCAAGTTGCATGGCAACTATTCTAACTTGTTCAGCAAGCTCAGGTCTCTCTTTTCACTAGCTTCTTTGAAAGCTTTGAGATCATCAATTAGATCCTTGAGTACCTGAATCCTGAAGATCATTGACTCCTTGATCTCAACATAGGAATCTTTGTTGGGAATGACACCGATATATATCAGGGTACTCTTTTTGAGATCTTTCATTTCCTTCCATTTGCTGAGATCTTTCTCTAAGCTGTCAATTTCTTGAGAGATAAGGGAGACAAAATCATCTACCTAAGTTTTCAATCTCTTCATTTTACTTATTCTTTCCGCAACTTATAATAGCAAAGAGACTCCCTGATTGTGCATCCTTTCAACATATTCCTCCATGACTTTCCCCTTTAAATAGGTCTTTTCAGCTTTCTGAATGACCGAATCATCCACAGAAAAGGCCTCTGGAGTTGCTACCTCAGTCAGAATAGTGAACCTCTTGATCACTGTTATTAACTGCTCAGCTCTGGCTTTATAAAAATCCTTCATCTCCTTTTCCCTGTCAAACTTTTGGACCATAATGTCCATTGCTGACATAAGATCGCTCTTCGCACCTTCATGAGTAACTTTGCCAAGTTCAACACGAGAGATGGAATAACTGCTCATTTCAAAACCCTCAAGGGTTGCGTCCTAAGGAGGGTTGGCAATTTCTAGAAATTTTTGCCCCTTTTCTTCGACCAATTTGGAGAGGATTTTTGGCCTCTTAGGAGCCCTTACTTTTGCCAGCACTATCTTGCCAAAATCAAATTCATCCGGGGAGATGGCCATTTTATTTCTTTTAGGCGTGAAAGCAGACATCCAAGGCAGGAGAGAAGTACCTGTTGTAACAATGGTTGCCTCTACTGGTGTCACTATAGCAGCTTCCACACTACTGGTGGTGGCAGTAGTTGTAGTTGGAGTAACTGGCAAAAACGTATTAACTACTGATTCTGGCTCAGGTGCAAGGCTTGGTGGCAGGTTGAAAGATGGAGATGATAGACTCGAAATAGACCCGGAAGAGTGAGGGAAACCTGCTCAAGGACCCTGAGGATCACCAAAAACAACCCTGGAAGGGGAAGTAGCTCTAGAAGATGGAACACTGATTGGAGAGATAGGAGAAGTGGGCAGCGCAGGAGATTGACGGGGAGAAAGAGAGGCACTCTGGATTGGTTGTGCTTGTCCCAGCGAGATTGGAGACCCAACACTTGGTCGTTCTGAAGGTTGATCCTGTGTCTTCATATGTTGAGCTGTCCATGCCTCGGGGCTTTAAACTTTGGTTCCTTCAGCTACTAATTTAGGCTCTTGTGTTGACTTAGGCTTTTTGGAAACAATGATGATCCTAGGCTTGTGAGGCTTAGAAGGCGAAGGAATGTCACCTTTGTTTTTTGTTCAGTTTTCTGCCTTCCTCTTCAACTATGCTTGGTATTCAGCCTCTGATCCTGTGATGAATTCTTTTAGGGTGATCCCTTTTGTTGCTAACCAATCATTGGTGTTAGCCAATATTGGTTCAAATCTTTTCCTCAGCGAGGTTAACTCCTTTTGAGACCACTGAACTAGAGGGAGAGGGGAACCAGCAACCTTTTCTTTCAGATACCTATTGTTTATGATGTTCCCATCATTGACTAAACTAGAAGGGACCTCTGCAAGTCTGAGGTATTCAATCTGCTCCAGTGTGAGGCGATAATAGTCCATTTTTCTTATTTCATCAGTCGTCCTCAGGTCTACCCAGATATCCTCAATCATGGGTCCATGGAACTGAGTCTTTCTTCTAATCTTCTCTCTGACTCCCTTGAAGTCAAATTTCTCCTGTCTCTTGAATGGTTTGATGGTAACCATTTGCATTTTTGTTTTTATAACCTTGGCTTTGGTTGATGTAGCAATTGAAAATCGGCCAATCTGGATAGGGAACTTGAAACTAGGTCTCTTAAGTTCCATCTGCTTCATGTGCACGACAACCAGTTGTTAGCAAAGCTCCATTAGGACTAACCTATCTAAAGGGAATTTGGTGAGCATATAAGGGTATCCTTGGTAGAAACCCACCTGAAGATAGCAAAACGTAGGGAACTGGAGGAACATGTAGCCATAACCATTCACCACCATCTAGGCCTCATCTGGTATTCTCTTCTGCTCCAGTTGAGGATCGAAGAGACACAAGAATAAGGTGAAGAAAGCGTCATTTACTCACCTAAAATGAGGTGTTGACCCTTGAAGCGTTAGTTGTGGATAGTATGAGTAGACTGGGGTGGTCTTTCTATCTCCCTCTGTTGTCAAACCCAAGAAAGATCGCATTGTGGCAGCTATATAGACCAGTTACGAGGTCATGTAGAATTTGAAGGAGGTTTGTACCCTAGTCAGTTGTTCATGGATAGTGTTGCTAATCTGTTCCCCCCAAAAGATGGTTTGTTTATCTTGAAGGATGATCTTAATGAACGGATACATCCATTCATGGAATTGTGAAGAGGATGGGAGGCCCCATACTCTACTGAGGAGGGTGATTAAGTCACCAACTTCTTCAATAAAATCACTTCTAGGGAAGCTTTTCAGCCATCTAGAGAGACTGGTCCTCGGAGTCTTTAGCCATTTATAATTCATGACCTTCTTTGCCCTTTCTGGGTCTTTGTCGTACTCCTTTTGTGTGTTCTCAAAGTCAATTTGGGTTACTTCAGTGGCTTGCAGACACAGGAAAACTTTGTCAATAAAATCAGGGTCCAACTGAATTATCATGCTGCCACTGGCATCTGAGACCAATCTGGTCTCTTTGTTGTAAAATCACGCACACTGGAGGACAAATTATGCATGATGTGCTGCTACTAGAAAAGCAACCACCAATTGGATGTTGCTCTCAACAATTCTTTTTATCCCAGTGCTGGGATTTGTTGCCTTGGTTCACTCCAAGAATTTCGCCATGTCCACATGGCTGATCTTAGTATCTCGAATGTCATCGACATTCAAGGTGACTGATGTGGGTGGGAAGATGCCCTGGTACTTGTATTTCATGCTCTTCATCTTTGAGGGAGATGCTTCTGCCATAGAGGATAGTCTTGATTAGACGGGAACAGATGTATAAGAGCTTGCTGAAGGTGTTGCTACCATGATTATAGATGAAAGAAGAGTGAGCGAGAGAGGGAGAGTGCAATTTAAGTGACATGGGTTACTGGAGGTCACTTAAATAGGCTAGGTTTAACAAAGGAGCGAAAAATGAGGAAGAAAATGCACGAAAGGGACAACTCAAAAAAAGTTCCAGGAGTTAGCTAAAAATTAAAGAAAAATGCAGGGGCGGCAAAAATCACCACCCTTACATAAATTAGGAGAAATAGCAGGGGCGGCGATTTTCACCGCCCTTGTGGGTAGGATACAGGGGTGGTGATTTTTGCCACCCTTATAGGAAGAATGCAGGGGTAGCATTTTTTGCCACCCTTGCAAGAAGAATGTAGGGGAGGCATTTTTTGCTGCCCTTGCAAGAAAATGGCAGGGAGAATGCAGGGGCGACAAAAATTGCTGCCCTTGCAGGAAAAAGCCTAAAAAATACAGAGGCGGCGAAAATTTCTACCACTGCTCTTAACAAGGGGGGAGCGTGGAAAGGTGGCATTTTTTGCCGCCTTTGCATGAAAGTTTTAAAAAAAGACATGGGTGGAAAAAATGCCGCCCGCATGAGGTCTTTGGTAGAAAAAACCGTGGGTAGGAGGGAGAAGAAAAGAAATAAAACATAAACAATAAAACACTAAGCTAAAATCAAGAAAATAACATGAAATAATCATAAAAATGAACCCTGCCTGAGAAAATGCATGTGCCACGAGGTTGGATCCATGAGTTGGTGCTTCGAACCATCAGTTGAGGTGCTCAGGTGCAAGAGGTAGGAGGAGAGGAGAAAGCAATGAGAAGAATGAGGCTCAAATCGGAATATATAGGGTGAAAAACCCACCCCAACAACCTATCGTGCATGGCCATTAATGCCTTATGTGGAAATTGAGGCGTGTAAGGGCAGCAATTTTCACCACCCTTGCATGTAGTCGGTCTCTTTGCAGGGGTGGCAAAAATTGCTGCCCTTGCAAGTCAGAGTGCAGGGGCGGCAATTTTCGCCGCCCTTGCTGAAAACGTGTAGAGGTGGCAATTTTTGCCGCCCTTGCATAGAAAAGAAAAAAGAGACTAACTCTGGAAGGAGAAAAAAGGGGAAGGGAAAACTTGACCTGGACGAGATAGTAACCACTCCTTGTTCCAAGGACAAGACGAAAATGAATTATAAAATTTGTATCAAAAAATGAATTTAGAGAGACAAAAGATGAAACAGACAAGTTTTGTAGGGGGGTTATTTTCAAAAATGAGCTAAGTTGATTTTGGAAACAACACATTCCATAAAACACCCTATCATAATTAATCACTATGAAACATTCTTCATATGCCTTTTCAAAAACTCATGGTGCCTCATTAAGCCAAGTAGTATCTAGAGGTGGTCTAATTATATACTAGGTTTATAGGTCTTACCACTGTAGTCTTACCTTGAGACTCACTTGAGTGTTTCAATGCCTCATATGCATGATAAAATAACCTTTTATATCCTATTATGATTTTATGCATCCATCTCATCAATACACCATGCTCAAACCTTCTCACTAGATTTCTTCATGCTATGACTAATCTTAGGTCACTCAAGTACTCGACCTTCATGCCTCTTTTCATGTTTTCAACACCTCACTATTATGATTAACATCTCATTCTCATGTAATAAAACATATTACCATGATAAAACACTTCCATACATATTCTGACATGCCCAAGACCACTCATCTTTCTTCATGCCATGAATAGGCCATGACAAGACTCGTTAAGTTCTTGATACATGAAACAATGATCTAATTCTCAAGTATTTGTCCTAAAATACCTACCTTTAAACATTAATAAAGTATTGTAAACCTATATCTCAAGACCATATAATTCTAAACAACTTCTCATATACCTAAGATCAGTCACTTCACCATGCTACTTGTACATACCTTCTCACAAGGTCTCAAACAAAGCTTTATAAGACACTTTGATGCCTTAACCTATTCCATCCATGTTATGACTTTAACACAACATAAAATAAGTATAGTTAACAAACTTAGACGTATACCTTTTTCTCTTATGGTAAATACTACATACCTTTAATACTTATAAGATTGTCATAACACACACTACCATGCTCATATAGACATTAACCTAGTTCATCATGATTACTCACCATGCATCTTCACCAGATGAATTTAGACATAAATGAAATCATATTGAAATTAATGAAAACATTACCCAAATAAAATCCCCCTTTTTCATTGATGGTAAAACACACTATAGTTTAATCAATCTCTTCTTCCCCAAATTGGTCGTTTTCCTCCTTTGACATTAATGACAAAGGTTCTTTCATAAATAGTTTTCTTATCCTTATACCTAAAATTAATTGGAAGAGAAATGAAATTAAAGACAAAATACTCATCTTTGGATCATAATTAATTTAAGACACCTCTATAAACTCACTTTCTCCCTTGAGAAGATAATACCTCTTAAAGATACTATATGACACACAATATTTAGAAACTATAGCAACCACTCATGACAACCACTCACATATACTTATTTAATGAATGACTCACTTATGAAAAATATTTCATGAAGCTAATCACTTCCACATGTACCTTTCCAATTTTTTTAATTCACTGTTGATATTCACCTTATATAATATGATCTTTGATATCAATCTTTATCACTAATCAAAGAATATAAGGTTTAAAAATATCACCTTGAAGATATCACTCAATCTATCATTATCCATTCACACACTATGAAAAAAATATTTTATTATCTTATATTATCTTCATAATCCATATCTAATCCATATACATCAAGACAACCATTCTTTTAATTGTTCACTACTCATTAGGTCTATAAAAAACCTAGTTCACTATCAGTTGTACTTATATCTTACTTGATCACCTTTACCTCACACAACCAAGGTATAATAAGCATAAAAACTTATGTTACATAACCCAATGGTAATATTAAAACTCTTAGAGAAATAATATTCAATTCTTATGAGCATGAAACATCTATGAAATCAATGCTTATCCATCATGCCTATTAGGTTTGTTTACAATCAAAGATATTATTTTAAGGGAACAATCTAGTCTTCCATGATGGAGAAAAGGTCACTCATATCATGTACATATGGAATATTCATATTTTATTCTTGAATCAATATTTATCCTTTATGTTTCTCAAGTCACCATATCACATATATCATCATGACACCTTTCGTACATCAATATATCAATTAGGTTTGTGTTTACATGCTTCACTATGACAAACCTATGTCATAACTTAGTTTCTTCATGATATTCAAATTTATAAAATTCAATATGTGCCTTTGTCATCTATGAATTTTTGGTGATACTGATACACATATAACACTCAACTTTCTTTCTCACAATTGGCTCAACAAATAGAATCATGAAACATTTTAGAAATAATACTCCCCCTAACTCTATGTTTTACCTCTATCTAGATAAAAAGGAAACCACTCTCTGTACAAAGAACTCAGAGCTACAAATATATCCATTATATCAATAATATATCAATTAATGTAGCAACTCAACAAAGAAGGATCATACAAAACTACACAATCATGCTTCCCCTTTATCTTCACAACTTGCCCACTATATGAATCAATGGTACACATAGGCCATCTTCAACATAGATCAAGCACCTTGGTACCAGTAATTACCTATCAACATGCTGAAAGGCCACACTTGTATCTCAAACTCAACAACCTTCAACAATTATTCATACATTCTTGACATATAACACATGTCAAAGATCAGTAAGCATCAACTTAATCATGAGTGTCTCCATGAAGCCTAATGGAATCACCCCTTCCATTAGGCCTTAGAAGAATATAAATTTAGGAGATTTATAGATACACATACTCTCAAAAGAATGAAAATTTTCAATATACTTCTATACTTGATTGTTAACTTAGGCTTGACCTTTGACTTGGCTTTTGCATAATCCTTCTGAACTAGCAAAGAATACTCTTGACATTCTTTCAAATTTAACTTATGTTTTATAATATAAAATAGCCCACATTGGTTTATGAGTTGATCATGACTCACCTTTTCCTCCTTATTATTCTCATTAAACTCTTATAGTACCATGATTTTTGGTAGACTATCATTACTATCATGATAAACATTGTCATTATCTCAATACAAGTTTGTGCTTCTTAGGATCACCTTTAGGCTATTAAGCCTATCTCAAAGGACTAAGATCTGATACCAATTGATGAAAGCAATATGACTAAGATGGGTAGGGTGAATAAATCACCTTATAAACTTTTATTTTTACTTCAATATATCTTCTAATCATTCATCAAGAAATATCAACATATGAGTGATATCAACTAGTCTAGCAACATAGAAATGAGAATATAGACATAGCAACTATGAACACATCATCTAAGTGAAAAACCCTAATGGGGAATAAAAATCACTAATCATATCTTGGAAAACCAATACTATAAATTAATTAGTCACATTTATTTGAGCACCCACTCAACTTGGAGTGCAAACCCTAATCTATCAAGCACCAACTTGACAGTGTCTATAGCAAGCACACACTTTTAAAGAAGTACCAACTCCATTAGTGACTTAGCACCCACTCAGCCACCTCTTAACCAAACACCCAATAATAAAATTATAATTCTACCTTATATATTTATCCTTATTTCAATCTTAAATAAATTATGGTCCTCTTCTTCAACTCTTCACATATTTTTATTCTTCTCAAACTAGCCTCTAGCCTTCCTAACTCAACTAGCCCTCTTTTTGACTTGATTAGGTCATATGACCTTGATATACATATTTAAAACTTATATTATATATTAAATAATGTCTCTATACCCAATATAATGTTATAAATTATCTCCTTATGCTCCTTAATGTGCTCCTTTATTTGTTTGCACTCACATTCCTCTGACACTCACACTTAGGCCTAATCAACCTTGTTTTGATACAAGTCACTTAATTTCAAACACCTAGGTTTGACATCCAAAATTTAATAATTTTTAATAGCTTGAAATGCATATTATAATATGTTTAAAACATGAATAAAACTATACAATAGGTCAGTTATATCATATAAGACCAAAACCTCTTTTAGGTCTTAAGGAGACCTAATTCATTTAGGCCTTCATTAGAGCACATTACACTTTATCTTTCTTTAAATGCTTAAAAAATAAATATAAATTAGTAAAAAATAATATAAAACTCAAATAAACCTTATCAAAATTAACTTTATGTCCATCACACCTTTTATGTCCAACCACCACTTGAACCCCTTCTCAACACACTATTCATAATAGGCATGTGTATACATAGAAAATCTATCTCAAAAAACTATAGCATAAAAACCATTTTTCCAAAAAAAATGGAAAAAAATAACATATTATTAAACCTCTTGACCTCAATGTCATCAAAAACTTAATTATATTCCTCAACTCAGGGTATGTAGGCTCAAACTCTTCTTTACAAGTAGCCCACTCAGAACTACCAACTAGCCTCAACACACAACCATCAAAACAATGACCTAAAACACATATATAATAGCTTTAAAATACTTAACATTAATTTATAAGATCCTAAATAATCCTCATAAATATTCCAATAGATATATCATAGTTTATAGTGGCAACTATTGGTCTTGTAAACCAATTTATTAACCTTTTCTCTCACATTCCTCGCTTAGCCAGACAAGCCTTTTTGGGTTCAATGATTAAAAATATTAAAGTAAATTTAAATAATTATAAAATACATGTATATTTAAAATATATCTCAATAAATATCACCATATTTATTATAAAATTTAATTTATATTATAAGGGTTTGAACTCATCACTATAACTTATTTACTCAGAACTGCTAGTTTTATTCAAAGACCATTCATGGTGACTTTGAATTATAACACCTGTGTAGACACATTAAAATAATTATTATTTATTAATATTATCCTTATATATCTTTATAACATATCCAAATACAAAAACACTAAGGTTTAATATTAAATATTATACCTATAGACCAAACTCTAGACCTCTTTGTACGTAGACCTTATTGAGGTAGGCAAGTCAGCTTGAGAGAAAATTTTTTCTATATAAAATTATCTCCAAATATTATATCCAATATTAAAATGTATTAAATTTATTTAATAGCATACACATACAATTGGTTTCATCCCTAATCTATTATAATACATCTTTAATCAACTTCTCACTTCTACCTAGTTTTCTCACTGTCTACACCATTAGGTTTATTAGTGATATGTCAACTTGTATGACTAGTTTATCATATATAAAAGATATAAGTCTCAAAAAATTTCCTCTAGTGATACTCATACTTTGACTTGGTCAACTCTATCTGCTACACCAAATTTCTAGGAAATAAGGCCTTTATTATAGGTTCCACTCACTCCCTTATCAAAAAACTCATACCTAGAGAATATTTTGAGAGTTTAATACAACATAAAATAACTTATATAGACATTTTATACCATTCTAGGCACTTTTGATCAATATCTTCAACATTGGGTCATTTTTAGGGTTCTTTAAGGGTTTAAACCATCTTCTAGTCTTAACGACCATTCATAAAGCTTATCCCCTCATCATAGAAAATAATCATTGAAAATATAATACTATACCATTCCACATATACCACTAATATATTATGTCCTCATGTATATGTTTCACATGCCAATAAATAATTAAAAACTCTTCTCAGGTAGACAACTCTTCATATTGTACACTCAAGAGACCTTAAGACATTTTTTCTTGCTTTAACCTTAAATTTTTTACCTAAAAATTCATAAAAAATCTTAAAAAAAATTTAATCATGTTTCCAAAGATCACCTACTCACCCATGCATTGGCAACTAATCCTGATACCTCATTAAGCCATGCTCTCTCTCTTTCCTTGTTTAGACCTTGACTTGCAAGTCACATTAGACCTTAAAAATGAAATTATAACCCTTGTCAAAGCTCTTATAACCTCATGTAAATTATATAAAACCTCATACCATGATTAACCACATCAAAAAATTCTTCATATATCATGTCAATACCTTATGATGTCTCATTAGGCTAAGTAGGGTCTAGAGGTGGTCTAATTACATACTAGGTTTTTAGGTCTTAGCCTTATAGTCTCACCTTGAGAATCACCTAAGTGTTATAATGCATAATATGCATGATAAACAACCTTATACATTATATTATTCATCTATGAATACATCTCACTAAGTCACCATGCTCAAACCTTCTCACTAGGTCTCTTCATGCTATGACTAATCTTAGGTCACTCAAGTACTTAACCTTTATGCCTCTTTTCATGTTTTCAACACCTTATTGTCATGATTAACATATCATTATCATTACATATAACATATTAACATTATAAACCACTACCATAAATCTTATCAAATTATTAAGACCACTCATCTCTCTCTTCATGCCATGACTAAGCCATGATAAGACTCCTTAGGTTCTTGATACTTGAAATAATGATTTGATTCTCAATAATTTACCCTCAAAGACCTACCTTTCAACACTATTTAAGGATTATACACATAAATGTAAATCCCATATAATTTAAAATAAATTTTCATATACCTAAGCTCACTCAGTTCACCATTCTACCTGCACATACCTTCTCACAAGGTCTAAAACAAGGCTTTACAAGACACCTTGATGCCTTGCCTTATTTTATCCATGTTATGTACTTAACACAGCATTAATCAAGAAAATAGAATACAATTATACCTTTATCTTTCTCTCTTATGGTAATCACTACCTACCTTCAATGCTTATAATCTTGTCATAACACAGTATGATGCTCATCTACACATTAACATTATTCATCATGATTACTCACTATGCATCTTCACCAGATGCATCTAGACATCAATGACATCAATGGTAACATTATGTCAACATTTTCATGGATCCTTAAGGGGAATCCATTAAATGTATTTTATAATATATTCAACTACAAAATATAAAGAAGAACATAATGCTTTATAGCATTTTACAATGAGAGAGAAGAGAGAGTGAGAGAGATAATTAACATGGGTGGCCCAAAAAGTTTTACACACTATATGTGCATGTATAAAGATCAAATAAAACTTTATCTCCATGTGTAAAATTACACAAAAGTAGATCCACCTTTAGACAAGATCATGGGCCACCACCATATAGCTCCAAAACCCACACCCCACTTCTATAAGTGAGTCCAAACACCAATAGAATTCATCTTGTCTTAATATCCAAGGGCCAACAAAGTATATTCTCTATTTTATACAAGATATAATCCAACCCATGTGACTCCAAGAATATTCCCCACTCACACATGTGAGAGTAATCATAAATAGTGATCTTCTTATCTTCTCATCCATGTGCACACACAAGTTTAAAAGGTGTTTCAATCACCTTTTAACTTTCCCACACATGTGAATCATGGGTTCCTTTAGAAATTTGACCCATGCTTGACCTATTGTATTTTAAACCACATGACAAACCCATGTGACTCACCAAAGATAAAACCCTTGTCCTTTAGTGTAGTGTTACATCCCACACTTATCACATCATCCTAATCACACTTGAGACCATCTGTGGGCCTACACCACATTACCTTCTTACCAAATCACTAGCATACCACATCACTTACATGCCAAATCATTTTCATCACCTATACACCACACCACCATGAAAAACCTACATATCACATGCCACATCATCCACATGCGACATCACTTTCATGCCATGTCACTATGAATAATGACCATGAATAGTGACTCTAAATGGTGTCCATGAATAGTGACTATAAATATTGACTTCACACACAACAATATCCCATTTTAATTAAATGTACATAATATTTACCACACCAAAATATTTTTATATCCATTTACCATCCATGCCCACTACTACCCACATAACAAGCCTAATATTTTTTTACACTACTAAAAATTCTCTATCCTAACTAGATTTGTCAACATCTACTCTTCCATAGTAGATTTTTAGCATCCTAAGTAACTCTCACTTCATCACAAACTCATCATTATTTAGGATTCTTACATGAACTACTCACTACTCCCACTACTTGGAATTATATGGGTTAATACACACCATGACATAGATGAGGCTTTCCTACTCCTGATGAATGTAATACATAGGATAACCATGTCTTCTCCTCATCTATTCTAGGAAACTCCAAAATACAACTCAAAAAACTAAAAGAAATGGGATACTTTATTTCTTTAGTTTTATATCCCTATGAATCTCTACCCTTGGTTTGTTATTACCACCTTCATCTAAACATCTTAGTCACCCAAGCCATCTTATTTAAATTATTTAAAAATAATGGAGTTTTTTTCATATTTTAGTTAAGGGTCTAGATTAATAAATTAGTATAGAATATATCAATAAATATAGTACTAATTTATTTAACTATTTATCTTTTTCACCTTTCTAAAAATAGCAATAAATAATAAGAATTATAATGTAGCTAAAAAATTGATTGAGATGGTTGATACCGAGGTTTAAAATGGTTGTGTAAGATTGGAAAGGTGTCATAAACCTAAATATGGATTTATTTAGTAAAAATGATAGGAGCACTAAAATGTGGATGCTTTGGTGTCTAACATTATTATCCATTCCTACCACTATTATCTAAAATGATCACAGAGACTTGAAACTTTTTAGGTAGTTGCATTGTTACTATCTAAGTGTGCCTATGAAAAATTGGGCACTAGTTTTTTATGGAAATCACTATAGATCTGATTTTGTCTTTAAACCCTAACCCTCCAACATGTTTTATAAATGATATTTGAGTCACTTGAGAAAGAGGGGGGCTAGTGTGAAAGATTTACTCACCATGTAATCCACACCCGTTATGTGGGCATGTTTCCTACATAGTAATACTCTAAAGAGTGATCAAGCCATGTGGTTCTCCCACATAGTGTTCTTTGTGAAATAGTGTAATGTGGATGCAAATTCCAAATTTATAGTGTTTGAGGTGGCTAGGGATTGGTATGAGGATTTAAGTAGATTTCCAACTGTGGTGGGTGACCATGTGTAAAGAATAAGAAAGTTTGCCTTAGTGATTTACTTGTATTCTTGTTTGATTTATATGTTTAGTTACCTCCCTTGTAAATGAGATTTGAGTAGGATTTTATAAGGAATAATTGGTCATGGGTTAGATGTATTCATGCTAGGCTAACCTAATTAAGGATATAGATCAGATGAAAATGACTATTGGGGCTCAAAGTGTAAATAGATAAGACCACCAAAAATGGGACACTTCTCTATGGGGCACTATAGTCCAAATGCGGTGCTTCTGTCCTATAGGATAAAGACCTAAAGAAATTGAATTGACATGGGAAATATTATCTAGCTAAGGTGGAATTACTATTTAGAAGGTTTTAGATGACTGGTAATGAGTAAAACGGTGTCTAGAAGGGTTGTAAGAGTATGTAAAAAGGACCTATCGATGGGGTGTCACAAGCCACACTCAAATTACCAATTTGGACATTTTATATGACTTCATTTACACCCCCCCCTTTATTATAATGATGCAGTAAAGAAAAATACCAGGATAAAGGAAAAATATAAAGCATACCTAAACTTACCTATAAGGGTGAAGCACATGAAGATGTGTGATGTTGAGTGTGTGTAGGGAAAGCACAACATGAAGTGTAAATTTACACAAGAAAATAAAGAGTATATCAATTTTTACTAGACCTACTATGTCTAAAATAAGAACATATAAAGGCTGGG
Source organism: Torreya grandis (assembly GCA_037957365.1). Lineage (NCBI taxonomy): Eukaryota > Viridiplantae > Streptophyta > Pinopsida > Cupressales > Taxaceae > Torreya > Torreya grandis. Next base: position 1,787,716 of record JARHVA010003434.1, read on the forward strand.
TAAAAGAGAGAGGAAGAGAAAGGATCGAATACACCTCACTGGGTATGCAAACTAATACAAAACTTGTTTTGATGTTGAGTTATGCTAGGTATGTGGTGTACTAAGAGTAATATCACAAATGAAGATGAGTACTCAATTCACTAAGGCTAACTAGTCCTTTGGATCCATCATTACCCACTAAGTGTGAACTATGAACTGATACTAGTATGAATGTATGTCATATGAGATGGATCATAAATCCCATGAATGTTCTATAATATGATAATTTGGCATGGATAGATGAATGTGTACTGATAACTAGGCTAATCTTGGCCACTCTAAAAGGTGGAGATTAGGATTCTATGAAATCCACTCCAAAAATGAGAACTAGGCTTATATGAAAGCCACTTCAAAATTATTCCAACCACCTGTAAATCGATTAAGGAACATAACTAATGAGAATACCTAGTTAATACAATGAACTAGAAATAAAAGAAGGAAAATTTTCCATGCACATTTCCCCTAATCATTGGCGTCTATAACATGGATTTTGATCTATAAGTTGTAAAAACTACTTAATCTGAAGCTAGAAGTGAGAGTCATCATTTCATGCATGATGTCCCCTATATTTGGATAATCTAAGTAAAACTATACTAAAACTATATATTATGAACTAGACTATAGCTAACAAAACTATAATTGACCTTATCTTTTTATTTATTTCTAAAAATTCTAGGTTTTGGGTTCTTTGGATAAGAGCATAAAAAGGTGGACACTAGGATGTAGGGCATTGTAGTCTAAATTGGTCACTCTTATGCTTTACTATTTCTGATGATGGTTATATGTTCATCCCTATTTTTTTCATTTATTATTTATGTTTTAAATTTTGATTGATATTATGACTATTTTAAAAATTGATTTTGACTAGTAGAGGGCTTTGATCTCTATGACAAAACCCTCGTTTGTTTCCCCCTCTTTTGAGGGTAACAATTAAGACCCTATAATGACTACCCTTAGAGTAAATATCCTTGCAATTGTGTTATGCTATGAAAAACATGATATGGCAATGATATTACAAAATATGTCTCAAGATATATCATAGTTTATATTGGAGATTGTTAGATCAATAGGGGTTTGCCTAGATAGATGTAACAATGTAATAAAATCTATATTATATTGAAATAAAAAAATAAATATAGTTAGTTTTCAAGGAGGGATGGAGCATGATTTACATCATGGCATCCAAGAAGGAAAGATAATGCATGATGTGGATCATGGCATTGCAAAAAACTGAGAAGCAAACACACATGCAAAGTAAGAAGCAAGAAGCATACAAAAGAGGCCAAGGGGCCAAGAAAACAAGGGAGATGGGCACATGTTACTCAAACTAGGAAAATCAAGCATACAAGGCATGTTCAAATTCCCACATACACATATAATTGTAAACAACCAAGATTGGCACAAGGGCCACAAGCACATACAATAGTATAAGTAAAGGACATTGGCAAATGTCCTAAGGCACACATAAGTAATAAAATAGGAACTAAGAAATGAAATCACTTATAGATACTCAAAGTAAAAAATGAAGGAATTTAAATGATGGAAAAACTATCACATCTAATTGATCAAATAAAAAAGTGAAAGTATTCAAAACATGAAGTACAAGACTAGGTAGATGCTAATAAATACGTAAGTGATATATATTGGTGAGTGTCGATAGAATAATATATATAATATAGTAAGTAATATATGTCAACATGATAACTAGAGTGTGTGGTGTAGGAATGTCATAACCTGGATGGTGTAGTCATGTAGAAGATGCCCCCAATTGGTAGATATGTTGATGTATGCCTCAAATGTAAAAGTAGGATGCCCCCTCAATGGGTAGAGTAAATCAATCAAGGATCCAGGTGTCACTGTACACACTCAAATAAGATCAAGTGAATCATGGTAATGTATATAAATTGACAAACAATAGCATATAATATCAAAATGTAAGTATAGCATTGTATTAGAAATGTAATGCATGGATATTGTGTATAATAGAAAAGTTTTTGGTGTTTTGAGTTATTTGAATGTTTTTGTATTTTAACATGTTATATTTTTTTTAGTATTTTGAAATAATATATGTATAAGCAATCATAAGGAAACTATTTAAAATAAAGTGAAAATAAATTATGTACAAGTAAGTTGATAATTTATGTATAAGTAAGTAGAAATAAACTATGTAAAATAAAATGTGTGTAATGAAATACTATACATGGAATCTATGTAGATGCATAATATTCATTAGATTTTTGAGTTTCTTTCCTTAAGGTGAGGCTAAATGATACACTTTATGGATAATATTTTTTATAATGATGTATGGACCTTGCTAATTTGGTTTGAGTTTCCTCTGATTTCTTCTTTGGTAGTGACATTGAAAAGATTTTCTTTGATAATGAGATCATTAACTTCAAACTCTCTTTTGTGAACTTATTTGTTGTAGGAATATTGTATGTATTTTTGGTAGATTTTTATATGTTCATCTACTTTAATGTGTGTATTTTGTATCTACTTGAGATAGTATAGATGCTTTTCATGATACTAGTCATAAATGAGGATACCTTTAAGGGAGACACATAGAGATGGTATTTCTAATTATAATAGTAAAAATTCCTCTATGAAATAAATTAATGAATAAGGAGTTATTATTGTGGGTGTACAAATACTTATGTGATAAGAATAAATCATAAACTAATTAATTGTGCCAATCATCTCCAATTTTGGTTACTGTTTTCCTAAAAAAATTGATGGTTTTATTGGTAGCCTCTGCTTGATTGTTTCCTAATGAGTAGTATAGAGTGGATAACATATGTTTAATTTTATATTTTGTGAAAAATTTATTGACAATTTTGTTCTTGAATGATCTTTTATTATCATAAATGATAGCTATGGGTAAGTTAAAGTATGAAATAATATGAGACATGAGGAAGCTACAAATGTCTGCACTTGTGGTAGATTTAAATGGAATGGATTCCAACCACTTGGTAAAGTATTATTTATATATGATGATGAACTTATGCCCATTTTTAGACTCATGGTTAATCTTTCTAATAAGATCAAATCCCCATAACATAAATGGCCATGGAGAGATACCAAGCTATAATTGTTGTGATGGTGCATGTTTTAGGTTACTATGTCATTAACATTTATCACATAACTTTGCAAATTATGAACATTCATCTTCCATGGTGGGATATTAGTATCCCTATCAAATAAATTCATGTGACATGGCATTTCCACTAAAGTGACCACCAAACTCACTATCATGTACATGTGCAAGAGTAATTTTGGCTTTTGCTAAATTCAAGCATCAAAATAATTATTTGTCAAAGGATTGCTTAAAACGGTCTCTACCAATGATTATTTAATGGAGTGTCTATTTGTGTAACTTGCCTTTTTTATTTTGTGAGAAAGTGTCTAGTGTAATTGATCTATTTAGAAAGTTATAGATATCAAAAAACCACTCTAGATTTGTATAACTATATAGAAAGGGCAATCAAATCCATGTTGGATATTGATGGTGATTATAATCATATAATTGTGAAAATAACTTGATCATCATTGATGGTGATAAGATTTATAGATGCATCACTTGACATTACATCTGCATGTCAATTATCTTTCATTGGTATACTCTCTATATCAAACTTTTTGAATTGTGATGATAAACATTGTACCATGTTCTTGTATAGGATAAGATGTTCTTCTTTTGTCTCATCAACATCATTTAATTGATTGACCACAAGTTGGGAATCATTAAAGACTTAAATACATCTAATTTGGAGGGAATTGATAGCAAAGAGACCGAAGATAAGTTCCTAATATTCTATGGTGTTGTTGGTAAAGGAGAATATTAATAAATATGCAATAAAAATTTTGTGACTATAAGGGTTGAAAAGGATAATACCTACCCTTGTATTATATTCACATCAAGAACCATCAAAGAGTATGTTCCAAGAGTCAGAATGAGTATAATAGGAATTAAAATCATCCCTAAATGTGTTACTAATAGGATTAGTGTCCAAGAGTGGTGTGGCTACCAAATTATCTATAATGATTTGGCCCTTTATTGATTTCTATAAAACTATCTTTAAGTCAAATTTTGTTAATAACATGACCTATTTCAGGAAGTGGCTAGAGAGATGTGGTTTTGCCATTAGAAAATTTAGGGGATCTACTTTTGTGATAACCTAAGTCTCATTATTGATCATGTAATGTCAAATTTATCTATTGGGTTTAAGTATCAAAACAATATTGAATTTGTCTATTAGGTTTAACTATGGGACTATATTTAAAGGATCATGTTACTGATTGAATGAAGCCAATATATAAGAGGCATTAGATCTTGTCTTTGACTAAGAAAGCCACCTTAGGATGTATTTTGCAATTTTTTTGCTTAACTAGTTTAGCATCATAGTATATTGGAATCTGATGGACTGCTATAGATGTATCAATTCTTGGCATATCTAAGTAAGACCAAATAAAGAATTTTGGAAAATATATCAAAGTTAGATGAATATTTGAATCTTTTTCCTTTCATATGGTAGTGGCTAATAAGACACAAAGGGGATCCTGATCAGTTCCAAAATTGAAATCAAATGTTTCCTTATTAAGTAATGTGGAATGATCTATTATGTATGGGGTTATAGGAATAGTATCAATTGAATCAACTTGCATGTCTTGGGGAGAATCTAAATTTTCTTTAAAGTAAGCTTGGGAATTTGTGTAATGAGGAAATCTATTTTTATGATAGCTTGGGAATTTGTGTAATGAGGAAATCTATTTTTATGATATCATGATGGGAGGTCTTCATATGCTCTGAATTATAGGACTAATTCATCGTTAGAGAATTCATCTAATGTAAACATATCTAATGAAACTATATCATCAATGAGATTAGGATAGAATAATGATTATTTAAAATCATGATTAATTGTATGGTTTATAGATGTAATGGGTGTAAAAATTATTATATGTTTTAAAGTAGAAAAAGAAGGTTTATCATGAAGAAGGGTAAGCTGATATCCTGGTCCTTGATTTCCATGTTGTGTGTATCCCTTGATAGGATTAACTATTCCTTATTTGTGCTTTCCAAGACCTTTGCCATGATATCCCATCTTATAAAGACATTTAAGTTCAAAATGAGAGGTAAATTGGTGATTTTGTACCAATGTTATTATAGAAATTGGGAGTTTTTGATGTGTTGTATGGTCCAAAGGTACACTATGAGTAGTAGGTCATGTAAGTATATTACTAAGATTAAACTATGGAATGTAATTATGTGGAGATTTAAAAACTTGGAAATATTTAAAAGGTTCGTTTTCCATTGGGCACATTTAGATGCAGCCTTTGTGACTAAATTCTAGAAAAGCATGGAATATGGAAGGGACTACATGCATATCATGAATCCAAGGCTGACTAAGTAATAAATTATAATTGAGGTCATTTGGCATGACTTGGAAAGTGGTTTGAAATGTTTTATCTCCCAAAGTAAGATTGAGTGTTATTTGACCCATGACTTTATGTGGAATGTTGTCAAAACCTCTAATTTTCATGTCAAAATGGTCTAGATCTGTAAGTTGTATATTAAGATGTTTAAGAAAAAAATGTAGAAACTATTTAGTCTTGAACTATTATTATATAAATTGGGAGCTTTTGATGTGTTGTATGGTCCAAAGGTACACTATGAGTAGCAGATTATGTAGGTATATTACTAGGATTAAAGTGTGGAATGTAATTATGTGGAGATTTAACAACTTGGAAATATTTAAAAGGTTCATTGTGCATTCAGGACATGTAGATGTAGCCTTTATGACTTAATTTTAGAAAAATCTTGGAATATGGAAGGGACTACATGCATATCATGAATCCAAGGCTGACTAAGTAATAAATTATAATTGAGGTAATTTGGCATGACTTGGAAAGTGGTTGGTAATGTTTGAGGTCCCAAAGTAAGATTGAGTGTTATTTGACCCATGACTTTCTATGGAATGTTGTCAAAACCTCTAATGTTCATGTGAGAATGGTCTGGATCTATAATTTGTATATTAAGATGTTTAAGAAAAGAAATGTAGAAAATGTTTAGTCCTAAACCATTATTATAGAAATGGGGAGCTTTTTATGTGTTGCATGGTCCAAAGGTACACTATGAGTAGCAAGTTGTGTAGGTATATTATTAGGATTAAAGTATGAAATGCAATTATGTGGAGATTTAACAACTTGGAAATATTTAAAAAGTTCATTGTCCATTGGGCACATGTAGATGTAGCCTTTATGACTAAATTTTAGAAAATCATGAAATATGGAAGGGACTACATGCATACCATGAATCCAAGGATGACTAAGTAATAAACTATAATTGAGGTCATTTTTCATGACTTCTAAAGTTGTTGGTAATGTTTTAGGTCCCAAAGTAAGATTGAGTGTTATTTGACCCATGACTTTCTGTGGAATGTTGTCAAAACCTCTAATGTTTATGTTAAGATGGTCTAGATCTATATTTTGTATATTAATATGTTTAAGAAAATAAATGTAGAAAATGTTGAGTCTTAAACCATTATTATAGAAATTGGGAGCTTTTGATGTGTTGTATGGTCCAAAGGTACACTATGAGTAGCAAGTTGTGTAGGTATATTACTAAGATTAAAGTGTGGAATGTAATCGTGTGGAGATTTAACAACTTGGAAATATTTAAAAGGTTCATTGTCCATTGGACACATGTAGATGTAGCCTTTGTGACTAAATTTTAGAAAAGCATGGAATATGGAAGGGACTGCATGCATATCATGAATCCAAGGTTGACTAAGTAATAAATTATAATTGACATCATTTGGCATGACTTGGAAAGTGGTTGTCAATATTTTAGGTCCTAAAGTAAGATTGAGTGTTATTTGATCCATGAATTTCTATGAAATGTTGTCAAAACCTCTAATGTTCATGTTAGAATGGTCGAGATCTGTAAGTTGTATATTAAGATGTTTAAGAAAAGAAATGTAGCAAATGTTGAGTCCTAAACCATTATCAACTAACATTATTTTTACCCCTACATCATTAAACACATATTTATAAGCATACGATCATTAAAGGAACTCAAAAATTGAAATTGTATCAAAAGGGGTCCTAACCTAAGTGACAAAGCTATAGCCATGGGTGTAATCAACCTACCTATCTTCATAAACTTGGGTGATAAAATGTATCACATGATCTACTATAGGCATAAATTAGTAATAGGTACAAGATTAGAGATAAGTGAACCAAGTTTCAAGGGAGGAGGAATAGATATAACCACTAGTATTTTCTTATGTTTACTAATGATAGGGAGATACTCAAAAGTAGCCAAAGAGTTATATACATCTATGTAGAAAACATATATGTGAGATGAAATGCATGTAATTGAAGTTATAAGTTGTATAAAAATATGATTATAAAGAACATTCCACATGAGAGATATCAAACAAGGGAAAGAAAGCATGAAACTTTAAAATAATTCATAAAAAACTTTGACTTATAACATGACATTTCTAACATGTTTCGCAAGATAGAGTTGAAACTTATTTCTCGTGAGAGAGAGAGAGAGAGAGAGAGAGAGAGAGAGAGAGAGAGAGAGAGAGAGAGAGAGAGAGAGAGAGAGAGAGTAAAATAAATAATGAGACTTTGTATTAAAGAAAAGTAAACATTTAATTGAAGTAAAGGGATCTTAACATGTTTATCAATAAATTTCTTAATATCATCCCATATTATAAAATGTAAACCTTAAAGGGAAAGAATGAAGCTTTGCATTAACATATAGTAAACTTCATCATTCATATACATGATAGGGCTGAGTATGGACTCCTTATTGTTTAAAATATTTTTTTTGAAATAAGTGAGATCCATTTTTGATTTTATGTGAAACCTGATTTAATTTAAAAAAACTAGAAACATATTGCTAAAAATTAGCAAGGAATTTTACCTAGAGTTTCTAGGGTTTTTGTGTGCAAATGAAGTAAGTTGAGTTCACCAAATGATTTAAATTATTTTTGATTAATGGATTTTTACTCATATTTTAGTTAAGGGTCTGGATAAATAAATCAATACAAAATATAACAATAAATACAATCCTAATTTGTGCAACTATTTATGTTTTTTACCTTCCTAAAAATAGAAATAAATAAGAAGAAATATAAATTAGCTATAAAATAGACTAAGATGGTTGATACAATGGTCTAAAATGGCTATGCAAGACTGGAAATGTATCATAAACCTAAATCTAGGTTTCATTAGGTGAAAGGATAGGAGCACTTAAAAGTGGATGGCTTGGTGTCTGACACTATTGTTCATTTCTTTAGATATTTTCTAAACTTATCACAAAGACCTAAAACTTTTTGAGTAGTTGCAATATGCCTGTGTGAGCATGCCTATGGAAAATTGAGCACTAGTTGTTGATAGAACTCACTGTGGAGTTGATTTTGTCTTCAAACCCTAACTCTCCATCATGCTTGATAAAATGATATTTGAATCACTTGAGAAAGAGGGGGGTTAGTTTGAAATATGTAATGAATGTCTAATCCACACCCCTTGTGTGGGCATGCTACGTACATACCAATACTCTAAAAATGGATTAAGTCATATGTAATTCTCCCACCTAGTGTGCTTTATGCAATAGTGTGATGCAGATGCAAATGCTAATTTGATAGTGTTTGAGGTGGCTAGGGAATGGTATGAGGATTTGATTAGGTTTGAAGCTATGTTGGGTGATTGTGTGTAAATAATAGGGAAAATTTCCTTATTTATTTTCTTGTATTCTTATTTTATTTGTAAGTTTGGTCACATCCATTCTAAATAAGCTTTGATTGGGATTTTATAGGGAATAATTGATCATGCTTAGATGTATTCATTTTACGCTGACCTAATTAAGGATAAGGACCAGATGAAAATGTCGATTGTGGTTCACAATTCAAATGGACATGACCTCTAAAAATGGGACACTATAGTCCAAATGGGGTGCTCTTATCCTAAAGTCTTAGGACTTGGGGAATAATATTGGCATAGGAAATATTTTTTAGATGAGGTAGAAGACCATTTAGAAGGTTTTGGATAACTGGTAATGACCAAAATGGTTTCTATAAGGGTCACAAGAGTATGCAAAAAGGACCTATGGATGGGGTGTTGCAATCAACACTCATACTACCAATTTAGACATTTTATATGACTACACCATCACACCATTGATATTTATTATTTTGGGGCTCATAACGAACATACCATCGATCCATAACAACAACATATGTTAAACCTTGGATCTCCATGAGGATACCATTATGATCCATCTACATGTCTACTAGATCTTGTATACTCTTCAATATATAAACCAATAACTCTTTGCCTCAAAATCATAGCCCTCTAGTTACTCCATATATTTTTTAGATATGACCATGTAGGAATGATGCTTTCACATCTAGTTTCTCCAACCTTGAATAATAAAAAGTGCACACCACACACTTATAATAGTTAATAATAAGAGAGAGAATAACCCATATAAATCAACACGTGACTTCTACACATAGCAAACTGCTACCCACCATGCTCAACACAAAACTGATCAATAGTTCTAAGGAAGTTATCACATTACTTATTACATCACTATAGTTATCAAGTTTTTGATCTCATATTTGAACTACATTTTTCTCTATTGCATATCAACCAAATCATATTTAGAGTTACTCCATGTATTATTTTACCTAGCTACTCACATAAACTAAACCACAACCCTCTTAGATACTCACTTATGATACATTGTAACTAATGAGTACTTAACTCAATACATCTCTAAGTTCTATATTGATTTACCACTATCTTTATCCTTCTATTAACCTTAGGTCTCACTTGATCTTCTCCATAATCCTAAACTACTTCAATAGCTATAACTTTAGGTTTATTTGTACCTCCTCCTTTCCATGCATTTTGAAATGCTATCTTGGCCAACACATCCTAGTAGTAAGATCCCACAACTTATACCCCTTCACTTATTGATAGCCTTAAAAATGTACATGCCTTGTCATCACCCTCCATCTACACCAATGGAGACCAACTTACTCCGCCACAAACTTTACAATTTCTTATTCATCAAAAATACTGTGTTGGTACTGATATGTCTAGTAAAGTTTGTTCAAATTTTCCTCCATTCTCTATCTGCATCTCCTATAGAGATAAATACCTTCCATATTTTTTTTCAAATCTTTCTCTCTCCACATGTATCTCCATTGTAAAAAACCAACCAATAAGCATGGCTCTGATACTACTTTTTATGATATACACTCATGCATGGATCAGGTACCAACAACTAAATCCTATATCTCATGCCACTTTTTAGTATCTACACACATTCATGGCTCAAGTACCAAAATATAAATCATTTCTCTAATACCACTTTTTAGGATCTAAACACATGCATGTCTCAAGTATCAATAGCTAAAGCCTAAATTTTATACCACTTATTAAGAACCAAAACATAATCCTAAACATGTGAAATAATTAATGTATAAGAAAAAAATATACAAAAAAAACACAACAAGAGAGAACACATTACATAATATATATATGGAGACCCTTGTAAAAATAGTAAGGGAAAAACCATAGGGTAATGGCAACTTTCAGAATTCATATTGCATTAGCAAATCCTCTTTTAAAACAACATCCTCTCTGTAATTATTTTCAAGTGCTAACAACCAAGCACTCAAGTAAACCAAGCTTACAACCAAGCCTTCTAGGATCTAACATCAAATATTCAACATAAAACTCCATACAATGATAACATCCATAGAATCGAAGGTGATCTCCAAGAATCAACCTCCATCTACAAACAAGAGTCGATCTAATAAGCATTTAGGCTTCAACTTAAGGGATTACCATGTTTATAAACATAACATACCATGATTATAACCAAAGCATACAAGGTGAGCTCATGGATTAAACCTCAAAATATTAAATCCCTATGATTACATGGATCCTCAAGGGAATCCATCAAAGGGATTGGATTACATCTTGGATTACAAAATATAAAGGAGAACATAATGATTTATATCATTTTAGAATGAGAGAGAGGAGAGAGGAGAGAGGGAGAGAGAATCAATGTGGGTGGCCTAAAAAATTTTACACATACCATGTGGGTGTACAATTATAAACTATAATTTTATCTCCATGTACAAAAATCCACAAAATTAGATCCACCTTTACACAATACCATGGGCCACCTCTAAGTGTCTCCAAAACCTACACCTCAATTCCATAAATGAGTCCAAACACCAATAGTGCTCATATTTCCTTTATATCCAATGTTCAACAAAGTAAATTATCTACTTTAGATAATATCCAAGCCACACCATGTGACTCTTATAAATTTACCCCACTCACAAATGTGAGGCCACTTATCAACAATGCTCTTCTTGTCTTCTTCATCCATGTCAACACAAAATTCCAATAGGTGTTGCAATCATATTTTATCTTTCCCACACATGTGAATCATGGGCCCCCTTATAAATTAAACCCATACATGACCTCTTATCTTTTAAACCACATGAAGAACCCATGTGGCTCACCAAAGGAAAAAACCCATGTCCTCTAGTGGAGTGTTATGCCCCACACTTGTCACATCATCCTAAACACACTTGAGATCCTCCATGGGCATATGCCACATCCCTTTATTGTCACATTACCTACAAGACACATCATATCCATCACCTTCATACCACACCATCATGTAAGACCTACATACCACATGCCACATCATTTGCATGACACATCACCTACATGTTATGTCAACATGAATAGTGACCATGAATAATGACTATGAATAGTGTTTATGAATAGTGACTATGAATATTGGCTTCACACCCAATAAATTATACTTGTAGCTTTACATATATGTTTTGAGTGAGTTATGATAGTTTTTAATTTAATTATATGAATTAAACTAGTTAACCACCTTATTTTATAAGGGATGTGTAAATTGATCACATTATAACGTTTGATTAAAAAAGGAAGGACTTAATTATATTATAAATGCTAATTATTCCCTAACACTTTAATAATTTTACTTATAAACCTATATGAAACTTTAAATTTTAGGATTAAGTAATAATATATCTCATAGTAATTTAGTTTGCATGAATTTTAAAATTAAGGTTTTAAAACCAATTGATATGAAAATTTGGAATATATAAATGTTATTAGTAGGATAAATTAAATCATGAGATATTTGAAAACAATTCCTTTCTTAAATTCATATCATTATTTAAAAAAATTTGTAGGATTAAATATTCATCTTCATTTCTTTCAAATATAATTTCATTCTCACTTTAGTATATTTTTATCTAAAATTGAAAATGTTAATATCATTTTTGGCCAATACATATAGTATTAGAGTTGGTATATCCCACTTAAGAGCTCTAATTTTTTATCTTACAACATTGAAAATTATTGATTTTCATAATGTCAAGAACTATGACTAGAAGGTGAGGTGGGTAATGAGGTCATGGTCCCCACAAAAAAATCCACCACCTTCACCTCCTAATGTTGAATTTATCATAGTACTTGATGTGTTAAAAACTATTTATAAATGGTTGATCAAAAATATTTAATGGCAAATTTTTTAGGTAATTATAATAGTGGAAATAAATAGGTTAATGTTTTGGGTAATCAAGGGTGACTTAAGAGTAATGTGGGACCTAGAGGTCAAGATAAACCAAATGGTCATTAAAATTAAGACAAATTTTATGGTGAAGAATTACTTAGTGTCAATGGTGTATTACATAATATGTAGGTGTGTCCATTCATTAATTATGAAAGCATAAGATAAGGGGTTTAATTAAGGATAAAATTTGTCTCTTTATTTCTTGGTTAGACACTTACTCATGGTCACATAAAATCACACTACTAAATTTGACATATCTCAACACACTATCTTTATTAAACTAGACAACATGTTACAAAGAACTGATGCACATTCTCTCACATGCCTACACAAGCTTACTTATACATAAAATTAAGAAGAATAATAATAAACAATATCTCATGGATTGGTTACCCTCATACTCTCATTTATATCTTCTTGGATTTCATATTTTTTCAATTGATACTCTCTAGAGTGATGTAACTTAATCCTCTACTTGATTCTAGATATTTTATGACATTATTCTTCATTATACAATGTTTTTCACCTTCCCTAACCCCTTAGAAATTCTCCAAATCTACCCATTCATATTTTTTGGCCATTAATTTTATTTTAAATTTGTGTGTCAAAATTAATACTATTTTAAGGGAAAATTTTCCATAAGTTTCAGTACCACAACTGACACTTTTAAAACATCTACCATATGCAAACTGATAGTTTCATCACTATAAAAAAGCACTAACTTTTGGAGGCTGTAACATTTACATATAATATGAAATTGAGATGATTTATTATTGTGAAATTGTACTCATTTTCAATAGGAATACTAATATTAAATCATATTTATTCTTATGTATGTTTTTGATTCCATTTTTTCCTTTTCCCCATAACCTATCCATTTTGTCGCTTCAATGCACACAATAACATCTTAGATTATACCAAAGGTTGAGAGACTCAAATCAATGACCTATAACCATGTAGATATATAAAAATAATACTTGTATAATGTTCTTAATGATAATAAAATGTATGAGTATTGCTATTCCATTGGATCATCTTCACCATGCAAAAAATGACAAACACACAAACAAGACTTCATGAGCAAATGCCACTCTATTTTTGGTTAATGAAAGAATGCATAAACCCTTATATGCTCCTACATTATACATTTGAGGTTTTTTAAATTTGAGATCCTACTAAAATGTATGAAAAAAGTGGTAAAACCACTTGTTTAGCCATGAACCATAATTTACATGGTGTTCTTTCCAACAAACCAAGTAATTTAGCTTATTGTCTCTCTCTCTCTTTATCTTCCATTTATAGTTCCCTCTCATTTGTTTCAAATTTTTCATCTTATAAGTGTCTCTCTCTACTCTTAATTTTTTGGGGTTATACCCACCATATTCTATCCTCTTCCACAAAAGTCTTATCTTCTTCTCTATCCATGTACTCGTAGGATGAAACCCACCTTATTTTTACCACCACCACCAAATTCATTCACCATCATCATTTATCTATCCTTCAATGGATTTGAATAATTCACATCCATCTAGGCTCCACTCTTAAATCATATATAATATTGCCTTAGTGGACTCAACATACATTTGGGCATCCAAATGATCACCCATAACCTTTAATAATACTTATATAATATTCTTTACCTCATAATCTCTTGATGACCTCATTTTTATGTCAAACAACTCCAATTATGTTCAACATCTTATTATTATCAACATTACTGTGTTTATAGAAAACTTAGTTATTATACCTCATATTTTTATTACTTCATTCTCATCTGATTTATATAATCTCTAGTTTTAGTTTTAGATATTTATTTTATCACTTTAATGCCATGTACAAATAACCTTGCACTATACATGTCCATATGAGAACATTGAATAACATGAATCATAATAATATCTCAATCTCCTTGCTTTAATAGTCTCACATATAAAGCACCACCTTCATTCTTCATTCCTCTTGGTATAAACAAGTCCAGGATCTCAATCTCCTTGCTTGAATTTATGCCACATTAGTGATATTATTCATCTATCCTTGTCCAAAATATCATTAGAATAATATTTATTTATAAGTTGTGAACTTTGGCTTCCACCATTATACTCTTTATCCATATCTCAATATTTAGTTTTGATGAATATCCTTAGATATAAACCATTGTCATATTGATAAGGTCTTATTCTTCTTGCCTATCACTATCACTTGATATTTAAGAGTCTTCTCTCCCATTTCCATTTGATGAAAATTAAATCCATCTTGTATGTCATCCTAAGACCACTCTTCTAACATCACTTTTTGATTCTATCTTGTCTCCATTATTAATTGAATATAATCCTCTAATATTTTTATCTCCTTACCAACAAACTCTTCAACTACCCCTACCATGTCATCATATGATTGACTTTCATTCTCATATAAATATTAATGTTGTAATGAACAAAACTTTCCCTCTTCTTTTCCAAATTATCCATATCTCAAAATACACATTGAACAAACACATTAATGGAATAAATAGTTTCCACAATCACTTCTTTAACTATTTTATCATGCCTCATGGGTGTGTTATCCAACTCTTCTCCATTACTTGTATGCTTCTCATAACTTATACTCACATGATGGAATAAAAAGGGCCCAATTATGACAACCTCCATGGTTCTCCTCTCCTCATTCTTATTTATATTTTATTCTCCTACACACATGGTTTGAATTTAAATATAATATAATTATGTGAATTATCTTTCTCTTCATATTTATTAATTATCTCTCCTTCATTTAAACATATAACTCCTCATGATTTATCTTTTATTTCACCTTTATTTTTTCCTTCATGAAAACATGTAGATTTCCTTAGTTTTCCTCAACCCTTATACCCTCAAAATATAAAATAAAAATGCATTTACTTCATTCACCAAGGTGAAGATGCTTAAATCTATATTTATATTTTAAACTAGTCTTGTACACTTTACAAATATATCTCATGGCTCTACATTTTAATTTAACCTTCCTCACAACCAAAAGACTCACACTCGCCACATCACTAGGTCTAATTACCTAGTTATTATTCTAACCTTTATTATTATTATTATTATTATTATTATTATTATTATTATTATTATTATTATTATTATTATTATTATTTTCATCATCATCATCATCATCTAGATCACATGTAATCATGGAATGCATAAAATATGATATGCATTCTTCATATCTAGTTAAAAAACCTCAACAACTTTTATCCATCTTGGACAATTGCATTCAAGGTAGGACAATAATATATATACTACTATCTTTTCTCCAATGAAATGTATTTACATTAAAAAAAATCAAAATTTTAAATATTTAAAAGTGTATAGGTTTACCTAATAATCACATTAACCATTATGTGATGATTATTTCAAAAGATGTAGTATAACTACAATTCAAAGCCAATTCATTGAGACATCTAGCAATTGCCAAGTAAGAACTTATAAAATCTCAATAAATAAATTGTATAAATAGGCTTTCTACCCCATTCATCCCTATTTTCATATAAATCACATGAGAAACAAGAATATATGTTTGAATCACTCAAAATACAACCCAATATCATATTTTTTATGTTACAAGATAGATCACTAATTGCATTCTCATATAGTATATTTCAACCTTATGCACACACATTCCCACACATAGAGGATAAATACATAAGTCTAAGGCCCTCAGAAGAGAGTTTTATATGTAGGTAACACCCATTGATAGAGGGATATTTGGGTTCATCTTGACTCCATGATCCCACTAACCCATTTTTAGTAAGGTAACATAACCTAAGGTAGATAGATAGAGTTTGAGATACAAATAGTCATTGACAACCTTTTCACAATATTTATATGCAGAAGATTAGGTAAGATAGAAAACATAGAAATACCTAGGTGGTCACATCATGACATAATGAATATTCCATACATGATAGTTACATCAAGATCAATATAGTAACATCAACACAAGTGTTCATAGGGAAATGAAAGTGTTCTTGAACCTTTAAAAAATATTTATAGAATTTGATGATTATTTACTAAACATTAAATAACCTATTTCTACACTAATACATCTCAGATCTATATATACATTATTACATAAGTTAAATATCATTTCTTATTTGTGATTGTGAAATTATGTTTAACATTTTAATTTCTATATTTAATGTATTTCATAATTTGACATTATAATTGAATATCATAAACTAAATTGTTATTATTATTATTTATTTGATATGTTAATAAATGGGTTGATGGGTCTTATACCCATATAAGGGGAAGACAAAAGATATTCAGGTATGTTTAATAAAATAGAGTGAGGTAAAAATCAGAAACTAACCAAAAAATCCAACTTTAGCCTAAAAGACACTAAAAACTAAAAAAAAACCAAAGGAGACCTCAACCACTAACCAACTAATCCTGACTCCTCTAAATCAAAGTAAAATACAAATTTATTGGTCTCTATGTTCTCCACTTTCTTTTCCTTAACTCTAGTCTAGTTCCCGATCCCCTACACATTTTTTGCATTTGGCCTCTTTTACTTCATCTCAGTGGACATGAAATCCTCCATCACCTACTAAATTTCATTCCTAGTTTAATCACCACCACCATTGTGTGTGGTTCTAATCCCATGGGGGGTGTCTTTAGTCATACCATCTTCCTCCTTATCCTTACCTAGAGTAGAGTTGCCAAGAACAAAAAGACTCTTTAACTTCTCAAACTCATCAATTATTTCCATAAACAAAATCTTATATATAGTAAATTTGGTTTGTAATTTTATCATCTTTCATCTTAGGATTAAATAAGGCTTGACCCCTACTAGAAATTGAAGTCATAATTTTGGGAGACCCCTTTTGAGTATCACTCGATTTAAAATCCCCCCACATGAAGTCATCACTAGTAAATTCATATTGGTCCCTTGTATGCTTAATTTTAGGATCCAAAAATAAGTCATCCTCTCTACTCAAGTCTTCATACTCACTTGTGATATTGATGGTTTCCATAAATAATTTAGACTATATGGGTTCTCCCTTTTTTATTAGGAGAAAAATGAACCTCTAGTGGATTAAGTTTGTTGAGGGGTTGATTTTAAAATTTATGACTGATATTTTTAGTGACTTAAGAAAAAAAAAGGGTAAGCTAATTGTATGTCCCTTTAAAGGGTTAAGGAGAAGGAAATTGTGAGATAAAATCACCATGTGCTTCCCTTCCAATATAATGTCTTCCATTATCTGAAAACACATGTCTAACCATTTTATGGGTAAATCCACCCTCATGAACCCTTTATGGGTCAAAGATTTTGGATTTTTCTCTCCTTACTATAAAAAATGTTAAACAACTCTTCCTTTATATTCTTATCTTTAAACAACTTTAATTCTAATCAATCCATGACATTGATTTACCTTATGACCTCTTTAGTGACCAAGAGCCTAAGCCCATGCATGTGGACTTCCTTATCATTCCACCTATGAATAAAATATTTAAATAGTGCTACATCATGACCAACCAACCTCTATATATGCCACGACCCCTCCCTTTATCATATTATTCCACACATATTTTTCTGTCTTCACCTATACATAAGATATTTACTTAACATGATCTTGGTCACCTCCCATCTTAGACTTTGTACTTTTCCTACAATTTTCATGGCCTAGGTCCTTTGAGATGAAATGAAGCGTGATGTTAAAGTTTTTACCATATAAAATATTATATATTATTTCAAAATTAATCTATACATGCAAAATATTAAGGCATGAATGGGTCATGATTTGCACATCTAAATGTCTCTCCACTTTTGTTGAGTATGTTGAAACATAAATAATCCTAGCATATCACTCAATGGAATTACCTTTATTAAGATTGATGAAGGGGATGATGGCATTAGGGAATGCCTCATCACCTTGCCAATGTGTAAGGGAACTACTAGAGACCCCTAAGTTATCCAGTTTATTAGCACATTTATTGCCCTCTTTATACATCTTGGCAATAAACACCCCCTTGAAGAAGGTAAGTAGGTTTTTTGCATCATCAATGATCCTAGTTATATTCCAAGTAGTTGATAATATTCATAAAATCTCTCTTAATCTATAAATAACCCATACCCATCTTAACCATACATTCAATTCCCCATAAAGTGACTTTGGCTTCTGACACATGGTTCATTTAGATCCCTAGTGGTCTTGTGAAGGCTATCCTAAGATTCTTGTGAGAATCTTGGATGATTCCTCTTGCTCATGCCAGACTAGGATTTATTTTAGTAGCTCTAGCAAAATTCAATTTGAACCATTATAAAGGAGGATGAATCCACTTGATCTTTAATCTATCAATGCACTACTTGTGAGGATGAGTAGGGATTTCAATATTTAGGTGACAGAGAATTTAGGGGAAATATGGAGAAGTAGGCCCATTAAAGGATGAAACATAAAGAGCTAATTTTATTTTATAAAATCCATAATTATCTTAAAAGTGGATGAATGGATAGGATTGAGGTTATCAAATATAATCTAATTCCTATTGATAACCTCAATCCTATCCATTCTATTTGATTCATGGATCTAAGCCCCAATCCTCCTTTATAAAGGGGAAGACATGCTTTGTTCTAAGAAATCAAAGGGAATTTGAATATATCCTTTATTCCCCTCCAAATGAAATTATTTTGAACTTGTTTAATCTATTCTACCACTTTCCCAAAATAAAAAATAAAGACATAAGTAAACTAGAATGCTTTGAAGTCAATTCTTGTGTAATTATAATTTTTTAGCCTAAGACAACAAATTTCCTTTCAACTTGGATAACTTCCTTTGAATCTTGTTAATGAGAGGATTCTAGAGTTCTAGTTTCATAATTCCATCAAAAAGAGAAATACCGAAATAGGAGGAAGGAAGGTTCTAAATGACACAACCAATGGTCCTAAAAATATTTTCTTGTAGAGAAGATGGAGTGTTGATAAAAAATAATGAACTTTTGAGGATGTCAAAACATTTTCCTGACACTATCTCATAGATTTCAAGGATTTTCCTAAAGAATTTAGCTTAAGAAACCAAATCTTCTCCCATCATCAAAGTGCCATCCTCAAATTATTAGTCGGTGATAGGTCTAGTGTTTGAATCCACTAGAATTACCTTGATGACCCTAGAATTTATAGCTATGTTAATGATCTTACTCAAGGTTTTGTCCATTAAGATAAACAAATAAGGATATAGATGGTCTCCATGTTTGAGATCTCTGCATGCTAAGAAAAAACCTTTAGGAACCCCATTGATGATTATTGAATACATGAGGGTGGAAACACTATAGGATATCAAGATTCAGATGATGTGATTAAACCCAAAATTTTAGATGATTTTATCCAAAAACTACCAAAAAACTCTATCATAAGCTTTATACATATCCAATTTGAGAAACACACCTTGTCAAGAGGAATTAGACATAGAATGTATTGTTTCATGGGGAAATAATGATACCATTCAAAATTTGTCAACATAAAATCCCCTTGTTGTTTCACAATAAATTTGTCAATCAATAATTGGATTCTTAAAGAAGACCTTTCGTGCAAATTTTGTAAAAAGTGGAACAAAGACTAATGGGCCTAAAATTTTTCCAATTATTTTCCCCATGATTCTTTAGGATGAGAACTAGAAAGTTGTTGAACTATTGAGGTATGGTTTTGGATTTTAAAAAATAGTTATAGCCAATCATACTTCATTTTGGATGATATCCCAAACAACCTAAAAGAAGAATATAGGAAAATCATCAATTTGACGGGCTTTATCCCTTTGTAGAGAAGATAATATATCTTAATTATTCATTTAAGGGAGGAGAAATAATGTTATAATTACTTCTTCTTGGGAAGTGACTCTTTAAATAATATTGAAACCCTATTCTTCTAACTTAGCATCTTGAGAAAGAACATAAGCTAAAATATTTTTAGAGAAGTTAACCATCCGTAACACAATGTATTTTTCTTCCTTATACTAGGTACCATCTTCTCCCTTAATTTTTTAGATGAAATTATGCTAATGTTTCATAAAATCTAAGAGATGTAAATATTTAGTGTTGATATTTCCCTCTTTGATCCAAGTCTTCCTTGATTTTTGGTGCCTGAATATTTCTTCCTTACCTTCTAGGTCATGGTAAAGACTTAAAAGCTCCTTTTCTTTTAAATGCAGGGGGTATAACAAAAAGTATTGATTTCTTCCTTGATTCTACTAAGATCCTCCTCAATTTTGCATTTTTGGTGAAAAATAAATTTAATTATTTAATTTGACTACTTTTAGGAGTAATTTATATCACTCTAGAATATTTTATTTTCCCCAACCCTTGAATTTATAAAAAAGGATAAACATTTGGTGAACCTAACCTATAATTATTCCATGTAAATACTAACTTGTTCTAGGGTTTTCACCATTCTAGGGTTTAGAAATAAAATAATTATTTAGTTATAATTTTTTCCCATCATGATGGGTTTTCCTTAGCAATTGTATGCTTTTCATATCATATTCTCATCTTCATCTATAGAAAAAAATTAATGGATATTAAGGAGCCTCTTCCTCGTCCTAACATTAAAGAGGGTGATAACTGCCATCCCTCTAACAAATTCCATGTTATAACTCTTCCAAGGAATAGTGTGGCCCATCTTATAATTTAAAATCAAATGTAATCAATATTTCATTCCTTAAACCCCTCCACCTTCCAAAACTCCTTTAAATGATGTGTGTATGCATATAAAATATAAAGTACCCAGGGTTTGTGCTGATGAAGCCATTAAATATCAAACCATCACTATGAAAAAGTTAATATAATAGTTACAAAATTAAAATTAGTATTTTAATTCAAATATCACATCATTGTAAAATTATATTACATACTTACAAAATCTAAAACATGGTAGTGTTAATCATGTGTTTGTATCTTCTTCTAACAATGCTCTACCTGAAAGGTTTTATATCTAAATGAAAGAATACAACAAAGTACATCTAAATTAAGTTATTAAAAAATTTAAAAAAAGGATAATAATAGTCCAAGTTAAATCCCAAGATAAATTCTATGAAATAAAATTATTCAACTACCTCCTTTATATCATATAAGGTTTAAAAATATCATTTTGCATATCATATAATGCATTGGCATCATACAAATTTTTTTCTTTAATAATAAAATACATAAGATAAATGATAGTGGTGATCATAACATTGATATATTAATTAATAATCACACACAAACTATGACTACCTCTCCTAAAGCACAAGTGAAAAAAAAAGTATGGGTACCAAAGGATAATTCAGAATAAAAACACTTTCAAATGCAATAGTTAAATCAAGAATGGATTCAAAAGGCACAATTAGAGCATGAATAGAATTTTCAAAATCAAACTTAAGATAAACAATTAGTCATTCTAAAAATAAGATTTATAACAAATAATATTACAAAGCATGACATTCGTACAAAATAAAATGATACAAATATGGTTTTTAAGGATTAAAACATCATATATATTAGAGTAGAGAGTTTCTAGATAAAAATGTGTTTATGTTTTTTACTGACATTTTAATTCACACTCCATGAACCATCATCAGCATAAGATAATACATATAATAAAAAAAATTTAAGGGTTATGCTACAAATTCTATGATTTCATCCTTAATAAAAGAAGTTAAGGCACAAATTACATGGTTTCCTAGTGTTCCAGCAAATATACATGACTCTTCTATAGTCCATAATGAGATGCAAAATTTTAACAATGATGAACATACTGAAGAAAAGAAAATTTTAAATAGGGAACCTCCAATATATGGTGCATTTAACTTTTTAGACACATAATCTCAAATGGTGTTTCACAAGTTCAAGAACAACTGAAGAAGTTAGTTTTTGTAGAAGATTATTCGAATGACACAACTAATATGAAACAAGAATATGGAAATATAATTGAGGGTTATGACACACATGATATAGGGCCTTTACAAAATCATCCATTTAATGATTTGATTATATTATAGTATCACTTTTCCCTTTGTGCATAGATTTTTTGCTTTACAATTCAAGAAATAGAATCTAAAAAATATAAACACATTTAAATAATTAAAAATTACAAAAAAAAATTATAATTTCACATGTTTACTAGTATTTTCATATTTTGTTTGATTTATTTTAGTGGATATCATATAATTTATATACAAACCTATATTTCATGGGTGCTTGAGTGTAATATATGCATACATTAGACCTATGATATCTCAAGCATGAAAATGTTGGACCTTTCCTCTTCTAGCATTATACTTTTGGGAAATATTACTTTACATGATTCAAATATAAATTTGGGATGTATATCTACATTGGGGGAATATTAATTTTATATGATCTTTAATGACACAAGTTATATTTGTTTCTAATCATTTTCCATTATCTTGTAGAGCTTATATATCTTACACATGCATGTACACATATCACTATCTTACATAGATTATTTAATATGTTATTCTACATGACATATTGATAACACATATATGTAGGGAATATTATGACATGATTATTTTATTTTATTATATCTCATTACTTCATTGATTTACATTAGCTTACTTATGTGTACTTTTCATTTTCTTATCTATCTTAATTGTTAAATATTTTAAGCATGTTTTTTTACTTGTTGGGCACAATGCCTTGAGTGTTGATTTTTCATTTGATGCATATAAATTTAAACATGTATTCCACTTGATTATGTGGCATTTTAACATTCACCTTCTTTTCAATCTTCTTGGACCCCTCTTTGTGTGACATATGAGTACTCTTGTGTGTGTGATTGATTATTTTCTATTTTTTTATCTTATAGATGTTTTTCAGATTCTTATCATGAATAATAGGGATATTTATTTTTTAAAGATTTTTATCATGCATAATAGGGATATTTATGTATGAATATTTTGAGATTCGTTTATATATCTACTTCGACATGACACTACTATATGCTTATTTACTACGTGATTCATATGAACAAAACATAATTTTCTTATGATTTTGAGATAAGGTGATTATCACTTTTTCAATATCCATACCTCAAAATGAGGTAATATCACTAGGGTTATGTCATAGAAGACATGAATCCACATACATTTAGTTTACATAGTTTAAATGATTTAGATATACATTTAAGATGAAATTACATGAATTAGGCATAGATTTGGGATAGAAAATTTCATATTTGTAATACATATTATATACATGTTATAGATAAAATGTTATATTTTTATATATAATTAATATTGATATGTATTAGAGATGTAATTTCACCAAATTGCATATATACTTTAAAAATTATACATACGTTTATTCACCTACCTTACCAAGATGCAAATTTTGGGATTTTATCTACTACAATAGTTGGGTTTTTATATTAGTAAAATAGATATTTGATTTCATTAATGGAATTGGAATTATAATTCTAAAATTTTGGGTTTATTTTACTTGGGCAAGATTAGATAAATTGGATAGATTGGTCACACTTCAGTTGTGTGATTTTAATTTTGTGTTCCCACTGGACATGGAATATTTCATATTTATACCAAATTAGAGGCATGATCACCCTCCAATTTTCACTCTTCACATATATAAGGTTTATTTATACACTTATCTCTAATGGTTAAGTTATGAATAATCTTTACCAAGACAAACTACCAAAGGAAAACATGGTGTAATCGACACATGTCTACTCTTTCCTTGAGCTCTTTCTTTCAAGTATTTTCAAAAAATTTAAATTCGTATTATATGAACTAATACACATGTAACATGATATTGGTTTCAAGTCATTCACATATAACAAATTCAATTGGGAATAAGAAAGGACAAGGTCTATTATACACAACATGGTATACTTTTCTTTTCTTTAACCTAGTAATTTCATCCTTATGCAATAATAGATTAAATGGGGGTACATTTATATGCTTAAATCTAGCTTTATATATGAAACTAGTCTTTTACATTTGGAAAACATATCTTGGGTACATACCATTTAGTTTGACCTTCTTCCTATCCAAATGTGTTGTACTCACGACCTCACTAGGTCTAATTACTTACTTCTTAGTTTAACCCTAATTATTTTGATTATCTAGATCACTTGTAACTATATAATGGCTAAAATATGATATACATTAATCATAGTCAATTAAAAAACTTCAAAAAAATTCATCCATCCTTTACAATTGTATTCAAGGGTATAATAGTAGCATCGATGTTATTGTTCCTTCTCCAGTACAAGTTTCCTTACCTTAAAAACACATAATTTTGAAAATATTTCAAAGTTTATGGGTTGGTCTAGGAATGCCATTAACCCTTATAGGAAGATTATTTCAAATTATCTAGTATAGATACAATTCAAATCCAATTCATTCATACATCTATAAATTAACAAGAAAGCACCTAAAAAATTTCAATCAATCAATTACACAACTAATCTATTCTACCTTATTCATTAATATTTTCATATCAAGCATAGTAGTCGACATACTACATGTTTAAATCACTCAATATATAGCCCATGAGTTATTATTTTTAAGTTACAATCTAGATCACTATAAGCATGATAATATACTATATTTCACCTTTATTCACACACATTCCCATACATAATGAATAATTACATAATTCTAAGGCCCTCCTTGGAGTACTAGATATGTAGGTATCACCCATTGATAGAGGAGTCATTGAGGTCATCTCAACACCATCAGCATAGTAACCCATCTTTATTAAGGGAACTAAACCTGAGGTGTAGTGTAAGGGTTCGAATTAAAAAAATCCTCAAAAACATGTGTGTGATTAAAGGTGATATAAAACCCAAAAATACCTAAGAATTTACATATTGACACAATGAATATTTTATACATGATAATTACATTCATATTTAGACAATAACATCAACAAAAGTTCTCATAGTGTGATGTAAGTGTCTAGGCATCCATAAAGAATATTTTTAGAATATAAAAACTATTTATTGAACATTAGACAACCTATTTCTACACCTTTACTTCATAGATCTATTTATGTGTCATTTAATAAGCTAATTATTGTTTCTTATTTATGATTGTGAAATCAATATATTGTTTAGCATTGTAATTTCTATATTTATTATTTGTGTAATTGAACAACAAAATTGAATATCATAAATTAATTTATTTAATTAGGGTGATTTTAGGAATATGTTATTTCATTCTTGAATAACCTAACCCCCTCATAACCCTATAATTACCAAAAAGGGTTAAACACAAGATTAAATCTCCCTTTTCACACTTATGAGATACCAAAAACTCATTCCCATCATCAAATAATGGGTTTCCTTATGTTGGTTCAATAATTATCACATCTATATTTTTTTTCATGAGGGATCCTACCCTTATGGGCTACTCATAAACTTCTTCCAACTTGTTTTTCTTAAAATCATATTTAGGATCTTCCAATAGAAAATTTTCTCTCTTGTTATATTTCAATATAATGACATTCTTCTCACTCATATCCTTATCATTTCTAGTACTTGGAATTGGTTTGTTCTACTCACATGGAAAATTACTTTTAATGTTTCCTTTCATGGCAATATTATTATTTTCTTATCTGTCAATACTCAAGACATGGAATTTATTCATTCACTCTACTTGCATTCTTTGGTACATAACATGACCCATAAAATTGGAATCCATATATTCCTATCACCTTATCTTATTATTCCTTTTGCTTATCTCTTCTCTTGGATAAATATTCAATACTTAGTTATAATTCCACATAGTCTCTTACTTGAAACCTTTCCCCTTTTATACACCCTAATTTGGTCAAGAAACCCCAATATCTATGTATTTTATTTTTATTTCACATGAAGGTCTTAGTGATGAATATAAACCTTTTTTTCATGTTCAGTATGTGTCCTTTGATCATTCTTATGTCTTTTTTATTTATGTGTGTCACCCCTAGTGGCTTAAGTCATCTCCTCCTAGTCATAAGGGCCCCTAACCTATTATGTGTAGTCCTAACTCTATTTATAAACCTCAAGACACTATCACCCTTATTTAGATAGTAGCACCACATGGAATTAGTGTACACCTTTTGGATCTAGTGTCCATTGGTCATTTTCTCCTAAGTTTAGGGTCTTAACCCTCCATTGAGCCTTATATAATATTTTATTCCTTTTTTATATCTTGTCAACTATAGGAACAAGATATTACATTCAAGTCAAATTTATTTCTATATAAATAGCTTCACAAGACATTTTACATCTATCATTTACTATTTTGGCACATAATTACATAAATACAATCACTAGTATGGCTCAATATATTGCATATTACTTACCTATCAGATCTAAACTTGCATTCTTGATCAAAGAAGGGCCTAAACAAAAGTAATTCTAGTATACTCACACATTTATTACGCACTTACCTAATGGAGACATACATGCAATCTGATACCCACAACATTGGGGTTAATCTAGGTAGTGACCAAGACAATAGAGTTTTTACTCCATGCGATCATAGTATCCTACAACCCAAATTCTCCCTTTCTTTTACATTTGATACATTTTTTTTGTTTCATGTGTGTAGGTGTTAATTAGGTTTTTGAAATACCTCAGGTAAAATAATGACACATGCCAACTTTAATTAGTCATAGAGTCACCTACAGGTCCCTCAAACTCTCGTATAACTTTATTTAAAGTTTTAGATAACTCATCTAATAAGGACACTAAAGCCATAATTGGACTCTAGTTACTGTCTTCATAAGGGTACTACTATCTAAAGTTTTATTTTAACTATAATCATTGAATGAAATATGTTTGGTAGATAAATAAACTTTTTATAGCCTCCCAAGTCACAAAAACACTTTTTTTACTCCAAATAAGTACACTTTATTTACATATTTTCTATTTTGGAAATAACTTATCAAATAAATTACTTTTTGTATTCATTTTAAATATTTATATACTCATCCCTTTAATAACCTATAATTTACATCTACTAAGTCCTAAATATTTAAAACATTTGGTGAACCCAACTTACTTTGAATATTAATTGAAACCCTAGTTTAGCCTAACATTTACCTTATTCATTTTTTGTGAACTAAATTAGGGTTATAAACTTGTATTTTTTCATGAATTGGCATAACCTAACTCACTCAAATCAATCATATATTAGGGCTTCATTAATCTAATATAACTGACATTTTTTCCAAACAACCCTCATAAAACTCTATATCCACATACTAGGAGTCTCTACATATAAATACTAACCTTTAAGGTTTCAAAGAAAATCCTAATTTTTTTTCCAAACATTAGGATGGAAATTTCCCATATTTTAACATATACCTATGTTATATTACATTTTACCTATTGTGTGTTTATTGTTCATTATTTACATTATCATATTTGGCAAGTTTAAAATGACATCCAAGAAACCTCTTGCCCCTCACCCAATTGGTGAATTTATGAAATTTTATCATAATTATAATAATGAATTGACAAATTTTCAAGATTTCACATTGACACATGATAATTATTTCATTTATACTGATGATTATGATTATTATTGTAATAATTGATATGAGGAATAATATGATCATGAAAATAAAGGTGTTGATGAGTATATACTAGATGCATCTTCTTATCTTTCATATCCCTCTTCTTCTACACCTAAAAATATAATGGAAAAATAACCTCTTTTTGGTAGTTCTTTATTCCAATGTGATCATAGCTTTTCAACTACTTTTTCTGCCTCCTTATTTAAATTAAATCCATATAAGTGTAATACGTGAAATTTATGTTTGCATGATTCAAGCAACATAGAAAAGAGTAATTCACATTATTTACGCTTATTAGTTAAATTTTAAAAATCATGTACAAATTATATTACACCTTTTACCAATGCATAGACTAAAGTAGACAAATTATTTTATCACCTTGTTTTACATTCTAAGATCAATACGATGATTCTTTGAAAAATGTTGACAATGAAAATGCCTCTAAATATTTTCCTACATGTAATAATATTACAAATGAAAACATGATTTTTATTTCTTATACCCTTGAATCTAAGATTGAAAGTAATAATTATAGATGCACTTCACAAATAGCTAGTGAAGAAATGCATTGTATTAAACCCACACATGATGATATATTACATGGTAGTAAAATGTTAAATTACTCTCTCTCTCTCTCTCTCTCTCTCTCTCTCTCTCTCTCTCTCTCTCTCTCTCTCTCTCTCTCTCTCTCTCTCTCTCTCTCTCTCTCTCTCTCTCTCTCTCTCTCTCTCTCTCTCTCTCTCATCTTATAGTCCATTAGCATGTGAAACATTTTTGTAAATTAATGAAAGAAGAGATACCAATGAATCTCCCTCAACCCCCCTTGTTAAAATACAACCCATTTCTCAACATAATGTCCATGAGGGTGATATCCCATTTCCCTCTCACCAAGTCCAACCTATCATCCCTCCAAAGGTTATAGAGAGCAAACCAATCCTCCCTAACAAGGGTCCCTAATGTAGTGTACCAATGGCTAAGATAAATAAAAAAATTTAAGAGTTAAATGAACCCCTTGATGATGATAGTATAACTTCAAAAGAAGTAATATCCTTCATCAATTTTTTTGGTGATTTAAAACCACAAGTAAACTATCTCACATTGGAAAGTGAAGCATACCACTCTTGGGTAAATTTCAATACCATCCATGACAACCCTATTCCATTAAGAATATTCATTGGAAAGTTTCCACCCAAATTTTAGATACCAGTGTTATCAAAATTTAATCAACATAAATTCCCATACTCACAGCTTCAGGCTTATGGTAAATCAATGGCATCTGTCACTAAATTTTTTATTCTACTATAGTTATTTCTAAAGTATATAAAAAGTGAGGGATTAAATTAGGTTCATCTTGCACTCCCTAGTGGTTCACTACATACATATGATGAGTTAAAAGTGGTCTTTATTATGTACTACATACATAATAAGGAACTTCAAGTCACATATGAAAAGTTACCTTCACAACACTAGGGTGATGCCAAACCAATAACTAAATACATTATAAAATTCAAGTCATGTATGCACTAGTTGATTTACCAACAAACAAATTTAGAGGTACAATACATCTTTACTAAAGGCCACATTTTTCCTCTTAAGGATAAATTATTATAGCAAACATCTAAATCATTTTGATGTCTATATAACATATCTATAACATTAAAGATAGAGTTAGGACTAGTTATTACACATTAGAGGTAGATTTGGATGTAAGTTTCCTAGAGCCACAATCATCTCACATGGTAAAATAACTTGATCCAATTATGATTAAGAAATAAGTGGAACATAAATAACCAATAAATATTAGAAGGGTAAAGAGCTAGCCCATAAAGCACCTCATAAAGTGAGTAGAGAGCATGACACAAATAGAGGGGTTATGTAGTTTTTAGATAGAGATACGCCTCATGATATCTTAATTACACTATTAGATAAGGATATGATCAAAATTACATATACTCATCACCATCCAACATAACATCTACATAGGATACATCCATATTAAAAAAAATTATAAGATAAATGGCATTCAAAAAACAACTATTATCTACTATGAGATCATATTGACCAATGTGTTTATAGAGTAATTATAGCATTCACATAAGGGGAATCAAAATATTAGTCTCCATAAACTCTTAGATCACACTCCTTTATGGTTAATTTATCCTAGGGCATTCACTTTAATGATCTAATTTATTATTTTTGGGAAATTAGATGTTTAATTCATAGATAATAAATGGGTCTAAGTAGATAAAATCAATAAATAATGTACCATAATTAGGCTACTCATTTATGAAATTTGACTATAATTAGGGATTTTTTAAAAATGGTAGTTAGAGAGAGAAAATTAGACTTATCTTATTCTATACTATTCTGACTGAGATAAGGTCTATAAATCTATGTATAAGCTTGGGAAACTATCACAATTAGGAATATAAAGTTAATTTCTTGATTGGATAGGAGAACCAAAAGTGGGACACCCCAGGTTCTAGTGTTGGATTCTTATCTCAGTGTTGTTTTCCTATTTATCTAATCTCTATGTGTTTTTTTTGCTAGGTATGTGTGACCTTGCCTATGAAATGTCAAAGCTTGATAGTTCATGGAGATTTTTTTGTACCTAATTTAATCTTCAATACCCTAGGTCCTCTTTGTACCAAAACTTGAATGTAAAATTTGGAGAAAGGAGAGGAGGGGTTAGTGTGTAAAATATATGCTAGATGTACTTCACAACTAGTGTGCAAGCATGTTGACTACATACCAATACTCTGAGGAGGGATCAAGCTACATGTAGTTCTCCCTTTAAAGTGCTTGGTAAAATAGTGTGATCAAAATGTAAGTAAATGTGAAATTTAGTGTACTTGGAATGACTAAGGACTAGTGTAAAGGATTGAATAATCTATAAATACTATTGGATGGCTATATGCAAAGAATAGGGAAAAGTGCTTGAGTAGTCTTGCATGTATTCTTTCTTCTCTCTTGTAATGAGTACCAACCCTTCTAAATAGAATTTAAATGTAATTTTATATGGGATTTAATGATCATGGGTTAAATGCATTCATGTTAGATTGACATGAATTAGGATAAGGATTTATAATTATATGACTGTTATAAGCCAAAATATACTTAGATAACAACACTAGAAATATGGCACCTGGGTTTCAGCAATATAGTCCAAGTTTAGGCACTATTATCCATGGCTAATGGGACCTAGGGGGATGGACAAAGCTTGGAAAGAAAAATATGGGTCTGTAAGTATTTAATTTGGGATTCTATGAATGACTTAGAATCAGTGAAAACATGCCTATGAGGGTCATGAGAGTAAGCAAGATGGACCTATGGATTGGGTATCATTAGTCACACTCAATTTATCAAATTTTGCATTTTATATGACTAAATTTGCCCCCCCTTTATTCTAGTGATGTAGTAAAGTGAAATACTAAGACAAAGGAAAAATAGAAAATGTACCTAAACCTACCTATAAAGGTGAAGATCATGAACCCATGTGATGCTGGATGTGCATAAAGAGAGCAGAACTTGACGTGTGAATCTGTAATGAAAAACATATAGTAGATCAGTCCTTGCTAGATATGTTATATCTAAAATAAGAACATACAAAAGATAGTAAGATAAAGAGGAAGAGAAAGGAATGAATACACTTTATTAGGTACATGAACCAATATAAAACCTATAATGATGTTAGATTGTGTTGGGTTTATGTTATATGAAAAGTAATATCATGAATAGAGCTAAGTACTCAATTCATTAGAAGTGGCTCAAGAATGCAAAGGCAAGCCCTTTGGATCCATCACCATGAACTAAGTGAAGCTAATAAATCATGCATGTGTCAATTAATATTTGGAATATATGTCTAATCCCTTTGAATAGGTGGCTCAAGAATATAAAGGCTAGCTAGTCCTTTGGCTTCATCATTGCCCCATGAATTGAAGCTATGAAGTAATACCAATATGGAATAGATGTCATATGAGATGGATATTGAAGCCCATGAATGCAATATGATCTAATAATGTTGGCATGGATATCTGAATGTATGCTAGAAAATATGCCACTCTTGGCCATTTCAAAAGATGGATATTAGGTTTGTATGAAAGCCACTCTAAAACTAGTGCCATAAGCTTATGTGAAAGCCAACTTGGGATCTCAGGTACTTAGGAAGTTAAACTTATATGTAAGCCAAAATTTAAAAGGGATGCCAACCACCTATAAATGGAGTAAGGCATGAAACAACTAAGAAATTCTTTAAAAATAAACTAAACTCAAAAAAAGGGTAGGATCAATGTACCACACACATTGCCCCCAATCACTAGTGTATAGAACATGGATTTTTGATCTGGAAGTTATATCAACCACCTAATATGAAACTAGAAGTTAGATCCATCATGTTTTGCATGATGCCCCATATATCTATATTCTCTAATCAAAACATTGTATTGAAATATGATGACTCTAAAATGTATTGAGCTGGAAAACCTGACTAAACTCACTTTTCTATCTGTTTCTAGAAAAAATGATTTTTTTATTGTCTAGATAGGAGTGCCAAAAATAAGACACCCTACTATCTGGCACTATAGTCTAACTTTTGTGTTGTTATCTAGGGCCAAATATAGTAGCTTTTCTAGATTCTGTATTGTTTGCATGGTCTATTTTACCTAGTTTGATGTCTGGATTCTATTTTGAGTGTTCTAAAAACTAATTTTTTGACTGTTAGGAGCTTTGATCTCTATGAAAAAACCCTTGTTTGTTGCCCCTTATTTTTATGGTAGGAATAAAGATATTGCAATGACTTACCTCAAAATAAATAGCCTTTTAAGTGTGTTATGATGCATAAAAATATGATATAGCAATGATAATTGACAATATATCTTGAGATATAACAAGGTTTGTATTGAGATATTGTTAGATCAATAAGGGTATGCCTATATAGATATAACAATGTAATAACATGTGTAATGTAATAAACTAGAATTGAAAGTGTTATTTGTTAGTTGTTAGAAAGGAGGGATGGAGAATGATGTCCATCATGGCATCCAAGAAAGAAAATAAATGTATGATATGGATCATGGCACTACAAATAGGAAA
The DNA here is from genome assembly GCA_037957365.1 of Torreya grandis. NCBI lineage: Eukaryota > Viridiplantae > Streptophyta > Pinopsida > Cupressales > Taxaceae > Torreya > Torreya grandis. Next base: position 1,821,061 of record JARHVA010003434.1, read on the forward strand.
AGTGATCGAGCAAAAAACATACAAAACAAGAAGCACGAAGCATATAAGAGTGGACAAGGGGCCAAAAAATTAAGGGACATGGGCAAATGTCACTCAAAATAGAAATAAAACATATAAGGAATGTTCAAATTCCACATACACATAATTAAAATAAATAAAGTTGGCATAAGGATCATAGGCACATACAAGAGTACAAATAAAGGACAATGGAAAATGTCCTAAAACACATACAAGGCATGGAATAAGAAATGAGAAAATTCAAACACATTAAGCTACACTAATCAAGAAAGGAAAGCATGTATATATTGGAAGTTCAATCACATCTAACTAGTCAAAGCAAGAAGTGAAAGTGTGATAGACATGTTTGTACAAGATTAGGTATATGCTAAGAAATACACAAGTGCAAGATACTAGAGAGTATCGATATGGTAATCTATGTAAAATTAGTAAGTAATATATGCCAATATGATAACTAGAGTGTGTGGTATAGGAATTTAATAACTTTGAAGGTGTATTCATGTAGAAGATGCCCTCAATGGGTATGTATATCAATCTGTGTCTCAAATGTAGAAGTAGGTTGCCCCTTTAATGGGTAGAGTGAGTCAATAAAGGATATGGATGTCACTACACACACTCAAAGAAGTTCAAGTGAATTATTTTAATGTAGATAAATCAACAAAAAATAACATATAATAACAAATGTAAGTCTATCATAGTAGTAGCAATGTAAAGCATAGATGATGCATACAATCGAAAAGTTTTTGTGTTTTAGAATTATATGAATGTTTTTGGATTTTTTATTTATTTATTTTGTATTGTTTTTGTATTTTTGAAATAAGATATGTAATGGAAATATTGAGAATAAATGATACTAAATAATGAGTCACATATGAGACTCCCTATTATGGTGTCCTATATCAAACAAAGATATCGAGCATGATCATGAAGCATGATGAAAAGGCTGATACTATGATTTTGAAAGTTTTGTGTTGTAACTATTTTATATCTCTAAAGTGGAAAAAAAATGTGGGATTACCCTATATCTCTAATAATTGTATGAAACTAAAGGACTCTTAGGGAACCACATAGAAGTAGGACAAAGAGTTTTCTATAAGTGTGCTTTATGTTTAGAAGCATGAGATTTCAATGTTACTACTCTAGGTGTGAATATTGTAGCTAAAAGATATATAAAATCCTAAATATATGGATATGTATAAACTCTCTATACTAGTGATGGGTTCCTCAACTATGTTTGAATATATACGAAAGGAAGAATTGTACCTAGTGGGGAAACTAAAACTAGTGGAGAAGCTGGAACTAGTGACTTCAAAGGAGATGGCTCTAAAGTGGGGAGTGGAAACTCATATGTAACTCCAAAAACTATAATAAAATAATTATCATGAATGAATTTCACATATCTATGAATTGTATATGGTACTACTCAATTTTTTTTAATCCATGGGCAACCAAGTAACATATCAAAAACTCCTGCATTAAGAACTATGGTGAAATGTGTGGTCATATGTGTTGGACCAATCTATACATGAAGTACAATCTCACCCAATGAAATTTGTATGTTCCTACTAAATCCACTAATAACTATATCTATCATCGTGATATCCTACTCTGAATAGCCCATATGCTGCAATAATGTAATGGTACACATGTTGACCCTAAAACCATTGAGAACACTGTGAATGGGTTGATTATGAATATGTGATCTGATAAAGAGTACATTATAATCTAAATTATCCTCAATAATATCCTAATTTAATAAGGATATCAAAGGTCTAGATAATACCCTAGACTCATACACACCCTTCATACCACTCAAAGGATGTGACTCAACTAAAGGTGTTTCATATGTAACTAGTGGAGGATGTGTAGCGTATGTGTGGTGAACACCTAATGTGTCCCCTTTTTATTGTTTAGAATGATATGGAAATGGGTCTAAAAATATTTTCAAAGCTTTATCCTATGTTTTCTTATCTTATGGAGGATTAATTAAAGTTCCAATATCAAGTAGGTTGTCATATATCAAGTCTGGTATCTTATGTCTCAAATTGATGCATCTATTTGTAGTGTGTTTTGGTGTCTTATTAGAATCAAAAAATGCATACTGATCATATCCCCATGAAAGAGGATTTACTGGGTCAACTTCCCAAATAGGAGGGAGAGTGATGATGTAACATTCTCATAGCTAATATAAAACTCTAGATGGAGAAACTGGTAGATTGGTAAATGCACGCTAAGGAGGTGATAATAAAAACAAACACTGAGGGGGTTTTAAAGCCATATTGATTGTTGGTTGATTTTCATTCTTTTTATCATTAACTTTCACCTTATATGGGAATTTTATATTACTCATGTTTTTTGTGTCTAGGATGCTTGTATACTTGAGTTTTCCCATTAAAATGAGTTTTACTTCTCTTTCCTTTAGTGTATTGCACAATTTAGTGAAGGAAGATAATCTTTTGAACATAATAGATTCATGTAATGCTAGTAGAAGGATCTATTTGAAGAGATCCTATAACTCCTGATATTTTATGGGGCTAGTCATCTTAGCCAAGATGGTCCTATATTAAATCACATAGTATATGAGATGATCATTTGATTTCTATTGTTGCTGTGTAATTTGTGCATAAAATACCTTATCACCAATGTTGATACCAAAATGTGCTAGGAACATGTTAGTTAAAGGATTGAATACATTGACCAACTGATTTAGTAGACTATAGAACCATTATAAAGCATAATCCTTTAGGCTCCATGGGAATAGCTTGGTTAGTAACAAGTCATTTGGCACATAATCCAAGCATGCTATGTGGAAAGATCTCAAATGTGTCTCTAGATCACCCTTTCCATCATAAAGAGTAAGCTTAGGTTGAACAAAACCTTGTGGTAAGGGTGTAGAAGTAATGTGATAAGCAAATGGTGTATGCAAAAGATCAAAAGAATCCAAATCCTACATAGGTCTATTGGAACCTTGATTAAGATGTAACACCTTGAATTGAAGAGATCTTATCTCTTGAACAAGGGATAACACATTAGGAGATAGGGATGTACTAGTTATAAATAGTGGCATAGAGGCAGATTGGGTTGCTATAGGGGGTTGTTGAGATGTAGTGGCCCCCATAGTGTCATTTACAATGGGTTTCTCTATAAGAATGGAAAAATCAACTTGTTTAGCCTTTTCTATTTCCATGAGATATTATAATATAAGAGTATGATCTTGAGGTTGTTCCATAAGTCCTTTTCTTAAACTTTGGAAGATCAAATATTTGTTGAGTACAACTTCATTATCAACAATGGGTAGAAGTGGATCAGTAGTCCAATGTGGTAGAGGATAAGTGTTGGTGTGTACATCATCATTAGTATTTTCATATTTCTCATTGCTTGAATTATTCTAATTAAAATTGGTGTAATATAGATGTGTAGAATTTATAGTTGGATTCTAAATTGGTTGTTTATCCATAGTATATGATTAATTTGAAGGAATCTGGTCATCTTGAAGGAAGAGATGCAAGGAATTTAGGTGGCATAAGGAAAATAACATGGATAATAATAGAAAATATTAAATTGATATAATCTAAACAAGGAACTAGACTATGCATAGAAAGTATACAGAGCTCCCAAACATGTAAGGTGATAACTCAAGAATAAAAATAGGAGCTAGTATATGCAACTATGGATTTTTAAAAAATATTTTTGTAAACTTCTATGAATTTTTGAAATTAAAATTAAATTTCTGAATTGAATATTCAAGAATTTTTTAAAAAATTTATGAGAAAGTGATTGATTTAATGGGACCTAGTATATGCAACTAGGGTTTTGAAAAAAATAAATTTTTGAAAATTACTATAAATTTTTGAAATTTGAAGTGGTTTTCTTATTTTAATATGTAACTCAAAATTCAAAAAGATTGTAAAATTAATGGAAAATTACTAGGAGCTACTTGATGCAACTAGGGTTTGAAAAAAAATTATTTTAAAATTTAGGACAAAATTTTCAAATTTGAGAATTTTTTTTTATTTTAATATTCAAGAAAAAATTCATAAATTAATGGGAAAATGCAGCTAGGAATTTATCCAAGGGTTTTTATGTGAAATTCAAAGTTAGGTTCACCAAATGATTTATTATTTTTGGGAAATTAGATGGTTAATTCCTAAATAATAAATGGGTCTAGGTAGATAAAATTAGTAAATAATGTATAATAATTAGGCTACTAATTTGTGAAATTTGACTATAATTAGGGATTTTTTTACAATAGTATTGAGAGAGAGAAAATCAAACTTATCATATTCTATACTATTTTGACTGAGATAGGGTCTAGAAATCTATGTACAAGTTTGGGAGATTGTCACAAATATGAATTTGGAGTTCATTTCTTGATTGGATAGGAGTACCAAAAGTGAGACAGCATAGGGTTTAGTGTTATAATCCTATCTCAATGCTATTTTCCTAGTGATCTAAGCTTTTTGGATTTTGTGTACCAGGTTTGTGTGACCCTGCCTATGAATATTAATCTTGAAAGTCTATAGATATCACTATGTAATTTATTTAGTCTTAAATATCTTAGGTCCTCTTTGTGCTTGAAATTCAATGTAAATTTAGAGAAAAGATAGGAGGGGTTAGTGTGTAAAGGACACTAGACACACTTCACACCCCATGTGTGGGCATGCTGCCTACATACAAATAGTCCAAGGAGGGATTGAGTTATATGTAGTTCTCCCATTGAATTTCTTGGTACAATAGTGTGATGAAAATGTAAGTAAACAAGAAACTAGGTGTACTTGTAATGACTATAGACTGGTGTAAAGTTTTGAATAAGATTGAAATACTATTGGATGGTTGTATGTAGAGAATAGGGAAAAGTGATTAAGTAATATTTCTTGTATTCTTGATTCTCTCTTGTAAATGACTGTCAACCAGTCTAAATATACTTTGAATGTCCTTTTCTACTGGATTTAATGATTGTGGGTTAAATGAATTTGCATTAGGATGATATGCATTAGGCTAAGGATTCAAAATAATATAACTATTAGAAGCCAAAGTGGACTTGTATAGTAGTGCCAAAAATAGGACACCCTAGGTTTCAGTGCTAGAGTCCAAGTTTGTGCACTATTTTCAATGGTTAATAGGACTTAAGGGATGGATTAAGCATGGAAAGTGAAATATAGGTTTTCAAGGGTCTATTTAAGGAGGCTACAAATGATTGAGAGTCAATGAAGACATGCTTATGAGGGTCATGAAAGAAAGCAAGATGGACCTATAGAGTGTGTGTCATTATCCACACTCAAGTTACTAAATTTCACATTTTATATGACTACATGATCCATTATTTACTCATCATATGAGCCATGTGGTTTTGAGGACACCTATTTATGAGAGATCTCATGCACCATATATTTAGTAGAGATGGTAACCAATTCATAGAGATTAGAGCATAGTTTTAATTGTCCCACTGATAAAGATATTTGGAAATAATCACATGGATCATATCATAGTTTCAATTTAACCATTGATTAAGATACTTGGGAATAATCATAGAGATGAGAACATAGTTTCAATTCAAATACCAATTAATATATTTTCCAACAATCATAAAGATTATAACACAATCTTAGTTCTCCCATAGATCAAGATATTTGCCATGTATCACATAACTCAGAGCATAGTTTCAATACAATAACTAATGAAGCTCTTTGATATAGATTATACACACCTAGATACTAGTAATTTACTATTTATAATATATGTTCCAAAATTTAATCCTACACTGACACAGCATGAACAGTATGGTCACTTGTTCACCATGCAATTTGGGTCCAAATAGTGCATATTCTAGTTACATGATCGACACATAGATATCATATGATACTCGTATAAAACCCATACTAACAATTAGCATTCCTAGTCCACTATACATGTATACTTAAGCATTTATGGAGAGATAAACAATTCATTACCATTATTTAGACATAACACATTTCTATATCACCATTTAACATAATTAAAACAAACATCTGTAAAAATAGATAATATAACAAATCAAGATACCAAGATATGCAATGCCCAAATAATAACGAACATCCATATATATTTATAACTCATAACATAGTATCAATAACATATTATAAATCACTCAATAATTCAAACTTGGTCATTAGGACTAACCCCCTCCTTCTCACTCTATGATATATCCATACTAGAACTAGAGGTCTCATGATCCCTGTATTACCTAGATAAAGGACTATGTCTACTCTCTCTCTCCCATAAAAACCCCAAATTGATTAACACATATGAATGTTATTATTATATATGTATATAGTCATAGACTATCTAGTTACCTACCCCACCCAAAGCATTAGGTGTGGGCATAGATCATTTCTATAACTCTATACATGCCTTATCCCTATCTATAGATTCTAGCCTATATGTTGTATTAGAAATGACTTATCAATAAAATAAATGAGCATGATATTGGTAAAATCTATGGTCCTCCCCACTAATACATCATCCATGGCATATCCTAGGATATGTTGTGTTAGTAATTAGAGCATAGAATCAATGTTAGTTTCCCAATACTCATCATCAGCTAAGATTATACATACTAAAACAATACATCTAATATCTACCAAAGTAAATAAGTTATGAAGTAAGAAAAATATACATATATAAAATATCATCCTACCATCAATGACCCTAAGGGCATAGACATCTTCCACCATGATCCCACCTCTTAAGAATTGTGGTACCCATCTATGCTCCCTCCACCATGCTATGTAGGCATCAATTTCTCATACATTATACACATCTTATATATCAATCACCAAATCTCATTTAATGAACATAATTAGAGCTATCTCTATAGCTAATGGTTTAATCCTACTCTTTGGCCTCACTAGAACTTGAAACTTGTTAACCACACCAATGATGCTAGTGGTACATATTGCATCAAAACAAAATACCATGTCACTCACTCATATTGAACCTATCATATACATTTACCCAATGGTCATGTAACTAGTATCTCACTCATACCCATCTCAACTGAACACCATCCTTGGGTCATCCCTCATAGTCCCTATAGGGCCTCCAAATAATGTCTCTAGACATCAGCCTATTAATCACCTATCGACATTACATCATGTTCCTCCTAGGAACATGGGTCATTCCAATACACCTTTCTAAAAATGTTTGGTGGTGAGCCAAATCATACCATCAAGACAAAAATAATATACTCACTAACATATGCTTGTAATCCCAATAATTAAATAGTGTATAAGACTCAATACCAGTTTCACACATCTCCTGAGTGAAATAGTATAAATATTTATATATGTGGACTAGTATAGTGTGACCCCACAAGTACATAATGTCATGATCCTATATATAATGTACTCTTAAATTCATCATATATAATATACATACCCTATTACCATCCACAATAATAAATTAAGCCAACATAATCACTAAGAACTTATAAAACCATAGAACATGATTGTGTTATTTAATGACAACATTATATCATTATACCTCCCTACCTGATGAGTCCCTACAAACACCATAGAAAAATATATCATATCCCACTCTATATCTTAATCACTAGTATCCTACTATAACACTTTTCTTTAACCACTAATTAGTAACCTCAAAATATTATATAAATCCTCTAAGGTGAAAAATAACTCCTTAGTAAATAGCTAGAATGTACTAGTATTTATATCCCACCTCTCACACAAGGCTACCATCATATTTCTATTAAAGGGCATCATATATAATGATGCCATGTAACCAAGACTAACTATATCTACCACATATATCTCTTCATCTATTAGTGGAAATCCCCATAATGTTTATATCATCTAACCACTATGAAATGTTGGAAGCATAATGACTAAGAGGGGAGGTGAATCAGTCTTTAAAACATTTAATCAATTTAACTTAACATTTATGAGCCATTCATCTAAGTACATAAATATAGAAATAATAAGTAGCCATATAAGAGTATGAAATAAGATCACACAACATATATGTGGGAAAGCCTAAAGGGAAATAAAACCCATTGATATTTTCAAATGGATTACAATCCTATAAGATAAAACCAAGATTTAGTGAAGCACCAACTTCACATGGAGCACCAACCCCCTAGATGACTCAACACCAACTCATCCATTTGATTGATTTTATCACCTTAATAACACCATGTTACTCATGAAATATATGATGATCAACTTCTTTAGCTCTTCACATACTTTAACCCTCTCAAAACTACCTCTAGGCTTCTTTGCCCAAGTAGGTCTCGTCAAGACTAATTATATCATATGACCTTGATATTAATAGATACAATAACTATTAAATATTAATTATAGGCTATATAAATAATTTTGATAGTCTAAAATACCTCTTTAACAATGTGTTATTTCATTTTCTTGCACATCTAACTCACTAACTAGCCCAAATAGCCCTAAACTACCTCACATATATACTAGTCTCTTGTTAATACACCACTTGGTCATCCACACACACCCTTAACCTATTAGGTAATCTATGTAATAGTTATTAGGAATTATTATGAAAAAATTTCAATCATATTTTTGATCACACATTGATCGACCATATCTCAATTATGCTTTAATCCTCTTTAGGACTCATGGAGACCTAATTATATTAGGTCTATCTTGTAACATGTAGAACATGATCCCATAGGACACCTTAAACTTATATAGACACAAATATTATTTCAAATACATTTTAAATATATCCCAACTAACTTGTTATGAGCTGAACAACACATTATAGATTTAACTACTTCATGAAACACTCCTTACAGCTCATTATCTCATTAGGTTTGTGTGTACTCAAACACTATCTCATCTTTCTCATTCTTGATCACATAGATTCCATATAAAAGAACATAATTAAAAAAAAAAGAAGCTATATGACATTAATTTTATCTTTGTTCACTTATAAGACTCTGACTTAATGACCAATATTGGTCTTAATCACCCTTTGGGTCTCGTGGAGACCTACTTCATTAGGTCTACTCTCTTGATGCTAAAAATTGATCTTCATAGATCTAGATGGCATTATCCAACCATAAAAAACTACTCAAACTTTTCCAATGGATTATTATTACCTATTCCATTATTATTTATATTTACATCCTTTGTTCATATCTTTAAACCCTCTTTAGGATAGACTAGCCTATTAGGCTTATACACATAATAAATTATCTTGCAAGAATGAAGATAAATCACTCCTTTACCAAATATCCAATGAAAAATTAAACATATATACATATACTAAATGAACTCATGAATATTACTAGCTACTTGGAATAAATTAACTCAGACAATAATGGCTCAAGAACAACTTTGCAACATGATCACTCAAAACTACCAAAATACTAAAAAACACAATCATAAGGAATTAGACTTAAACCAAATATGTAAAAAAAATTATTAAATATTTATGCATTAAAATTATCCTATGACATCTTCAAATAATCCACTCATAAGGTCTATTGTATAATAATGGTCTTATAGACCAATTCCTTGACTTACAATCTCACAGTCCAATCCTAAATAGGCAAGCCATTTTGAGAACATATCTTATTCACTTACATTTACATAAAAAACTTATACCAAGCATGACCATGACATAAAATTCCCAAATAACATTTTAATGCACTTCAATCCATCACTATTTCATGAAAATAAATTAGGAATCATCTTCTCATCACTATTTGGGTTTTGTACATTTTGGTTTATTAGCACTCTTAATGACTAACCCACTTGTATCACAAAATTAAAACTCTTAAATACTATAAAATGACCAAAAACCTTCATAGACATAAACCATGAGTCCCTAACTTCTTCTTTCATTCATTTAGCAACTTTGTCTAATTCAACTTTAGACTTATACATTAACATATTTAGAAACAAGCCTGTAACTCAATATTTTTTCTCTCCTCTCTCTAATAAATACCACTTAGAGGTACATGGGATATTCCACTACAATATAAAATATATTACCTTATCATACCAATCCATTCTATGCACTTTTTATTGACATCTTCAACATCAAGTCCTTATTAAATGCTAAGAGGGTTTAAACCTATTTCCATTCTTAACGATCATTAATAAATCATATCCCCTCAATCCAAAAACAAATGCATGTAATTTTGATCTAGGACCCTTCCCCATATACCATGAATATATTAAGTTCCCATTAATATGTTTTATGAGATAATAAGCACAATAAAAACCTTCTCAAGTAGAGAACCATTCATTTTATGCATTCGAGATACCTTAGAACACATTTTCATTCTTTATCCTTCAAATTTTAACCTCATACTACATGAATTATCTTAAAACAATGTGAATCACCTTTTTATATGCTCTTCTACTCACACTTGCCTTGTAAATTGATCATGATACCTCATTAGGCCATGGTCTCCCTCTCTTTGCTCTATAGACCTTGATCTAAAAACCACACTAGGACTTGAAGCCAACCTTCATACCTCTTGACCTTGATCTCAACACCTTAATTGAATGACATACAACCTCATAAAACCTCTCATGCCTAGGGTGTTCATCTCACCATGCTACTATGCTCATACCTTCCCATAAGGTCTCTTCAAGCCATGACTAGTGTCATGACTAAGATACTTAAGAACTTGACACTTGACACACTAAACTATAGTCACTCATGTTGATATAAATTATATCACTAATTATAACATAATAGCAATCTCAAAATAGTACTCTCATATAGAAACACTCTTCCAATCTTCTTGACACATCTCACTACCAACTAAACTAACCTTGCTCTCACCAATACTCTTGTAAACCTACTTAACATCATACCTTCACAAGAACCTTCTCATATCACATTGTAACACTATATCATGACCTTATTCAACTATCACTAATCTCTCACAACTCTCTTCCAAGCAACTTTGACACATCACATGACCGACTGACCTTGATCATCTATACACCAATCTCAAAACAATTACTTGACATCAACCTCATTCACCATGATTACACTCTCTCTCATAGTAACAAAACTTACTATTTTTTATAAAAAAACATCATACACATACCTAAAACCTTACTTGGCCATGCACCTTCACAATAACCTTTGACATTAATGATATCATCAATGCCCAAACTCAATAATCAATGACAATGTTTAGCAATATCCCCCTTTGTCATTGACGGCAAACACACTTAGAAAACTATGGAAACCACTCTTGATGTAAATCATCTCCCATATTTGGCTCTTTCCTTTTCTTTCCCTTTATGATATTTATCTTACTTTGACATTAATGACAAATGGTCACTTACAACTACTGAAATTACACTTTCTCCCCTTGAGTTGATATTACCTATCAAAGACAATAGATGACACACAATATTTAGAAACTATGGTAACCACTCTTAGAAAATTCTCTCAATTAGGTCACTTCTCCCTCATTCTGAACTATCTTCCCTTTCTAAATTTTTCTCCCAGTTGGTCCATCAAAACCTCAACAAATATAATCTATGAAACATCTCAGACACATGTTCCCCTTAACACCATGCATACCTCTATTATAATAACAAAATAAACCACTCTCTTGACAAAGAACTCAGAGCTACAAAGTGCCCCCTTAGACCAAGAATATCTACTTTAAATTAACTAGGAACTCAAGATCACTTACCTTCCTTGGCATGACTGAAGAAGATCAAACTCTTGATCACACACTAGGCTACCACACTCTTGACACCAACTATATAATTAGGGACTCCCACTTTGTCTTCATAGCTCAATAAATAATTCAATAGGAATCTTAAACCATATTAATATTCCTTTAAGAAACTTGATACCAATACCCCTTTTTAACACAAAATAAGCTCAACTACTCACATAAATAGATACCAAAATCTTACCTCTCATATACCAATTGATTTTAATTTCACCTTAGATACCTGATGTCAACCTTATATCTCTCATCATGATACCTAATACACTTCAAACCTTAGATCTACCAACATCAGAATGGATAATATCAATCTTCATCTCCTTTCTTACAACATAAACAACCTAGAATCTTCTCAAGATGAAACCTTCTTTGACTACAAGCTCATGCTTCTAATGATAGAACAATGTTTCCATAAATCCTAAATGATCTAACCCTTTTCATAGGGCACTAAAACACCATGAAATGAAGAGATTCCTAGATCTCCAATCCACTCTTTTCAGCCATATTGTAATCATGATACTAATAGTCTCTATTTAGAATCCACTTAGGCTTGACTAAAGTAATTAACTAATTGACCTTGTCATCCTTCTTATTTTTGATTTCCTTGTCAATAGATGATGATAACAAGTGTTACTAACATTATTTCACTTATGATCCTTTCCCAAAGTAAACAGATAATCCACCTTAGTTTATGCAGTGATCATAACTCATTTTGATTATCTTTGTATTCCATACCTTGGTTTGTTCTTTCTCTTACACTTTATGATTTTTAACCCTCATTATTCCTATATCACTCTTCTATAATGAGATGAAATTTATCTTTTAGTTTTCTATTCTCTCTCCAAATTCTCCATAGGATCTAAATTCTTGATCCACTTCTTAGAGGCATAACTAAAAAGCTTTCTGTCTTTACTGATCTTCCTCAAATGCCTCATCTTATAGTCCCACATAGCATTGGGCTGCCTAATTGGTCTTATCATGTTAAATTTTAATTTGTTACTCTTGACTTGTTCTAACTTCTCACACTTTTTCTCAACCTTGCTCATCTTGTCTATGAGATAATCATGCTCAACCTTCAAGGAAACTAGCTAGCTATTCCATTGATCACACTCAATTTCATTCAATCTAAACTTTGTATTGATGATTCTAACTAATTTTTGAGATCCTTGATGACCTTTCCATCCCTTTTGGATTCTTTGACCCAGTTAATCTTCAAGGTACATATTTATTCCTTAAGATCTTTGACCATATATATCAACTCATGTTTCATCTTATTTTGTTGCTTCAAATCATCTAGGGAACTTATGAGCTCAAATTCAATATCTACTTCAACTTCTCCATCAGTATCATAGTAGACTTCTTCATCATATATGTTATCTTCTTCCTTGGAGTAACCTGCTTCTTTAGACAAGAATAGAACTCCATTACCGACTTGATCAAAATAGTCATTATCATCATTATGAACACTATTATTACTTACCTCATATGAATTATTCAACCTCTCTCTTATATAATAATATTTTTAACTAAAAATATATTCATTTCTATCATGATAAACACTATCATAATCATAATCCTTGTTTATGCTTATTAGGATCACTTTCAAGTTGTTAAGCTTGCTCCAAAGCACCTACTCTAATACCAATTATTGTAAGTACAATGAATAAGAGGGGGTGAATCAGTATTAAAAACATTTATTCAATTCAACTTAACATTCATGAGCCATTAATACAAGTATATATATCTAATAAGCATAAGCAACCATACATGAGCATTAAACAAGATAACACATCATATATATGGGAAAACCTTAAGGGGATGAAAAACCACTGATATATTCAAATGTAATAAATTTATATAAGACAAAAATAAATATTTATTAATTCATGAACTCCACATCAATTATCAACCTGAACTAACCAAATACCCACTTGACTAGTCCTTAACAAGTACCCAGTTAGAAGGACGCACCAACCCACTTACATGAATCAGAACCAACTCAGCCACCTAATTGATTTGATAACCTTAATAAAAACTTATTTCTCACCCAATATATGATTATCTCCATATTTATCTCTTCAAACATTTTAACCCTCTCAAAATTGCCTCTAGGCTTTTCCACCCAACTAGGTCTCTTCAAGACTGATCAGGGCATATGACCTTGATATTCATACATAAAAACACTATTATATATTAATTAAAGGATATATACACTCTAATTATGTTATAAAATACCTGATTATACTAAAAAAATTTCCTCTTTCATTTTCTTTCATATATAACTCACTAACTAGCCCAAATAAGCCTAAATTGCCTTACATATATACTAGTCTCTTGTTCATACACCACTTAGTCAACCACACATGCATTTAATATCTTAGGTTATATATTTAATAAGTATTATTAATTATTATTAACATGTTTCAATCTTAATTTTTATCACACATTGGTCACCCATATCTCAATTATGCCTTATTCATCTTCAGGACTCATGGATACCTAATTACATTAGGTCTATCTTGTAACATGTAAAACATGATCCGTTATAAAAAAAATTACACTTCCATATATACCAATATTATTTCATATATGCTTTAAATTTATCCAAAATTACCTATAATAATCTAAAAAATACATTATAGATTCAATTACTTCATGAAACATTCCTTGCAACTCATTATCTCATTAAGCCTGTGTGTACTAACACACTATCTGATATTTCTCATACTTGATCACCTACATGTCACGTAAATATAACATAAAAATAATTTTATAGAGTATATATTACCTTAATATCATCTTCATTCACTTGGAACACTTTGACTCAATGACCAACATTGGTCTTACTCACCGTTTAGGTCTTATAGAGACCTACTTCATAAGGTCTGCTCTCTTGACATTGAGACTTAATATTTTTGGATCTATATGTCCTTATCCAGCCATTAAAAACCACTCAAAAACTTTTCCAATGATTTATTCTAAAATATTAAATCCTTTGTTATATACACATCCTTTATTCATACCCTAAAGCCATTTTTAGGACAGACTACCCTATTAGGCATGTACACCTTAGAAACTATCTTGTAACAATGAAATTCAATAACTCCTTTAACATATATACCATGAAAAATAAAACATATATACATATAATAAATTACCTCATTAAAATCACCAACTACATGTAATAGCTTCAATAAAAAAATAATGACTTAAAAACAACTCTACAACATGCTCACTCAGAATTGCCAGAATACTAAAAAACATAGTCATAAAGAATTAGACTTCAACGACCTATGTAGACACTTTTATTTACTCTTTATGCATTAAAATTATCCTATTAAATATTCATATAATCCTCAAATGAAAAAATTATAAGGTTTGATTGCAAATATTGGTCTTACAGACCAATTCCTTGGCTTATAGTCTCACAATCCAATCTTGAATAGATAAACCATTTTGTGAACACGTTTTATTCACTTACACTAATCTCTAAAAATTATACCAAGCATGATCATGACATAAAATTACAAAACAATATTTTCATGAACTTAAATCTATCACTTCTTGATGAAACACATCAAGAATAATCTTCTCATCACTGCCTAGGTTCTACACATTTTGCTTTATTAGGCCTATTAGCAATTAGCCCACTTGGATCACAAAATTTACACTCTTAAAGAATTGAACCTACCTATAAACCTTAATTAAAATAAAACATGAGTCTATAAATGATTCTTTCATCCATTTATCAACTTTGTCCATTGCAACTTTTGACTTCTACAACTTATTTAGAAATAAGCATACAACATAACATTTTATCTCTCCTCTCTCTAATCAACACCACCTAGAGGTACCTAGGAAATTACAATAAAATATTAAATATATTACTTTATCATACCAATCCATTTTGTGAAATTTTGATCAACATCTTCAACATTAGGTCCTTATTAGGTTTATAAGAGGGTTTAAACATGTTTCTATTCTTAACGATCATTCATAAATACATAGCCCCTCAATCTAAAAACTAATTCATATAATTTTTATTTAGGACCCTTACACATATACCATTAATATCTTAGTTTCCCATACATAGGTTTGACTAGATAATGAGCATAAGAAAAACCTTCTCAAGTAGAGAACCCTTCATTTTGTGTACTTCAGAGACCTTAGAACACATTTTCATGCCTTATCCTTCAAAATTTGACCTTATAATGGATGAATAATATTAAAACAACTTTAATCACCTTTTTCAATTCTCACCTACACACACTTGCCTTGGAAATTGATATTGATACCTTATTAGGCCATGTTCTCTCTCTTTGCTCTCTATACCTTGATTTGTAAACCACAGTAGGACTTCAAACTAACCTTCATACCTCTTTAACTTGATCTAAACACATTACTCACATGTTATACAACCTAATACAACCTATCATGGATGTGTAATCCATACCACCATGATACTATGCTCATACCTTTTCACAATGTCTCTTCAAGCCATGACTAGTACCATGACTAAGATTCTTAAGCACTTAACACTTGACACACTGAACTATACTCACTCATGTTGATATCAATGTTATAACTCAATATGACATAATAAATCTTTTAAAATAGTAATTTCATATCAATGCTTTCATATAACACTTTTCTAAGCTTCTTGACACAATTCACTACTGACTGAACTAACCTTGCTCTCACCATCACTCTTACAGACCTAGTTGTCATCATAACTTCATAAAAACCTACTCATATCATATTATAACACTCCCTAATTACCTTATTTAACTATCACTTATCTCTTAAAACTCTCTTTTAACAAACTTTGACATATCACACAACCAACTGAGCTTGATCATCTAGACACCAGTCTTAAAATAACTACTTGGCATCAACCTCATTCAACATGATTACACTCTCTCTCATAGAAACAAAACTTACTATGCTACCATAATAACTCATCATACACATACCTCAAACCTTACTTGACTATGTAACTTCACAAGAACCTTTGAAATGAATGGAAATATCAATGCTAAAACTCAACAATCAATGATAATGCTCAACATGAAACTCTTGCATGTGCACACTTTCCTACAAAATACAATAAAATATGAAATTAAAATCACAATAATATTAGATAAATATAAAACAAAAATCATAAAATACCATATAGAAACAATAAACACCTCCAACTAGGCCTAGTGGATACTAGCACTACATATGGGACAATAGTACCATAACTAGGACACTAGTGCCATGTCCAAGAAACTAGCACCATTATTATGACACTAGCTCTAAATTTATAAAAAATACCCTAAACTACATGTTTTCTCTAAAAATAATAAATTTTTTATTAAATATGTCAAAAATATGTAAAAATAATATAGTCCTTACTAGGGTAACCTCCTGCTTAACCTAGATAAACACCTTCACCTCCTCATATTGAGTTACACTTGCTCCTCATCTCCTCAACATACTCTCTAACTCTAAACATATAATTAATATTAATAAAAATGATTCAAATTATTTATTTAATAAATAAACCAAGATATTTAACTCACATTGAAAAACTTCCACCTTACTAAGGTTGACCTTGGGTGCCAATTTTGCCAACTAATACCAACTTCTTCCAAACACAATATCTTGAGAACCGTGACACTAATTTATGATCCATTTCTTGTGTTGGAATTGACCTCAATTTACCCTAACCTATATCAAAAATAATAATATCCCCATAAAATTCAACTCCATAAAATTACAAAACATATACTCCCTTAACAAACTTAATATAGACCAAAGATCTATCCCACTATTATATTTAAACAACCAATTCTATCACAATCTATAAAATATTTAAACCTAAAAACAAGATCACCCAAAATAAATATCACCATCATACTAACTGGTACCACTTTTTATTAGACACCCTTACCATAGTTTTGTATCTCTCACCAAAATTGGGGAATATACACATAGATTGGTCTAGATATACAAATGTTTAGACACACCAATTTACGTAGATATATAGTTTGACTCAGATATATAGATATTCAGACACACAGTTTTACTTGGATAAATATATATTTAGACACACATGTTTTTATAGATATAAAATTTGACACACACACACACACACACACACACACACACACACACACACACACACACACACACACATAAACGTAGGTTTACATAGATATATAATTTGACTCAGCTATATAGATATTCAAACACAAGTTTTACCAAGTCCTCACGGGAAACAAAACAAAATAGAGATAGAGGAAGATACAAAATTCCTAAAATACATCCCAAGATTAGTAACAAAAACACCATAAGTAAAAATTTGCTAGAAGAAAACTTGAAGCCTACTCCATATATGAGTTGCAAACATCTTCCCAATATCTCTTCATATGTTTGATTTTTGAGTCAATTTTAAAGAGAAGATTTTCCTTATCAATATATTTAAAATATTCACTACATTGAATGGGTTTACCTATTCCCTTAGAATTTGTCCTTGTATCAAATAGTTCCCCATATGAGATCTTAAATTTTTTCACATTATGGATCCCTTAGTGCATAGAGTCCTTACTATAGTTAACCAAGAAACTAATGTTGTTTTTAAGTTTAACATTTTCATAGTCAATAATATTAACCCTCTACCAAGCCCTTGAATTTTCATATTAATATCATTATCAAGATATTTTTGTGGTAGTCTCTCATTATCCTATTTCATAATTTTAACTTTAACTTTAAGATCAAAATTCTCCCTCATGAACCATCTCATTATCAAATTTTACAAATTGGTTTCTTCCTCAATCTTATTACTACTTTGTTTTTTTTCATAGAATTAACCAAAAAATTCGAAGTTTCATTCAAATCATGAGCTTGATTATATAAAAATTCCCCCTCTTTATCCTTGGGACCATCCCCTATTTTCCTCTCACCTGAATCAATTTTCTTATCATAAGAAACATTGTTTTTCCTTTCCAACCCCTTCTGTGTGATGGTGTCTAGTTTTCTAATAGTATCTTCTTAAACAAAAATATATTTCCTAGTTGTTTACCTTATTTTTCTATTATTATTAGGTTTCTTACTTAGATCAAGTATCTCCTTGGTATAAATTCTCAAACAAATCTTAATTCCAATATCTTAAGGTTTTAGAATATTCTTGATTACATTGAGTTCTTTGTCCTTTGAAGAATTATTTCCCAAATATTTAATCTAAATTTTATTCACTTTCCAAAAATCAATAAGCCTCCCATAATCTTTGTTTTTATATGAATTTAGAATTTCATGGGTAATTTTGTTCATCCCCTTGAAATACTAATGAATAAAAAAGAGCACTCCTTCATGCCTAGGGACTAAATATTTACCCTTTTTGAATTCTAAAGTATAATATAAAATGGGAGACTTAGAGGTATGGCATTCTTAAATTATTTAAAATAAATAAATAAAAACCATCAAACAACATTAAACCTACCTTAAAGAGGAATTTACTTGATGAGATAGTAATCCATGTCCCCAAAAGGTCTCAACAAGGATTCATAGTAGAACCTATTGTGTAAAACTTCCAGTGTTTCTCCTCCAAAAAGAAATTATCTTTCTCTTTCTTGAATTCTCTTCCTATTTTATAAACTTTATTCTTCTCTAGCTCTAGACTAGTGACATGCTTTATTGGATCTTTGGACACCTCTAGTAAAATGCCATTGATGTTCAAGATTCTATTATCACATGATTTTGTAACTAAGGTTGAAATATGTCTATCATGGCCTTCAATTATGTACATGAAACTCACCAGTCCATTTTCTAAAGAAGATCCCAAACTTCCTCAATATTTTTAACCTCCTCATGAATTTTGGGTTCCATCCTATTAGGTATCCCCATGAGGAAAAAGTTGGTTTGAATGTATCCCTTCACTCTAAACTAGGTAATTTTAGGGATCTCTAAAATACAAAAGTTAATTTTCCTAAAATGACCTGATACAACCCTCTCAAACCTTAAAAAATGGTAAATCCTACTCTATCTTCTACTCCATGTATCTAAAAGCTTATCCTTAAGAACATTAGAGAGGGAAAAATAAGCAAACAAAAAAAATAGCTAACCAAAGAAGCATAGCCATAAATTTATAATGAACTTTATACAATTAAGTATGGAAGAACCCAACATTATCAAACATTTTGACTATTAAAAACCATTTTGTCATTAATCCTCTAGCCAATATCTTGAGGTAATTCTTCTCTCTTAGTCCAAATAGACAAACTTGAAGAGGTAACATCTCTATACATGTTGAATGACCACTTCTTTCCTAGATTCTATGATTGAAATAACCTCATCCACCACCTATTTGAGGGTCCAACTAACTGTATTTTTTTGGAAAGACATTTCAATATATTAAATGAATCCCCTTCTATGATGAGAAGTTGAAATCCAAGTTGTCTAACCAAATTAAAAACCCATAGGGTAGAAAGGTATTCTTCTCAACAATTTTATTTGATCCACATATCCATATCATAATAAACCGTAAACCTTCCTTGATTATCATTTAAAATCCCTCCTCTTGATGGATGTGGATTCCCTTTAGATGCCATGTCAAAATTAAGCTTTAACCATCCAATAGGTAGAGGTTTCTATTTTCTCATCTTTATTTTTTCATCTCTAGGATCACTCTTACTTAATTATGAAGTATAAATTTTCCAATTTAGAGACATTTATTTTTTTTACATTATCAAACTTTTACTTTTTTTATTGGGAAAAATATTGAAATTTTCCACAAGAGCCTCAAAAATCCTATTATCAAGAATCACACTTGTGCACCTTTTGTTCCTAAATAATATATTGTTTATTTCACCCCAAATTACCCAAATGATATGAGGGAATGTGAGATTATATATTTTATTTAGAAGGTCATTTTGAAATGGAAACTCCTTGGCCTACCATAATTCAAACATAGAACCATTGAATATCTAGAGAACATTGAATTTAATAAGAAGTTCCAAACCTCATGAGCATAAGGATAGTCTACAAGAAAATGAAAGATAGATTCATTATCATATTCACACAAGGGACATTTTTTGATCAAAACAAAATATATTTTTCTTAAATTATCCATGGTTAAGATTTTGTTTTGAATAACCACCCATAGAAAGAAGTTGACTTTGTGGATCAGATACTTCTCCCATAGCCTATTATAGTATGCCTAATTTCTTGGAACATAATCCATCAAATTATACCCAAATTTAACTTGATAGTGACCATAATTATATTATTTACAAACCATCTGATCTTAATTGGTGGTTTCCTACAAGTGATAAGTTCTCAACAAATTATTGAAATTTGATAAAATGATATTATCTTTATGATTTAAATTTTTAATACATAGTCTTTTCTAGATTTTAGAACCTTCAGTAATTTGCTAGTACTCATTAATATTTATGCCATATTTATTTTGAATGGAATATTGTAAATGTTTCCAAGGTTATAAAAAAGTTAGAGGCTAATCTAAAATATAAGAATCATTCCAAAAACTGACCCGCATCCCATTTGTAATGAGCCTGAGGAGATCAAATCCTTTTGAGCCTGAGGAGATCAAATCCTTGTATGAATTCAAGAAATTATAGAAGTTAGAAACCCTACAAAAAAATCACATTCAAATATACACATAGTATTTCTATCTACTAATTATTTTAATCCTAAAATAGTGACCCAAGTACTATTGCCTTTGAGAAATCTCCATACAAATTTAGAGAGAAGAGATCTTTTCATCTAGTTTAATCTATAAATTCCTATACCTCCATAATTTTTTGATATGAAAAATTTATACCAAGCCACCAAATGAATATGATTCCTCTCTTATGTAACTTTCCATAAAAACATCCTTTTAATTTTCTTTAGATTATCTTCACTTATTTTAGGAAGTCTAAAAAGATAAATAAGATAGACCAAGAGACTCTAAAAATGTTTGTGATAAGAAATAATTTTCCCAACTAAGATAGAAGCTTCCCTTTCCAACCTACGAATTTTATTTTAAATATTTAAACCAATGGATTCCAAGTAGTAATTAGTAGATTATTAATAAATAGAGGCATTCATAGGTATGATGAAGGTGTAATCTTGATTTGATAGCCTAAGATTTGAGCAATTCTAGTTTGTCTATCTAAAGGCATGTTAAAAAATTAAATAGAACTCTTATAAAAAATTACCTTCTAATTTGAAGTTTTTTCATACATAAATAGAATTTTATTTATAACTCTTACTTCTTCAATAGATGCCTCAACCATGAGAATGGTATCATCAGTGAATGTTGATGAGATATCAGATCCACATTTATAGCTAGCTTAAGACCTTTTATCTCACCTATTATGACCACATTTGAAATAAATATAATCAAATATTTAGTCATAATGATGAAATATAGGGAGGGTAGGGAATCCTCTTGTGTCACTCCTTTACACTCCTTAAAAATTCTTAAGCAACTCCATTAACAATAAATAAAAACATGCAAGTGGAAATACTAGACCTAATAATTTTATTGAATTTTTCCTAAACTCCAAATTGTCTCATGAATCTATCTAAAAAGTTCCAACCTAGTCTATCATAAGCCTTATCCATGTCTAATTTTAACACCATTCCAAAAATATTAATCTTATCCATATATTGAATTGATTCATGAACAACAATAATCCTATCTTGAATTTGTCTTCTTGGGACAAAACCCCATTATTGAACCTCAATAATAACTTCCATAATTGGATGTAACCTTATAGAAAACAACTTAGTAATAATATTATAGATGGATTTGCATAAGATAATTGGACTAAAATAACAAAATTTCACTACTACCTCATTTTTTGAAATTAAAATAAGGAATGCATGATTGAATTCTTTTAGAATCTGAGTAGAATCAATGAATTTGTCGATTGTGTCAACCATATTGTCTCCAATGATATCCTATAATTATTGAAAAAGGATTTTGGAAAATCATTAGATCTAGGAGATTTATCCATATTCTTTTTAGAGATTATAAATTTTAGGTCTTCATTAGATGTGGTTACAATAAGAATTATGTTATCTTCTTAGGTAACCAGCTCTAGAATAACATGAAGAAATTCTTATTCAAATATGATATTTCTTCTAGAATTATTCTTAAGAAATTTTTTGAAGAAATTTAAACTCAACTAGTTAATGAGATCTATATCAGAGGTGATTTATCCTTCACTATTTAAAATTTTATTGATGAAGTAATGAGCTCTATGTTTTAATGTGGACATATGGAAGAAGTGGTTATTCCTATCCCCATATTTAAGCCATATATTTATTGATTTTTGTATCTAAAGACTCTTTTCCCTTATAGTTATAGTGTGATACTCGTAAATAATTTGTTTTCCCTTACTTTGAATGTCTAAATAATACCCATTTCTTTCAATCTCATATTATAGCATAGAATTTTTTTTATTTTAAATTTTTTTCTAAATATTATTATTTATAAATACTTGTTTATTCCACTATTTGATTTTTTATTTGACATTATTCATTTTTTTAGCCAACCTAAACATGGTTGAGCCATTCACACTTGATGACCACCATTCCATCACCCTTTCATGAATTTATAGAATTGAAAACAACACATGTTTCACTCTAAATGGATATATATTCTCTTTGGCATAATTTTCCACTATACTCAACTCAAGAGGGGATGATCAGTCCAAACTCAGGGAAGATCCTTTAACATAAAATCCTTCTACACCAACCAATCCATAGAAATGAAAATTCTATCCAATCTACATTGAATAATGTTTTCTCCTAACCTCCTCTTACTCCAATCATATTTAGAGCCTTTTAATTCCACATATAGTATACCAATATCTAAAATTAGAGAGGAAAAATCCTCCATACTATCTAAAACAATTTGATTTCCACCTTTTTTAACCCTTTGATGTAATGGAGAGTCCAAATATCCACCCATTATCTAAGATAAATATTTACAAGTATTTTCAACTACTCTTATATCCTCCCATAATGTTCTATGATTAACAATTGTATTAGGTGCATATATGTTAGATTATATCCATTGGTTACCATATATTGAATATGTGAATAAAACCAGTAAATGATTAGAAAAATTGAAGACTAACTTCCAAACTAAAATTTTGATATCATAAAAAGTAATGAGAGCATCTAAATCACCCACCAAACTAGAATAAACTAGTCTTGCTTCTTTTTAATAAGCATATTTATGGTTTTCAAGCTAAGATTCTTCTCTTTTTTATTATTGAATTCCCAAAATTGTAGGATTATGAATTATTATAAAATATCTAGACACTATTTGTTTAGAGTAACTATCCATTCCTTTAATATTTTAAGAAAAAGTCATCATAATTAACTAAAAAGTGATGGATTACCTCACTTGAATCTAAGATTTCATTGAAGTCCATCTGCAATTTACACCTCAATTATTTTTTTGAAAATTTCTTTTCTAGATGATTTCTTGACTTTGGAGGTGTATTTTAGGCAAGCCCTTTATTTCCCCTCCTAGTGGTGATAGAAGAAGAAAACTTTATTTTGACATTGTGTTTGGGAATTGACAAAATCTCTTGTGAATCTACCTTTCCTTATGGAAAAACTTTTGTTAATGAATCAGCTAATTAATTTAAATATTATACTCTATGAATTTCCCTTAAAATTTTCTTAATTAGTTCATTGAGCTCTTGGTAGATATCATGATCTTATTGAAGTTACGCTTGAATTTTAAATTGATTTGGGGATTTTAGAAAGTCTTGTTTCTACCTAATTCCTGGCTTGTTTTCTATATTTAAAATAATTCAATCTATCTCCTTGCGTATAGATAGTTGATTTAATAGATTATGAATCTAGATTGTTTATTTTGTATCAATGTCCTTTGTTTTCTTTTCCTTTTCTACCTTTACCTTTTTACTTTCTTCCAAAACTACTTCTTCTAAGTTAATTTTTACATCTAGCATTACCTCTTTAAATTTATGCTTTCCTAGATCTATTGTAACTTCTAAATTAAAAGTATTCATATTATTTTAATGAAACACCTCCTTTTCAATAATAAGAGGGCTTAAATTGATTTGATTTGTGTTGAGGGGACAAAAATTTGAATAATGTCCTAGTTTGTGGTATTTCTCACAAAGAAGGGCTAGTTTTTCAAAATCTATTTTTTGATTACGGACTCTAAAATGGGTATGAATAAACACACAAGCTTACTTATATATACATATTTAGACATATAGGTTTACATAGATATATTGTTTGATTTAGATATACAAATATTTAGATACATAATTACATTACTCAGATATCAGGTTTGGGGCATGATATAGGGTACATATCCTTGATTCCATAGGGATTCACTAGATCATATAGATGTAATGGCAAGTTATACCATTATCTATGGTCAAATTCCTAGGTTACACTCAGATCATCACTAAGATGTCACCAGGATGCCACTAGGATTTCAATTATTTGGGTCACATGACCACCTTTAGTGGTTTATCCATATCATTTCATCAAACCTAGATTGTGTAGGCCAAATGATAGTTTCAACTTCTAGTCTCAATTTGCATACTTAGATTCAGTCTAAATAATAGAGTGGGGGAAATCAAGCTTTGTTTCTTGATATTTTTAGTTTACATACTGATATTTAGTTCAGATATTAGAGTGGGGGAAATCAAACTTTATCTCTCGACATTTTTAATTTGTAAACTCAAATTTAGTCCAGATATCAAAGTGGGGACAAGTAGGATTTATTTATACACATTTTTAGTTTACATACTCAAATTCAATCTACATATTAGGGTGGGGAAAAATAGGGTTGTGTTCCTCAAAATTTAGTTCACTATTTAGATTTAGTATAGGGGCACCCACCTTATGGATTTCTTCTTCACATACTTCATTCCAGCCCTTATCCACTTCTTAATCCAAGAAGTAGGCTAGGTCTAGAGCACATCCACATAGGTACACATTCCCCTTTTTATTATACTCAAATACTTTCATTTAATTTCACTAATAGAATAAAATGGGGGAAAATATATACACCATAATTTGGTCTAGAAACCTCAATTACTATGTCTTTTATTGGCCTTTCACATGAAGTTCTTAGTGATGAATATAACCATTGTTTATGTGGTCATTTGGGTTTTTTATCGTTTTCATGTCCTATTTTCCCTATTTGTTTCACCCCTAGTGGTCTTAGGTCATCTCCTCCTAGTCATAGGGGTCCCTAGCCTATTATGCCTTATCTTAACTCTATTTTTAGACCTAGAGACACTATCACCTTTATTTTGATAGTAGTGCCACATGGTACTAGTGTCCACCTTTTAACACTAGTGTCCAATAGTCATTTTATCCTATTTTTTGGGTCTTAACCCTTCCTTGAGCCCTTGATTATATTTTTATCCATCTTTTGCATCTTATCAGCCAATAAACAAGGTCTTACATTCAAATCAAAGTTTTATATATATAAAGAGCCTCACAAGGCATTTTTAATCTAACACTTACTATGTTGGCACATAATTACATAAAATCAATTAATAGTACAACTCAATATGTTTCATATTACATAGCTATCACATATATACTTGTATGATTGATCAAATAAGGACATATGCAAAAATCATTCTATAATACCATGCATATTAATTATGCACATTCCCTAAGGGATAACTACATGTGATCTAAAACCCCTAGCATTTGGGTTAATGTACATAGTAACTAGGATAATAGGGTTTCTTCTTAACATGATTGTAATATCCCACAACCTAATTTTTTCCTTTATTTTCCATTCAATATGGCTGTTGTTTCATGTGTGCAAATGTTTATTAGGGTTTTAAAAGATATTTAGGTAAATAAATGATATAAGAAAGCTTCAAAGAGTCACATAATCACTTATAGGTCCCTAAAACTCTCCCATTACTTTCTAAAAGTTTTATACAACTCATCTAAGAAGGACACTAACACCATAATTGGAGACTACCACTACATGGTGCTATTATACTCATAAGGGAACTACTATCTAGAGTCTAATTTAAATTATAGCCATAGAATGAAATATTTATAGATGATCTTTAAGCTTGTTCTAGCCTACTAAGTCATAAAAACACTTGTTTTTCTCCAGATAGGTACACTTTATTTACATCTTTACTATTTTGGGAAGAACTAGTCATATCAACTATTTCCTATATCAATTTAAATTTATTGGTATTCTTAATGCTTTAACAACCTAGTATTTACATCTAATATGTCCTAAATGGTTAAAACAAACCTCACGGGGTATTCAATGTTATCCTCTTCAAACAATCTCTAATTTAACTATCTAATTAATGAGCTCATTTTGGATATATTTACCATAATATAAAACAATATTATTGGTGGGCTTACCTTTTTCCTTCATCTTGACCTATAATGATTTATTTTCTCTTTTAGTTAGTTTTATCTAAAAAATGTCTAGCTTTGCTTGCAGTGTATCAATATCTGCAAAATTTCTTCTTCACTTACAACTAAATCATATTAATTTTGTGCATCTTCCATCATATACAATCATGCTTGGACTCCATTCATCATCTCAGACAAGTCTTCTACATCTAGTTTTATTCTTCCTTTGTGTGACATATCCTTTGCAACAAGCATACTTCTCTTTAAAAACTTACACTAGAGTCAAACAAGTGCCTCTAAAACTTTCTCAATACTTCCAAGACTTATCTCATACCTGAAACAAACTTATCCTCTCACCTATATAGCCTCTCTTTCATAACTTATAAAAAATAAAGCATAATCTATCACACAACCTATAATTTACTTAAACAATAACCCTAAAAACTCAACCCAATAAGCAAATACCTTTCTCTAATACTAATTGATGAAAGCACAAGAGAGGGTGTCCACTTAAGTATTACATTTATCCTTGTTTTTCTTATTTAGACACTCACCCATGGTCACACTTGAGGACACTACTAAACTTGACACATCTCATCACACTATATTTATTGAACTCAACAACATGTTATAAATAGCAAATGCACACACTCTCACACATTCATAGATAGGATTATTTAGACATAAATATGACTAATAATATGTATACAAATTCTCTCATGGACTAGTTACCCTCAAACTCTCCCTTATCTCTTATTGGAGTTTCATTTTTTCACTTGGAAATCTATTGACTGATATAACTCACTCCTCCACCTAATTATGTATATTTTATGACATTCATTTTCATTATATAATGTTTTTTCACCTTCTTTATGCCATTATAAATGTTCCAAATTTGTCCATTCATTTTTATAGGCCATTACATTTTTTAACTTTAGACATGTTGAAACTAGTGCTATTTTGGGGAAATAACTACCACTAGTTAAAAAAATATTGTTGGAATTTTTGGAAATACCACTAACACTTTCAAATCCATCACTATATGTAGATCTATGGTTTCATCATTATGAAAAATCATAAACTTTTTGGGGCCATAACTTTTACATATAGATTCAAATTGTTATGATTTTTTTTTAATTTCATTTTTATTAAGAGGAATCCAAATACTTAATCATATTTATTTTTTGGGAAGTTATTAATTTCATTTTTTCCTTTCACCCAAAACCTATTTGTTTTATCCCTTCAATGCATGCAATGGAATCCTAGATTGTACTGAAGGATGAGGGGTTCAACCAAATTTTTTGGAAGCATGTACCTATCTAACATTAATCTTTCTCTAATGTGTTTTATGATAATAAAATTTAAGAGTAATAATATTCCCTTAGATCATATTAACCATGCAAAAAAATATAAATATGCAAGAAAGACTACATGAACACACCATTCTATTTTTGGTTGCTGTAAGATTTCATGAACCCTTAGATGCTTATGCATTAATTAAAGGGATTAATAAACAAGAATTACCTAAATTAGAGAGATAAAATATGATTTAAATTATAATCATGGTTAGTAGCCATATGTAATTATTTTTTATTGCATTATATGGGTTCGAATGTGAAGTATGTGTCACCTTTTTCCAACTAGAAAATGATGCTTCTATATTGTGGGATAATTTGAGTTATATCAAAATATATGATGTCATGACTCTAGAGTGGAAATATTTTGAGTCTAAATTCTAAACTATATACTTTTATTAGTATTATAGATCCTAATTTGGCATAATTTTAACTTTTACAACAAGGAAACATAATAAAAGATGAGTAGGAGACTATGTTTTTGAGTTTTTTTTGATATTTTTTAATTAAATTGGGTAAATAAGGCTAGTTTTATAAGGAATGACAACCATCACATTTAAAAAATAAAAAAATACTTGAATTAAATAATCTAATCCATTTAATGCTATAGAATTCATAAGTCCATCAACAAAAACAACAATAAACTAGTAATAATGATAAACCAACAAAAAAATGAACAAACCAAACACTAAAAAAAAATAGAGGGCTTCTTTTAGCTCACCTTGTATTTTAAATTCAACACTTCTTGCATCATCCTTTCATGGGTTTTCTTACATTGACCTTCTAGAGGGGCCTATTTGGTCTTATTTTGAGGGGTATTTTTATCCTTTGGTGTTGGAAGAAGGTCTTCAATAGATTTTGGTTTATTTTCCTAGTTAGTATCCTTATTAAATAGGTAAATTTAAGTTTCCTTTCCCTTTTCCAAATATTACTTGATTTGGTCAGTCTCATATTTCAAATCATTCTATTCCTTGATAATATTAGACACGGCCCTTCCCATATCCATCAATTTTGCTTTGAAGGATCTAAGTTTTCTTATACAATCCAATCTAGGTCCTCAATATTAGAAGCCATTTTGTTATTGTTTCCTTCTTCCTCTTACTAGGAGAAGGCCACAATTTTTGATTTTTTGTACATGGAGGGTGGGATTATGTTTCCCAAACATTTTTTGTGGGATTTAGTGGGAGTTTTAGCTAAGGGATAAAATTTTATAATTTTAAGCTCAAGATATAGGAGGTAATTTTGCATGATTTGAACATGTTTTAGACAAAAATCCTTACATTTTATATTAAGTCCAATTCTTTGGTAAAAGACAAATAAAATTGCATTGTCATGTCAAGGAAATATTTTAAGAGTAAGGTTTCATAGTACTAAAATGGACCTCTAATAATTTATAAGGGGTGAAATAGTCTAAAAAAGGAAATGTTTTATAAAATAGGTTTAATTTTTTTGAAATTTACAAGGTGAGAGAGAAGGATTATAACTATTAGGGTCTCTAAAACCACCACCACATCTACCAAGTCACAATATTTAAATAATTGGGTGAAACTAGATTTAAATTCCTAGGTAAGGACTAGTTAAAGGATGTTGGAATTATGGGAGATATAACTACATGACTTGTTTAAATCCAAAATATAGTCAAGGACCTTATGATTTAATCTATGTGGCATTAGATAACCATAAAACCAAGTATAAACTAGATCTTATTTAAATAAAAGGTATATATTTTATAGTTATAATAAATATTTTAGTAAATTCAAGGGCCTCGAGTAGTTTCATTTCACCTTATATAGATAGGAAAAATTATTAAAATGAGAGAGTGGTGGAATTCATAGTTTAGCAAGAAAATAATACCCAAATTTATATTATTAAGAGAAATTTAAACTAGACTTTGGAATCCTAAAGACCAAACTCAATATTCATATAACTCCTTTGGGGTATTATTTTTTTATTACTAGATTTGATTAAATCCACTCCCACAAGGAGAAGGTGTAGTAATTTGAAAAGATAAACACATGATTAGATGACCAATGTAACCTAATGAACATTCAGGATCTCAAGAGACATTTTTACCTTAAAGCTATTATTTTATTTATAAGTAAAAAATGTTTTAAAAAAAAATGAATGTCAACTTTTATTAATTGAATTATAAGAATAAATAAATATAAATAACCCAATATTCAATATCATCCTATTATCTATGGCTACCATCCTTCATGTAATTTTATTTTGTTATTGACATGGTACATAGATTAACTTTAGCTTCAAACACCCCTTATTAGATAAATACCTCTAACTTATAATAATAATAATAATAATAATAATAATAATAATAATAATAATAATAATTTATTTAATCAAGTGAAATACATGTTTTATAAGTGTTTTAAACTAAAAATCTCAATATTTAATAGAGTCCAAAAATATAAAATAGAGACACAGACCCCTCGAGTAAACTGATAGAAAATGACTTTAGTAAAAAAATCCAACAACAACCCAAGATCAACCTAGACAATAGAAAGGAACATAAGAAAAATAATAACATAAATTAACCTAAATATTCCTTAGATCCTGATTGATTCTCCATGTTCACTAGTTCATCCCTATCTTTACATTATTTCTATGCTTAGTCTTCGTGTTTATACCCCTAGTGCAACTTTTTGGGCCTTCTATAGTCTAGTTCTTCTACACAATAGTTGTGGCCTTATTTAACTTGGGGTCCATTTTATCATTCATTATTTTCTCATTTACATTGATTTTATTCATTTTCTTAATGATTTTGGAAGAAGTTTTAGTTTCGGTATAAGTATCCCCTTTGTCCTCCTTTGACTTCATAATTAGTGTGGCTTATACACCTCAAACTGTATATCTTCATTCATTTAGTTTGATTCTATTCTAGGCCAAATTCATCTTATCTAACTCAACCTTAATGATGTTATAATCCTCCATTAAATTACACATTTATTGGCCCAATTCCTATAATTAGTCCTATAAATCTTGTAGATTCATCTTGTGTCCTTTAGGGAACTCCCCAATTTCTTTACTAACATCTTTATTCTTCACTTCAACAACCCTTAGGGATTGGATTTAAATCTTGGTTTGGTTATCTTCCCCTCTTAGGATGGGGTATATGAGACCATATGCTTCCATTTTTGTCATTGTCTTGGTTCTAAATGGGGGCTCTAAGAAGAAACATGGAAGGAGATTACCAAAATATTAGGTCTACCAACACTATCTTAAGCCATATTCTAAGTGTCTTCCTCCAATTTTCCTCATTATTTTTTATTGTCTAGACCTAAATCCTTGTAATGGATTCCCCCTTCTTAAAAAGGATGAATATAAGGCCCTGGTGGATAAGTTCATTGGTGGAGTTGGATTGAAAGGAGAATAGTGCTTTGAAGAGACATGAGAAAAAAGTATAGTAGAATGATTTTTTGACCCTTGAAACAATTTAAAATGATAAAATAGTGGGAAAATATGAGAGAGTAAATTTACCCTCCAAGATTATATATTTCATAATCTATAAGAATATAATTTTCTATTGCCTTTCTAACTTTGTCCTCAAAATTCTTTCTTCTCCATTTTGAGGTCAATGTTCATCTCAAAGAATGTTTGCATGAGCTCCAACTACCATCATTTATATTATGAAAGCCTTTGTTCCTTCACATTACATACTTATAACCTCCCCTATTAATTCTTTAGAGACATATACTTAACCTTATAAAACACACCTATCTTTGGCTCCATCTTAAGGAAAAATCCTTGGAAATATTTTCATCATGTCCTATAATTCTCATCATAAATTTTGTGAGACCTCCCTTCCACAAATTATGCCACATATTTGGATTGCCTTATACCTCATCAAAAGCTATGGTCTCAATACCATCCCTATCTCTTACCATGGACTCTATCTCCTTATTTGTTAAATTTTGGTCTAGTTTGTAGACTTAATATAAATACCCAATGACTACTATCTACTTAAAATGAGCCGATGTTAATGATGTCACACCTTAGTTTATGACCTCAAGATGCCCAAATATTATGATAAGTGAAATCATCATTACACTTGGTGTTATGCAAATTATGATTAGATATTGGTGTTTCTCTCACGTGTGAACTAGTCCCTTATGGTATTAATGAAATATTTTTTATAATTATTTATAAGGTTGGAAAAGTGGGGTGGTAGCTTGTTAATCCCATGAAAAATTACTATGTATTTATTTAGGAATCTTATGTTTACCAACTCTTCTACTATATGATTACACTACTAGTAAATATGGCCTATATAAATCTCATTTAAATAATTAATGAGGCCTTTAAATTCTTCAATAACTTATTTGATGGTATTGGATGGACACACTTTAATTGAAATGTCATTGAGGATGTTGAGGTAATCAATTTTGATGGCTAGTTTGTTGATCTTCAATTGTGCCACCAGTTGAATGTCCAAAAGATCTACCTTAGGTTTTACCACATGGTTGGTATGTGATCCCATAGGGCCCATATAAGTAGTGAAAATGACCCTAGTACCATCCCTCATAACCCCACCACCCATACCTTTCCAACATTAACCTTGATAGCCCTATTAAAATTCAACTTCAACCAGCCTTTAGGGGATAAGACAATTTGGTTAAAATTGTATCAAGTTTCTACGATGAGATTGATAATTTTGGAATAATATTACATTAGAGAATTATGAACTTCTTAACCACTAAATTAGAGTTTCTACTAATAGGGAATATATACTTCCAATTTTCCAAAATAGTATCATACAATCTATGTTAAGTATTCCTAAAGCTCCCCTTTTTATTATCAAAAAGACATGTTCTTTTTTATCCAAATTTAATAGAAGTAGGGGAGGGCAAAGAACCACAGTAAGGATAGGGAAGGAAGTTTCCATGGAGGTTACCATTGAAAAATGAGGTCCAAGATATAATTGGGTTTGTCCTATGCAACATTAAAATTATGGAGGAGATCCAAGATTATAGAGGCAAAAGATCACTCTAGAAAGAGATGTATAACTTATTCATTGTTGTATTTATAGAGAATATACCTATTAGGTATTTACATGCCACATTTTATTAGGTTATTCATAGTTATAATTTTATCTTAGTCTTCTATCCAAAAGAAGATGTTGATCTTAAGGTTGAGATGTTTGATATAAAGATGTCTCCAATAGATCCAATCATCCTCCAAATCTAGATTAACAAGGTAACAAGATTTCATAGTGTAATCATTTTTATCATTAGCTGACCAAACAAGAGAGTCATCTTTGGCTATGATTACTATATGGTTTTTTTAGAAGGTAGTGTTTAAAGAATGGATTTCCCATAAGACTTCCTTAATATCTAACTCTAGGGATATATCCTTCCACTTTTTGATACCATCTACACTTGAACAATAATACATAACATTAGATCCTATAGAGGCCTTAATCATTCTATTGATATTTTTCTAGGGATTTTCAAAGATAAAGTTGATTGAAATATCTAGAGATCATCCCAGATTTTAATTTTATCAACATTCCTAATCCACCATATGTTACCTTTCTACAATATACTCTTACTGCTTGAGATGGTCTTTTAGAAGGTCTATCTATTATTAAGTCATTAGCAAATAAGGTTGTCCTCTTTTCTACCCTATAGATACTTTGATTTTATAATCTATGTCCAATGGTTCTCATCTTTAATTAATTTCCATTCTAATTTTGCTATGAGAGCTTAGTTAATGATTTTGACCCACCTGAGTTAAAGACCCCTATTGGCCTTGATAAGGGTAAATAATAAGGTTTTGAAACAATTACATAACCTTTTATTTAACTTGGAAGGAAATTAAAATATGCACAAAATTGAAATAAATGATTAACCAACCTACCAACCAAGTAGGCCACAAAATAAATAGGGTTTTTAGGTATACATCAACTTTCATTTGGAAAAAAGATATAAAACAAGACACCCAACCTCATTGATTAGTTTGATATTCAATACTCTTAACCACTTTCATTTCTTCTTGTAATAATTAGAGCTTTATGATTAAGGGATATTCAATTTTTACTAGTTTACTAATCTCTTTCTTCTTATATTTCCCCTAGTCCTCTTACTATAGCCTTCTTGTGTTTCTATGAACTTCCTTTTCAATAATTCCCTTTGATATTTAGCTATGTTGATGACATTGATATTATTCATCTTATTGATCTATAAATATTTTAATTTCATCAATTGAATCTCTTCATCCATCTTCTTCATATTAATTTCCATTTTATCCATCTCTTCCTTCAACTACTATGTATTATGCATTATAACTTTATGTCATTGGTTATATTTCTTATTTTAATTAACATGTTTCTCCAACTAGTTTTACATGTCCATGATGTCCTTATTCACCTTCCTAAACTAATTCAAGGTTTCATTTAGGGTACTTAGTTGGGTGTTAATGGTTTCTTTAAAATTATCAACCCTAACATTGATGGATTCATCAAAGTTTGGATTTGGGGAATTTGGATTAGGGTCATATTTAATCTAAATGAATTACACATAATATTTATTACTCAATTATTTTTCAAACTCAAACTTAAAAGGAACCATTAGATTTTGTTTTAACACTTTCAAGGCTATAACTAGATTTTAGGGACTTCATATCCTTCCTAAGGCTATTTGAAACCTCAACCTTTTTATTCTTAGATCTCTTGGATATTTGAGCCATAGTTCCTTATTCTTCCACATTCATATTCAAAATTTCATCTTTAAGGCTATGATGGAGTCCTTCATTATCCTCTATAGGATTGAATTAGAGGTCCCAGTATTCCCTATAGTAGGATATAGTAGGCTAACCTGATTGGACAAGGAGGAGAATGACGGTATAAATAATGGGAATATCAAATTTTTCATCTTATTACTTCACCAAATTTTCAAGTGACATAATCAAGTAGAAAGAATTACTAATTTAATTATTGTGCTGAAAATGATTAAGAAAGATGTGGTGAAACTAGAGCTTATGATACCTTCCCTCTAGGGTAATATACTTCATTTACTTTATGCAAACCTCCCCGAATGGATTAACTAGAGAATTATGAATAATTCCATCTTATACTTAATGAATTATCTCCCTCTTTTTAAAAAAGAGGTGATTTTCTTCATTTTTTCATGTTATATATTTGAATATGTTCAAACCTTTTATTTACATTATAGATACTTTTGCTATACTATCCTCAAATATTTCCAATGTAATCCCTCATAGAGTAACACTTTATCCCCATAGGTAATTTTAAAATATAAATATAACCCTATATCATAGCTTTATATTCATTGAATGTATCAAGTGAACCCTCCTCATTTCAGTTTCTTCCACACTATGTTGATCCTATTAAATCCCACATAGGATTTGTGTTCCATTCATATGATTTCACCACCTATTTAATTATTAACTAATCTTCTTCTCTTGATTTTGGTGACTACTATAATGTGTAGGGCAATATCCCAAGATCTTGTTTTGATCAACATCATGATTAAACCTAATTATTAATGATATGTATTATTATTACTATAATAAACCTTGGTTGTCTCTCTTTAATCATGGCAAGGTGTCACACAAGAGGTATAATGTTTATATTTTATCCACCACCATATATTTATTGCCTCATAAATAATCCCACCATGTGAATTATGGGAACTTTCTGTCCTAGTGGAAAATGATAAGTTACCAAACAATATTATCTAGATAAATAATTATCTTACACATTAAATACATTAACTATAAAATGTGTAAAAAAATACATTTGTCCCTTTGATTAAATTCAAACTCAAAATTACCTTATTGGATAACTAGTCTGCATAGTCATTACCTTCCCTATAAGTTTAGTAATATTCAAATCATCAAAATGATTTATGAGTTCCTAAGAATCCATTACCACATTCTTAATGGCCCAACCTAGATTGGTTTTATTTTTATTAACTTAATAATTATAAATAATCACCTTATATAAGAAGATATTTATGTTTAAATCCTTGTCTAATTACATAGTTCATAATGTTACCCTTAGTTATGTAGCATGTATCATTTGGAATCCCAAGGGTCCCACACATGCTTCTAAAAATAATCCATTACTATCTCTAATAACCCATCCTCCTCCCACCTTACATGGGTTCCCTTTAATTTCTCCATTTAAATTTGATATGAACCATAAACAAGATAATTTTATTTATTTGACTAGTATTATAAGTCTTCTCGTTGTTATCATATACTCTAGAAGAAATATTTAAATTCTAGTTTTGAATTATCCTATCTTATGTTTTAGAGATATTAATTTTATCAATACTTTGAATACCTAAATATTATCCTTTATATCCTCAATGATCAACATCCATAATTTAATTAATCTCATTTTTTATTATAGAAAATCATGAAGTTTAATTCTCCCCATATTCCCCATAGAAGGTGGAGTAGGGTCAGCTTCCAAGATTTCTTTAGGATGGGAAATAATGAAGGGATTTTCCATTGAATAATTAGGTTTAATAGAGAAATTATCCTAACCCAAGTAGTATTAAAAAGAGATATAACGATGTCCATTGTCTTATAATAAAATGCACATTACATTATTAAGTGATCTATGGGCTCAAATTCATTTTAGTAAAGGACACATATATTACGAATAGGAATATGTATTCTCATAATATTATCAATTATGTTATTTTGAGCCACAAACTAGTATAACAAATTTACTTTCAAAATGAGATGTTTGTCCCATAGGAAACCATTATCATTGATCTCAAGGTCAAAAAAGTACCCATATTTGACCAAGTAGAAACTATCTTACAATGTTTACCAAATCAATTTGTCATCTTTTCAGAAATTACTAATGTGAAAAATCTTCAATATTATAGTTAAGGGTTTATAAGTGATAAAATATCTTAGGATTAAATATTTACATAGTTATAATTTTATAGGTTTTTCTAGTTTCATTAACATACAATTAATCCATAATCCTTTACCTAGTGGATATATTAAACAAATGGAATAAATAATTCCAAGGAGTCATAAATATTAAGGGAGAGCCATATAAACAAATAT
This sequence comes from Torreya grandis, assembly GCA_037957365.1. Classification (NCBI taxonomy): domain Eukaryota; kingdom Viridiplantae; phylum Streptophyta; class Pinopsida; order Cupressales; family Taxaceae; genus Torreya; species Torreya grandis. Next base: position 1,858,630 of record JARHVA010003434.1, read on the forward strand.
CATCCCAAAAATATGTTTTTTTCCTTCTCCAATATTCCACCTACACCCATTAATCAAGATCTTACTATTCTTAATAAGAGGTATCAAAAAGTTAGATCCCTACATTTATAGGGGAAGTTGTATACCACCCTATTAGCAGTGATGATCCATCATTGACAACATTTAGGTAGTGGTTTTGTAACCTCCTAACTACATACTCTAGTAGTTGTGTCACCTTATAACACATGCAAAGAGTAAATAGTTTCAAATGTTCCCTCTCCTCATGGTGGTTTGTTTCAATTTCTTAGCAATCTATAGTTATCAAAGTGACTATATAAGAGTCTTGAAAATTTAGATAACACATTATATAGGTAGTGAGTTTCTTTGAAATTGGTCTTGCATCATTCTTGATGAATTTGGGTCTTAGTTTCATTTTGTTCATTGTTGTTAGTTATTTCATGATTGGTTCAAGTGTATGGAGTTTTTAAGAGGATTCATGTAAGTTCAGAGCTTGATTTTTATATGAATTTGGATAGAATTATATTATTTAGTTGATCCATATAGGCCATTGGTAGCACCTTGTATATAGTATTCAAAACATAATGGAAAGGGGAGTGTGTTTTTAACCTGTTGGAGTTTTCCCACATTAGTTTTGTCTAAGGTAATCCTTATGTCTTATTTTTTTCTTATCTCCTTATTTTTTTATGTTATTTAGTCTACTCACTTATTTTCAAAACATTTATTAAGTTTTATTTTATATATATTGGACTCAAAATTAATTAATTATAAGTTATCTTTGTATTATTTATGCTAATGAAGTTGAGAGTGGAATATCCTCTTGGATTATGAATCATATATGTATCAAATTTGGTTTGGTTTTAGTCCTTTGTGTTATGTGTGTTGAGTAAATTATAAGTTTATTACCATCACTATAACTAGTGGTGATAGTGGTTAAGGTTTTTGTTGACCATTTTTGCCCAACAGGCCAAAATTGGTCCCCTTCTTCCCTTGCTATTCGAAGCTAGCCAATTTTAGGTTGCACGAGTTCATTGAGCTTTGGTCCATCGCTCAAGTTCAATGCCATGGTTCATCACTGGGTTCAATAATTTGGTTCAATGCCTTGGTTCAAAAATTGGTTCAATGTTTAAGTTCATCAGCAAAGTTTAATGATGTGGTTCAGTGGATTGGTTCAATGGGTGGTTCAAGTGGGAAAGGTTCAAAGGCTTGGTTCAACAAAGGCTCGGCATGTAGTGTTGAACCATTGAACCATTGAACCATTTTTGGTTCAATGGGTTAGTTCAATGGCTTGGTTCAAGGGAGCATCCTAAATTTGAAGGGCAAATGCCCTTGCAGGGGGTAGTTCTGAGTCTAAAAGCCCTTGCAGAGGGCAGGAAGCACTTCAAAGGAAAGATAGCTACAAAGGGTAAGTTTTTTGGAATTTTTTTTAGTCATGAATTCTTGTAGTCTTTTTGTCTGAAGGAATTCCTTTGGACAAAATTTTTCAAGAAATTCAAAAAAGGGCCGCTACACAAAACTCAAGAAAATACTCTAAAGGGCAAGAAGCGAGTGTGAGATCATTCTTATAGACATTTTGTCTATAGGAAAAGAGGTTGAAAGAAAAGCCCGACCAAGGAGGATAAAATCCCATGAAGCAGAGAAGTTGAAGGAATTTTCTGAGGATGGTGACATCCTGAAAGCCATCATTTTAAGGAGACAAAGCAAGAAGAAGGTTGTGGTGGACCTGAATGAGTTTCTAAGCTCTATGTAAAGCATGTCAAGTGTTAGCATTTGTGAAGAACCAAAAGAGTCTTGAGAGTTTTTCTAAGGCAGCTAAAGGCTCTACAAAAGTGGCCACATGTTGTCTTCCACAAAAATCTCAAAATGCTCTGTGTGACCCTCAAGGGACCCTCAAAGGTGAGCAGATGCCACCATGTGTCCTCATCCATCTTAGTAGAGTGTGACAAGTGTCTGCATCCAAAGCCTTGGGTCTCTCTTAAGCTTCAATGGTAGGTTTCTCTCAAAAGTAAGTAGAAGTGGCCACATGTCAACTTTTGCCTAACTCTTAAAGGACCCTATAAGTTAAGCAGAAGCTACCATGTATCCCACCATTAGCTCAGCAAAAGCTACCACATGTCAACATCCACATTTCAAAGTATCTTATAAGTGCCAAAGAAGTGGGCTATGACACATGTCAAAAGTAGATGCACTCTCAGCTAAGAGCCAAAGGAGTAGTAAAAGGAGCCAAAAGAGGCAAAGTAGCTAAGTGTAGAAATAAATAAAGTGATCCAAGTGGTGTGGGAAAGTATTGATTCAGGGAGTTATTATAGTGGTTGACATAGTACCTACCATGCAATCATCAAGAGGTGAAATAGTGAATGGCACAACCCATTTTTCTTCATTTTGCATTGATGAGCAAACAAACAACACAACCAATAATTTTGAATCATGACAAGGGCTGACACAACATTATCTTCAAGTAGCTTCCTCTTCCCAATGCTCAGAAGGCACATGGGTCACTTGTAAAAGGGTGCCAAAGTGACCTCTTTCATCCTCTATAAATTGTAAAGATTCTCATTTGAGAAGGATCCATCCATTCTCTTAGTCTTAAGGAAAAACTCTACCCAAAAGTCTCTCAGGGCTTGTAAGGCAGAGCTCTACCAAATTTTACCTTGAATCAGGACTTAGCATTTTTACCTCTATCGAGACTTGCACTTTAAATTATATATCTATGTTCTTCTTTTGTGTTAAGTCATTATCTTTCATGCTTTTCATAGATCAATTACATCATGTCTAGTGCATTGTGAAGTCTCTTTTCTGTAGGTCTGCTAGAAGTATCTATAGCAAGAATATAGGTGCATGTGAATAAGCTATCAAAGTGTGTCTCAGAACACCTTTGCTAGTTCCTTCCTCCTTATATCTCTATGAACCCCTAACTCACTGAAATAGAAGAGTTTCCCATGTTAGATGAAGTGTATGGGCATTTCTTCTTGGTGAAAAGTGTATGTTTAGGTTGGGTGGGTCAACTTTTTTGGTGTATCACCTTTTAATTTTTAGGCTTAGGTTCTATTTTTAACATCTCTCTCTCCCTTTTCATCCCCCCTTTTTCATTTTAGTTGTTAGTAGTAGGAGAAACTAGGGCCTAATAGATACATCAGAGGGAGCTAGCCCTCATCTAGAGACTCTCCCTTCTAACTTCATCAGTCCCACAGGTGAGAGGGGAGTTTCCATTATTGTGTATGGAAAGGCAGGAGCTCAGCTTCCTACCCTGGGTGTAATCCACTGTGTCAATAGTTTTTGGCATGCCCACTGGGACCAACTAGGACAATTTGTGTTCAAAGAGTTGAAGAATTTTTGGTGTGTTCTTCAACCAACCAGCCTTTGGAGGCTTTTGCATCAACACCAATGGTGACTCTGAGTTGAATCAGTTGGTTAAGTAGCTTGGTGCCATCAAAAATCACTTTTTATATGTATAATTCTTTTGTATAAAATCATGGACCTTGTATTGATTCATATGACTTTGATCAGACTCAGAATTTTCATGTAATCACCTCAAGTAGCCCTCCTAGTGCTCTTCAACCAAAAGGAAAAATTCTAATTCTGAGATCTTTTGCCCTGATGGTAACCTTCTAACCTAGGGGGAAATAGTGGAATCATGGGGTAGGAAAGAGGAGAAGAAAGGTTTTGCTCAAAACCTTAAAAAAGATAAAGCTGCTCTTACCCATGATTCCTATAACCTCCAAGAAAAGCTCTTCCAAGAGGGTATGGCTAGAAGAATTATAGAGTTGGAATCTAGAGAGAGATTCCTCAGCCAATGTGTGATGGACAATTCAGACCTAATGACACATTCCATGTCTAAACACACCCCATTTACACACCTCAAAGAGGCTATCAACCCACACCTAATATAGATGAAGTGCTAGCCAAGTGGAAGGAGGAGAATCATTTGATTCTAGCTCAAGGACTGCCTCCCCTTCCATAGGGTTTTTTCACTTCACCCCTTCTCAAGGAGGAACCTATTTTGTAGGAGGCAAGTGAGGAAGACAAGGATCTAAATTATAGCTCTTCAAGAGGCTGTCATGAGTGATAATGAAGAATAAATCATCATCAATGCTCCTTGTGAAGACCTCATCAGCAATGGAGAAGATGCAGGGCATGCATACATGAAGATATTCCAGCAATATGAGGAAGAACTTAAGCATGGTGAGCTCTCTTCCCCTTGTTTTTATGAACTTCCTTATTGCTTAGATGAGGAAGATGACTATGCTGAGGAGCCTAAGTTGGAGGAGGATTAAGAGGATATCTTTGAACATCTAAAGATCCTAATCTTTAAGGAGGAAAAGGAGAGGTCTGTCTTCCTTGAGGAAAGCTTTGAAGAAGAAAGTTTTGAATAGAGAGGTGATGTTCTATGGGATGAGAAATCATTTTGTGATTCTACTTCAGACATCACAACAGTCACCCTTATTCAAGAAGGCCAAGAAGAAGTAGAGGATGAGTCTGATAGGGTTTTCAACGAGGCAGAATGAAATAAGTCAGACCATGATGCATTGTAGAGGGACTATGTAGATCAAAGGGCCTATGGTGATGAGCTAGTAGCTACATATTTCTTGGTGAAATGCACTAGCATGAAGGATCAACATTTAACAAGATTCCAAGAATAAACAAAGTATGTATATGTTGGAAGCATGTTTGAATCTAATTTACTCAGATGTAGTCCAATCTAGGTGATAGGCAAGAGGAGCAGGTCACCAAATCTCCTTTTCATTCAGCCACTTGTCTAGCACCATAAGTCTTCTTGCTAGGAAGGGGACTTAATAAGTTTTCCTTTTGATCTAAGAGGGAGGCAAATATTCTTGGTTAGCTGTATATAGTAGTTTACTTTTAGTTTCTTTTCCTATTTTCCCTAAGTGTAATTTGCACAAGTAGTGTTTTTAGCCTTATGTGTTTTCCTTTGTGTGTGGGTAAAAAAGCTTCATGTTTGATTCTGGGATCCCTCAAGGTAGTGGCTAACTCTTTCATAGCTGCATCTGACTCTATGCCCAATGGACTAGAAGGAAATTGGTCTCTAAGCATAGCATGCATGCTTCCCCTGGGAGTTAACAATTTGTTGACCATTTTTGCTCAGTAGGCCAAAATCGGTCCCCTTCTTCCCTTACTATTTGAAGCCAGCCAATTTTGGGTTACATGAGTTCATCAAACTTTAGTCCATCACTCAAGTTTAATGCCATGGTTCATCACCAAGTTCAATCATTTATTTCAACACCTTGGTTCAACATTTAAGTTCATCAGTAAAGTTCAATGATGCAGTTTAGTAGATTGGTTCAATGGGTGGTTCAAGTGGGAAAGGTTCAAAGGCTTGGTTCAACAAAGGCTCGGTGCACAGTATTGAACCATTGAACCATTTTTGGTTCAATGGGTCATTTTAATGGCTTGGTTCAAGGGAGCGTCCTAAAGCTGAAGGGCAAGTGCCCTTGCAAGGGGCAGTTCTAAGTTCAAAAGCCCTTGTGGAGGGCAGGAAGCACTTCAAAGGAAAGATAGCTACAAAGGGTAAGTTTTTTGGATTTTTGTTTAATCATGAATTATTTTAGACTTTTTATCTGAAGGAATTCCTTCGGACAAAAAGTCTAAAGAAATTCAAAAAAGGGCCACAACACAAAACTTGAGAAAATACTCCAAAGTATAGGAAGCGAGCGTGAGATCATTCTTGCAGACATTTTGTTCATGGGAAAATAGGCCAAAAGAAAAGCCCGACCAAGGAGGAGAAAAGCCTACAAAGCAGATAAGATGAAGGAATTTTACAAGGATGGAAATGTCCCAAAAACCATCATTTTAAGGAGATAAAGTAGGAAGAAGGCTATGGTGGGCCCAAATGAGTTGCTAAGAGCTATGCAGAGCATGCCAAGTGTCAACATCCATGAAGAACTAAAAGAGTCCTGAGAGTTTTTCTAAGGTAGCTAGAGGTTTTTTAGAAGTGGCCACATGTCACCTTCTACAAAAATCTTAAAATGCTCTGTGTGACACTCAAAGGTGAGTAAATGCCACCATGTGTCCTCACCCATCTCAGCAGAGTGTGACAAGTGTCTACATCTGAAGACTTGGGTCTCTCTTAAGCTTCAACAATAGGTTTCTCTCAAAAGTAAGTTAAAATGGCCATGTGTCAACTTCTACCTAACTCTCAAAGGACCCTCTAAGTTATGTAGATACTGCCACGTATCCCATCATCAGCTCAGTAGAAGCTACCACGTGTCAACATCTACATTTCAAAGTGTCTTCTAAGTGCCCAAGCAGTGGGCTACAACACATGTCAAAATTAGATTCACTCTTAGTTTAGAGCCAAAGGAGTAGCAAAAGGAGTTATAGGAGGCAAAGTAACCAAGCACAAAAATAGACAAAGTGATCCAAGTGTTGTAGGAAAGTGTCAATTTAGGGAGTTATTCTATTGGTTGACACAATACCTGCCATGTGATCATCAAGAGGTGTAATAGTGAATAGTGTGACCCATTTTTATTCATTTTGCATTGATGAGTAGACAAATGGTGTGGCCCATAATTTTGAATCATGACAGGGGCTGACACAACATTATCTTCAAGTAGATTCCTCTTCCCAATGCTCAGAAGGCACATGGGTCACTTGTAAAAGGGCACCAAAGTAGCCTCTTTCTTCCTCTATAAATTGTAAAGCTTCTCATTTGAGAAGGATCCATCCATTCTCTTAGCCTTAAGGCAAAACTCTACCCAAAAATATTCCAGGGCTTGTAAGGCAGAGCTCTGCCAGATTTTACCTTGAATCAAGACTTAGCATTTTTACCTCTATCTAGACTTGCACTTTAAAGTATATGTCTATGTTCTTATTTTATGTTAATTCATTGTCTTTCATGCTTTTAATAGATCAATTACAACATGTCTAGTGCATTGTGAAGTCTCTTTTCTGTAGGTCTGCCAGAAGTGTCTACAACAAGAATATAGGTGCATGTGAATATGATGTCAAAGTGTGTTTCAGAACACCTTTGCTACTTCCTTCCTCCCTGTATCTCTATGAACCCCTGACTCATTGAAACAAAAGAGTTTCCCACGTCAGATGAAGTGTATGGGTGTTTCTTCTTGGTGAAAAGTGTATGTTCAGGCTAGGTGGGTCAACTTTTTTGGTGTATCACCTTTTCATTTTTAGGCTTAGGTTCTATTTTCAGCATCTCTCTCTCCCTTTTCATCCCCCCATTTTTCATTTTAGTTGTGATCAGTAGGAGAAACTAGGGCCTAACAAATACATTAGAGGGAGCTAGCCCTCATCTAGAGACTCCCCCCTCTATCTTCGCTGGTCCCACAGGTGAGAGGGGAGTTTCCATTATTGCATGTGGAAAGGTAAGAGCTCGGCCTCCTACCCTGGGTGTAATCCACTGCATCAATAGTTTCATGATTCCTTTTGAAGCATGTTTTTACATAAAGAAGTAGAAGAAAGGAATTAAAATTATGACCCATAATGGTGATGAAGATTCCCAAAGAAATAAGAGTGATTTATTAATATTTAAGGAGTAGTAATCATCTCTCTTTTTATTATTAATCTTGACTAGTTAGAGTCTATCATGGGGATTATTATGGATAAGATTAGTGTTTCTATTATATGAAACACAACCCAAATCTTTTTATTTTCATAAGTAGGGACCCATTAGAAGTTGGAAAAGCTCTATTTCTATTTAAAAAGGGTTTTTCATTGGCAGATATATGTGTATTCAACAAAATCAAACATTAAAAGTTTTATAGGAATGACTGTTGACTAATATGAATACATTTGGCATTTCTTTGTTAATTTAGGTTTCCACTATGTTACTTATTCAGACTAACCTATTAATATTCTTTGGGAGTTTTTCACATGTATAAGTTTTTTGGGTATGCACAATAATTATAATGTTTTAGAATTCACATATTTTTTATTTCATTAATTATCTTTTTCACATATTTTAATTCTTCATAGCTTCTATTCGTGAAGTTGAATTTCAACATTTTTGATCCTTCACATATTTTTCCTTCATAATAAGTGTTCATTGAAACTTTTGCTTTTAGAATTTGGTCTTAAAAATTTTTATTCTAAACTTTTACATCTTTAGAATGTTTTTTTGTATATTATTTTGCAACTTTGCCTTCACATATTTTACACTTTACAAGTTTTGTTTGGAATTTCCACATTTTTCAAACTTTGTGTTTCATAGGTTGTGTTCACATTAATTGGTCTTCTGATATTTTATTCAAAACTTAAGTTTGTGAGTTTTGTTCCAATGCAATACCCAACCCCTAAAACTTGATGGTAGACTATGTGTCATAGTTTATATTACATGAAATCAATGATGAGATGACACTTTTCAAAGTCTATAGTGTGGCATTTTTATAAATGTATATAAAACCTGTGTGGCATAGCCAACAAAGTAAAGTGAAAAAGTTTGAATTAAATGAGTAAAACAAGATTGGAAATGTTGGAAATTAATGATTCATGAATGAAATTAAATTTTAAAACTCAAATATATATCATCAAATTGTAAAGAGACATCACGATTATTTATTTCTAAAAAAATCATGAGAAATTTAACTCCAAAGAAAACTTGAATCCCTAAATATATATGTTCCATTATGATATTCTTCTAGTAACCCAACACATAATTGAATTATTTTGAAAATCACATAATTTAACTAGGTAAAAATGGCCTCTTCATCCAAGGTGTTTAGGGGTGCTTCCGCCTTCCAAATTCTCTATCAAACACTATTAAGTAAACGAACACTATTTTTTATTTGACTATGTTTAACAAAGAGTATACCAATTATTTGGATCTTTGGAATGTATTCAAGGATGTGGATTCCCATTCAAATGAATAAGTATTGATAACCCCATGATAGTAACTAGTAGTAGACTTGTTACCATTAAAACATCAAAAACTACACTTTGTAGCTATAAAGCTTGAAGTCATGCCCTACATCAACTTTTTATGAGACCTATTTTTCACTAGGAGGATAACTAGAGGTGGATTCCTACACCACATATACCATAATATATTTGTTTCTTACATATCAAGGGATGCTTCCAAATGTATCTCCATCTTGCAATTATAGATGATACATTTGATGGACACCAAGTTGATATGTGAAAGAAGATAACCATGATTAAAAATACTCTAAGGAAATGTATGACCCTTAGAGAGGTGGTCACTCTCAAATATAGGGATCTAATTCCAATTAATTTTTTTTATATGATTATATGCATTATAATGGCATTATTGAACATATTCTATGTTTACCCTAGCAACCACCATATTCATCTGGAATGGGTACCATTGCTATATTTGATGATGACTTAAAAGATGACCTTCACAATAGGGGAGATGATTAGTGTGAGTTTTAGAGACCATATGCTCAATAAGGATAAGAGTCCCTAAGGGACCATTTATACAATAAGTCCTATCTATTATATGTTATCATAGGCACCATCTACCTACATAATATATCACTCTAGAGCCCCACCCTAGACTAAATTAAAAATCATGTATGTGATTCATTTTATTTCTTCTACATATATGCATACATGAGGAACATAGTTAGGATTTCCAAGAATGCCTACCCTTAAATATGGAGGGTAATTCATGAATAACCCCTTATCATAATTGTAGATAGTATTATCAAGACATTAGGGATTGAAAATATTATAGGATTTACCCTAAATACATAGTGATTATGTTCATGGGAAACAAGGTTGATCCATTATATCTTCTGAAGTTCATTTCTAACAAGTTGGTTGAGCAAGATATTTCTTATCAGCTATGGTGGAGTCTAAATGAAGACTTAAAGAAAAATAATCAAGGACTATTTCATGGTTCTTTTCTAATGATAGGCCAGATGAGATATACCATCAGGAAACACTTTATACAAGCTATAAATAATTGAGAGTATTATTCATTAGATTATCTATTGCATATAGATTTGGATCCCCATAACCTAATCCATAAGCATATCCAATGCCCTAGAATCCCATACCAACATGATCCTTATGACCATGATTTCATTTTTATAAATGTAAAAGATGATCCTAAATTTTTAGAGAGAGAAAAGGTAGCTTGTTTAAATGAGGAGATTTTGAGGATTATTCAGAGAGATCCTTCCATAATAATTTTTGATGCACACACTAGGCTTCCTCTTCCTAGAAGATGGTTAATTATGGAATACTATACTTTCCATATTTCCCAGTAGCCTCAACACCAAGGAACCTCTTCTTCACCACCACCCAAGGTGATGATAATAAAGTAGGATCTTGGTGTGGGGGATACCCTAATGGTTTCAATTTCATCTCAATAAGGACCATCTCACACACCACCACTATTAATGAAGGTTGTGAATCAATAACAAGAGGTGGAATAAATTCCATCTATTGTCAGTAGTATAGGTAGAAAAGAGGAACCAATTTGTATATATTATTTAGGTATAAAAGAGGAGGGCATATTTATTGCCTCCTTAGTTCTAATTGATACTATTATGGAGGATACCTATTCCTCCACTCAACAAACTTCTCTTTTGCCTAGGAAAACTACAATTTGTTATTAGAGGAAATATAGAATCTTTGGAACCCCTTCAGATATAACTACTAAAGCTCCATTTCAAGAGGGACCAATAGACCATAGACATACTTCCATCAAGGGGAAATGTGAGGATGAAGAGCTATAGAATTCCAAGGTCTTAAGCCTTTAATTATTGAAAGGTAAATCACCACTTGAGGGTGATAGGTTGGGAAATCACCAAAGGAGTTATGGAAAGTTCATAGTTACATGTATCCTCCACCTAGTAAGTATTTCTAATGCCTTCTAGTTCCACATAATCCACTTCTATTACTCTAATGAATAAATCTATAAATAAAAATACTATATATATTATTCACCACATGCACTAATTTGATGGTATTGATTGGTCCAAAATCATTTATCCATATTTACAAACATCAGTATTAAAATAGTTATCCATATAGATATAAATTATAAAGTAATCCTTGTAAAGACAAAATATCCTTATTTTCTTCCCTACCTTTCTCTTTTTACGTATCTTTGATCAATATCTACCCACTTTAGACTAAGGTCCATCCATCCAACTCAGCTGGGTTTTAAATTTCTTTTAGGTTTCCTAGTTAACAACTTGTATGCTCAACCTTATGTTCTACCATCTAATTATTTAACCCATACCTGTAACTCATACCCTAGAGTTTATTTCACCTCCATTGAAATCCTAAAATTTTAGAGTTCACCTTGTTCAATCCATGGTGTGCATAAAACCCTTATTAGTAGTTTCCTCAAAGACATTGAAAGCAAATAAGGAGGATACTCCTTAGAGCCATGAGAATCATTATAAGCATCCCCATGCCAACCTAGATCCACCTCACTTCAAGGTTGAGGTAAATATTTAAATTAATTTGTGTGATAGAGACGTGAATGTATAAAATCTAGCCCATTGGGTAGCCCAAATTTTTTATATTTAAGGTTACATCATATTAATGAAAACCAACAGATTTATTTTACAATGTTTAAGTTACCTAATCATGCTTTAAATTTGTTTGAGTGTTATGGTCAGTATTTAGTTAATAATAATCTTCCTCCTAGTTTTAAGTGGGATGATTTGATGTTAATCAATATGTATTTCTATCCTATTTTTAATGAGGATGAGAGGCCCATGTATGATCAATATATTAGGAAAAATCAAGGCCAATGTGTGTAGGATTACACTAGAAAGTTTGTAAGATGGTTGTCCAAATGGGTAAAGATGTAGTGGACCATGATATTTTGATGAAGTATGAGGGTGGAATCCAAACTGATCTGAAGAAACTAGTCCTCTTGGATAACAATATAGATGTCTATGAAGATTTTTCTCAAACTCATTACTTAGAGAAAAATAAGAAGTCTTCATCTACTTCTTAAAACAACTCCAACCGAAAAAACAACTCCAAAAAAATTGTAAGGTATTAAAAATGGTACTTACATTTCTAAAAATGATTCTTAAGTAAATTGTGTTGAATGTAATGTTGATACTTGTTCTAAGGATACGTTTTTTAATATCCATCCAAAATTACGTCCATTCAAGAACACGAAGAAAAAAAAATTGTGTCTTCACTTCAAGGTGAGAATATTTATTACATATTCAAGGTGGATGATACTTTATTCTATACCTATATCAATAGAGAGGTATGTTTAAGTAGTATTAGTGGTCAAGAGGGAAGGATTTCTAAAATTTTCCATATTGAAATTCAAATGAAGAAAATAAAAGTAGATGTTATTTTTGATACTTGTCCACAATAAAATTTAATAAGTAAAGATTTGGTAGACAAATTGGGGTTTGAAACTTACAAAGATCTAATCCCATATTACTTGGGTTAGGTAAATAAAGGTGTAAACATCAAGATGACTAAACAATGCAAGGTTAAGTTTTCTATTAATACTAATTTCATTGATGAAGTTATCATAGATGTTGTTCATCTTGATGTGTTTGGTGTAGTGTTTAGAAACTAATACTTTTATATTTGGGATGTCATATTCATGATGGTATCCAACCAATACCATTTGGTAAAGGATGGTAAGAACTACAATTTTCATCCTATGAAGGAGATTCAAAGATATCCTTGATAAGTGCCTTTGAGGCTTAGAAGCTTGTTAATGTTAGTGGTAAATTTGTTTTTCTTATTTTAAGAGATATTCAATATAAAGAGGTTATGGAAAATAAAAAAATCTTGTAGCATGTCTACTTACAAATAGCATAAGCATATGGAATATATAGTAAAATATTTCAAGGAAGTTTTTCAAGAGCCTATGGGATTACCTCTTGTTAGGTCCATTAAGCATGATATTTATTTGTTTCCTAATAGTATACTTCCTAATATTGGGCTATATAGGTAGTCCTGGAAGGATATCAGTGAGGTAAAACAATAGTTACAATATTAAATTAATCAAAGTGTAATACATTTTAGTACTTATCCATATGGTTCTCTTATTTTTTATTACCTAATATATATGGCACATGGATAATGTGTGTTGGGTATAGATAATTTAATAATATAACCATCAATATTAGGTAACCTCCTCCACATATTAATTATATTCTTGATCAAATTTAGCATGATAGATATTTTACTAAGATTGATTTTAAATTTGGGTATCACCATGTATGGATTAAGGAGGAGGGCATTTGGAAAACAACATTCAAAATAAGGCAAGAGTTATATGAGTAGTTATTTTTACCTTTCAAGCTATGCAATGAACTAGATACCTTTATCCACTTGATAAATGAATTAATGGTGTCATTTATTATTATTTTATCATTATTTTTTATTTGGATGGTATTATTATTTTCATCAAAATTTTTGATGAGCATATTGAAAATATTAAACAATTTTTACAAATGATGAAGTAGAACAAGTTAGTGTTAAATGAGAAGAAGTTTGAGTTTTACTAACAATTAATTTTTGATATTTCATTTATATGGGTTGGTTTCACCTGTTGGTTGGTTTTGTAACCAACTTCTTCCTTTCATAATAGTTATAAGCTTACATGTGTCAAAAAATAAAACATGTTTTTATATTGAATATATTTTTAATAATTGCATTGATCTTCATCTAATTAATTATGGGTCATCAATGGTATTAGAGTATGGTTGTTCATGAGGAATGAAGATTGATGAAATTTGAAGACCTAGTTTGGAGTTTATATACACAATTTATATATTGGTTGTAATTTCCATGAGGACTAAAGGGAAGTGTATTCAAGGCATCCTCAATCTGGTAATTTGAAGAGTCAAGAGACATCCAAACCAAACTACATAGGCCAAGGTACAAATAAAATTGCATATTTCTAATTACATGAATTGTTCATGTATACATTGCTTCCAAAATATTTTTGAATCAAACGGTGGCTGGCAGACCCATTGAAATTAGTGAACATGCATTGATTGCATATCAAGTTTTGACATGTATTGATATCAAGAAAAACAAAGGGTAATGAGATCTTAATTTGTTGAAAATATGTTTTTGAAAGTCTATTCATTACCTGTGAGATCTGAAGAGCAAATTTTAAGAAATATAAAATAACTTTTACCTATAAAATTTACATGGCACAACTGCAGGAAGATAAAATAATTTTAAAATAGAAATATTTTTTGGTATACAATTTCTCTATTCAATACAAAAATTTAAATAACAAATTATAGTGAAAATTGTATGGTGATCTAATTATAGCAATGCCTTTAAATGAAAACCCTCTTTCAAATAATGATGTAGCATGAAATACAATGTAGCTTTTGGAAGCATCATGCTTGTATGACATCCTCCATATAAGAATATATAATCTTTTGTTTGATTTTGGGTTTGCTTAATTTTTTTTCTCATTTTATGGGCTCCATCAAGAAAACTAGAATTATTTTATTTTTACATGCACTGATAAATTATTTTTACCAATATATGATTTATTTGCCAAAAAAAAAGAAAAATGAAGGTTCAAATATAAAGTTTATATGTGATATCTCAATAATTATTGTATTGAAGTTGGTTGTCAATATTTTGTGAGCCACTTATAAATAGAGAGGTTGCATGTTCAAAAGCCTCCTAAATAACTTTTTGGTCAAAATTCATCTAAGTCAAAGATGTTTTTTTGAAGAGAATATTTTTAAAAGGCTTTATAAAATGACATTAAAGTTATAAGGTGTAATATTTTCTTACAAGTCCCAAGAATCTCTTGTAATTGAAAGTTATTTTTAAGGTAAAAGTAAAACCTTGATAGCATTCCTTATTTTTATATTTCATACCATGGCTAAAATTATGAGCTTAATTTCTATAGTTATAAGGAATGGTCAATGAACATGGAAAATAAATTAATTTTCAATGATTTATGAGAATTAGTTGAAAAGTAACCAACATTAACCATTGATGTCACAAAGTTTTTAAAATTTCATAAACATGAGAGGTGTGCCCTTTCTTTATTGGAATCAAATTATGGTGCACAAGTTATAATTCGCATAGAGGCCATCAAGTCTGAATCTTCAAAAATAAGGAAAGATCTAAAAGACTTATATGATAAACAACCTACCTATAAGAAAATTGATCTTCTTATGTAATTTTTTAACACTAAACTAACAATTAATGAAGATTTTTTATAATATGTTTCATGAATTAAGAATTTGAAACAATAATATGGCACTACTGGTGTGAAACTTGATGATGAAATGCTCATTTATATTATTTTGAATGGCCATAAGCCTAGCTTCAGGAACTTTCTAAAAATGTTACTATTTAGTGATAAAGTTAAAAAATCTACTTTTGATTCCATTTGTGAGTTGCTCAATCAATGTGAGTGATAACTTATGAAAAAAATAAAAACCTAATGAGGAGGCTTACTATACCAAAATAGGTAATCCATTATATAAGCACAATAGAAAACATTTTTTGAAGCACTTTTAGAGATAGAAACACTCTCTGAGGCACACTTCCATACATAATTATCATTATAGATATAGGGATCATTTTGGTTTTCTAAATCATAGGCATCATTCTGGTTCTATGAAGCATAGACATCACTCTAGCTCTTAGAAGCATGAGTATCACCATAAACATTCACATGGACACAAGCACAAGCACATGCATTCTTCTTCATGATGTTATTCTTCCTATAGTTCCAGTGGATATAAGAAAACAAGATATAATTGTGGTGGCATAGGACACCTCTTTATAGAGTGACCCTCTAAAAAGAGGTCCTCTCAACATCGATAGAAGATAAAAGAAAACTTTTCTAGTCACTCCATTCATTCTAGTCACTCTTCTAGTTCCTTTTCTAGCTATTCTTCTAAATATTATTCTAATGGATGGGATGAATATAAAGTTTCTCATTCTATCAATTTTGACTATATATTATAATATGGTAACACACCCATCTTGTGTAAGCTACTAGGCTCTAGATTGGGATTTGATGTAGTAACTAATTTTGGCTTGTGTACTTTGCTTTCATATATCTAGTGTTGATATGATCTTTGATGTGGATCATATTAGTGTTTTGTACTTCATTTATTTTCTGCATGATTTCTTACCTCTCTCTTGATAGGGGGAGAATATATTTCATATTAAATTTTGAACATTCATCGATGGTTATGTTATGATTCAACATTGTGTTTCTAGCATTATTAGCATTGAGTAAAGGCCTATGGGAGATGTTGGCAATTGTTGGAAATTAGTTTAATATGTGCCATACATAGTACTAGAGAAATCAATTGTTGGATGTATTCTATGTGAGTTTTGATGTAGTTTTATAGGGTGTGATCTTGTTCTACTTTAGTGTAGGGATGATTAGGGCATTGATCAATCTAGGATGCATAGTGTACCATTTGTAGTTGTAGCAGAGTCTACTTGGATGACTCACAGTTCATTACTTCAATATTTCTATATCCCTTTAGATCAAGGGGGAGTTTTTTGGGATTATTTCTGATCCAAAGTAATTAGTTTTATTTTTATTTTGTTCATATAGGCTGGTTTCACATATTGGTTGGTTTGTAATCAACTTCTTCCTTTCATAAGCTTTATAAGCTTACCTATGTACAAAAATAAAACCATATTTCTATATTGAATATATTTTTAACAATTTCATTGATATTCATTTAATTAATCTTGGTCCATCATGTTAGTCACTATGTTATGGGGCTTATTTTACTTGGAGTAGATAAGCTAATATGCTACGATTAAGAGATATTCCATGGTGAAAGTTTGAATTATTCTTCACTTGAAAAATAATTATATGATATTATTAAATCAATTCATAAATAGAAGCACTTTATAATTTTTAAGGATACTATTATCCATAAAAATCACCAACCTCTTCAATATGTACAAGCTCAAACTAAACTTCAACATGTTAGGCACTATAAATGGATCAAATTTTAACAAGTTTATTTTATTATTAAATATAAGAAAGGTGTAATTAAAAACCTGTTTGATATGTTGTATATATCTCCTCTAATAATAACCATGGGCACCAAACTCATCTTTATCCTTTTATGTATGAATCTTCCATAGATGGAAATGAGCATGATGCATATTTTGGGGACCCAGTCCTTCAAGAAAAAATTCACATGGTATAGGGTTTGAGCCCAAGGAAGAATATTATCTTCAAGATGGATTGCTCAAAAGGTTGTGTAAGCTTTATGTTCCCAAAGGATAAATTATTTGAGATATTTATGGATGCACATAGTTCAAAAGTTATAGGTCATTTTGGTTTTGAAAATACTATTGCTCTTTTGTAGAGGTAAGTTTATTGGCCTAATATGCAAGTTGATATTCCAAGTTCATAAGAGGTTATGTTTTATGTAGTATAAGTAAGCCTAGTAATATAAATTTGGGTTTTTATATTCTATTATCAGTTATTTAAAGTCCATGGGGAAGCATTTACGTGGATTTTATAGGTGAGTTGCATATGTCAAGGAAGGGGCATGGCTATCTCATTGTGGTTATGGACCGGTTTATTTAGAAGTGTATTCTTATTCCTTGTAAGAATACCCTCAAAAGAAGTGATGAAACTAAGTTATTATTTATAATGTGTGGGTTCACTTTGGTTTTATTGGTTATACTATTTTATATTGGGACTCAAGGTTAATTTAGAAGTTTTGGTCTACATTGTGGGAGAATATGGACACTACACTAAAATAGTCTACCTTTTTTAATCCCTAAATAGATGTGTAGACTGAGGTTGTGAATAGAACATTGGTATAGATATTAATATGGTATAATATTAATTATCCTGATACATGGGATGATAACTTGGATTATATTTAAAATTATTGTAATAGGGTTATTCATTTTTCTACTAGTAAATCTCCTTTTGAAACATGTTTTGGATACTTACCTCCATGTGCATTTGATGTTATTTTGAGACATCCATAAAAATTAAATAGTAAATTAGATCTTGAGGTTCATAAGGATGATAAATTCATTGATAAAATAAATAGTATTCACTTCTAAGTGAAATATAAGTTCAAGGACTCTCAAGCTAAGTAAAAAGTGAGGCATGATCATCATACAGCTAAACATAGTTTCCTTGCTGGTGATAAGGTATGGTTGTACTTAAGTATAGAAAGGATAAAAGGTATATATAGTAAGATTAAACCACTTAGGTATGGTACATTGTAAATTTTTTAATAATGAACAATAATTATTTTAGGTTTGATTTGCCTCATTATATGAATATATATTCAGTTGCCAATGTGGAGAACTTACATATTTTTTAGCCTTCTATACTAGACAATGAAGATGAAAGGTTATCTTTACCTTCCACTAAATAAATCACCCTAGATAATTCATTGGAATTATAGGAATACTTTATTTCATATAATAAGGATAGGATAATGTGAAGAGGAGTTCAATAATCTTGGTCAATTGGGTTAAAGGGGAAGATACCCAAAAAGGCCAAATGGTATTCCAAACAAGATGTGGGGAGGAAAATTCCTCACCTATAGAAGTCATAAATATTTTAGGGACTTAAAACACATAAATTAGGGAATTATTTTTAAAAAATATTTTTTTAATTAATTAATTGGTACTAATTGATTCCAATATGCCCAAATAAAGGTAAACATGCTTATAAACACTTATGTAATAAAATCAAGGCTCAATACTTAAGTTTAAGCATAGAAAATAGTGTGGGGATGAACCATAAAACTTCAAGTTGATCTTACATGGGTTGATTGGCTCTCAAAACTAATGGTTTTTTTAGAGAATGAAATATCCCTAGTTTTTAGGGTAGTAGTGTCGAAACTACCACAATCTATAAGGTGCATATGTAACTACCCTATCAAAAGTGATGAATTTGTCATGGCCATAATTTATAGGTAGTAGTTGTCTAACCACCCCAATG